>VBSM01000529.1:75457533-75467642 GCA_008086735.1 Cheirogaleus medius
TATACAAACATAATGAGTGAGATGTGCAACATATGGGGGATGGTCATGCTTGAGACTCTGCCTCAAGGGGGGAGGGGGCATGGAGTGAGTAGTACACGGAGTGAGTAGTATCTGTTGATTCATTCAAAGCAATTGAATAATATGTATTTTCCTTTTGAAATATTGCAGTAAGTTCTATTAAGTTGAAGTCTAATTCATGCTGCTGATCAGTTATGGTCCTCCTTGAAAGAGGCAGTTGTTTGTACTTTGAAACATTATCAGGGTCTAAGCATCCTAGAAATTTGACAATGCATTCTTTCACAATTTGCACATCATTGAATGGCTTCCCTTTTTTCCTGAGTATATAAGCTACTTTATCAGTTGCTTCAGTGGCATTATATCCAAGTCTTAGTGCTGCTTGAAGGAAATGTCTTTGCTTTTGCTTTTCATTTTTTAATTTCTGCAATACAACCTTTCCTGCCTCTTCTCCTAATTTAAAATATGTGTGGTCCTTATGAGTATTATAATGCTGATGAGCACTGAATTTCTTGACTGTTGATATTACAGTATCACAAAGCAAGGAAATCATCTTTAGCAGAAACAAGATAATATTGTAATTCCTTATCCTCATTAAAAAAATCTCTTTTCTTCCTTCAGCATTCTTTTGGTCTTCATTGACATGATGAGCTGTTGAGCACACAAAATTTAAAAATACCATTGAGCCATAAAACTATTCACAAATTCCACTTTAAACAGAAATACAGTACACCATTTTCAAAAGCTGATGATAGACTGGCGTACTCGACCCCCATAAACTCTCACCAACCAGTCTTGGTCAGTAATGGTGTCATTCTGGCGGGGGAAGTTAGAACAAAATCATGAGTGTAGCAGCTGTCAATTTAGCCCTTATGGCTTACTAATGTTCTAATTGTGCCTGTCAATCTGGGAGAATTATTTCATTCAAACTTATTTTATTCTTTAGTATTTTAAATACATTTATTTTAAAAATAAAATAAAAATATAAAAGATGAACAAAAATGTATTAATAAAAATAAAATATTTGTTCTGTAAAATTTGAATCCAGTCAAAAGGCCGCACTTAAGGACCTAGAAGGTCACATGTGGCCTTAAGCCACAGGTTCCCCACCCTGTCCTAGATTTTTTCAGGTGGACCAATGTAATCACAGGCACCTTCAAAAGTGGAAGAGGAAGGCAAAAGAGGAGGTCAGAGTGCACAATGTGAGAAGGACTGGATCCACCAGTGCTGGCTTTGAAGATGGAGGAGAGGGTCACCAGCCAAGGAATGTGGGCTGCCTCTAGACACCAGAACAGGCAAGGAAGGAGATTCTCCCTAGACTACTAGAAGGAAAGCCAGCCCACATCTTGATTTTACCCCAATGAGATCTGAGTCAGACTTCTAATCTATAGAATTGCTTGATAACAAATTTGTGTTGTCTTAAGTCATTAAATTTGTAGTACTTTGTCACAGAAACAATAGAAAAATAATACATAAACTTTTTTGAGAATTTTCAGGAAGATTTTCCTCACTGAAATTGGAAAACAAACCAAGAACAGGAGACCTAGAATCCTGGGAAGAGGCATTACAACATGAGAGGGGTCAGGGGATGGTAATTCCCAATATGGCAGAAAAAGAAAATCTCAAGACAATTGTTAAGGACCACACCTAGAGAGTAAATAGACCAGTCTGAAGTCACCTGGCATATTCAGAGGGGAAAAAAGTGACTAATAGATACTTTTAATCATGCAGAAAATTGTAGCAAGACATTTTTAATAGAGCTATTAAATTGTGTGTCACGAGTCAGCCAAATAGTTAAAGAAAATTAAGCAAATAAGATAATGTAGCCATTCTTACCTACAAGAAAAGCAAAAAGTTATGAAAGAAAGGAAATTCACTCACCTATAATATAATACTTGAATAGAATCTACATGATAATAATAATAATGAAAACATTGTGTGTAGATTTTGCCAAACATTGTGATACATCTGTTCTAGGAGAGGAGGGAAAGAAATAGGGAATGTAAAAGCTAATATCTTCATTCTCTTAACAAGAAGTCAGTAGATAATATCTAAAATTTATAAATCAAGAAACAGCAGTATACACATATTATTTGGAGAAACAGATAAAGTTATTTCATAGGAGAGGGACATAGAATTAGTAGACTGCAATGTTTTGTTATAATTTGTTAACATTTTTTTAAATATTTAAGCAATGTATACATATTAATGATTAAAAAACAAAAATGAATTTTAAAAAGAAAATTTATGGTAATTTATATGCTAAAACATTGACAGATATTTACTATGAGTGACATTTTAAGAAAAATGATGAGACTCCCACCTGCCATCACCAAACCCCATCCTTATTTCCTGATTTGTTTTCCAGTAACATTTATCCACAATTGCCTCCCTAAATACTCTACTCACTTATTTGTTAGTTGTCTGAGATCATTGAAATGTTATATTCATGAGGAGAGAGAGATTACCTAATTTCATCACCATTGTATCCCCAGAGCCAAAACAATGCCTGCTACACTGAAGGCATTCTGTAAATAGAAATGAATAAATGAAATTTTAAAAGCTTTGCTATAATATCTATTTTTTTAAAATTAAACATTTATTACTTTAAAATCAGAAAAGAAAAAAATTATTTTCATTTGTAAGAAAAAGTGCTATCTAGGAAGAAAAATAGAGGAGTGGAGTTAATGATCTAGCAGGGAGAGCTGGTTTGGTCTTGTTGCTTTGAGAGATGAAGGCAGTTGAAGCAAAGGGCACAAAGCAGAAAAACTGCACTGGGCCTGAGCAAGCCCAGAAGTTGAGCTATACAAAGGAGGGTCCAGGAAAACAAGTCAAAGTAGGGTTTATATTCTGACCTACCTAATTAAGTATAGAGTGGATGAGATTGGTGAAATGGTGAGGAAAAGAGAGGAATGCCTGTTTTTTTCCCCTTAGTTATGCAAAGTTAAGTGGATTAGTGAATGCTATGCAAAATGTTTTTTATCCAGTCTCAAGTTTACTAGACTGAGGCACAAGTTAATATCACCTAAAGTAAACTGATAGACTAACAGTCTGTGTTCATATATTAACATCAGTTAAAATACAATTTCAGGTTAATTTAAAACAGCTCCCCTCTTCAGTCCCAACTATCTGTTCTGTCTGCTTAACTGTCTGAATTCCTGGATTTACTCTACAGAAAATTTAGCAAGTGTCCCCAACTTACCCTAAAGCATGTTTTTATTCAGTTGCTAGAATCCTTCTAAAGACCATCCATTGCTCCCCAAACACCAGAACTGTTTCAGTTTTAGAGAGCGTGATTTGGCATTCGAGGTTGTCATTTATCCCACTGTGCTCCAGTTCTCTTGCTCTCTCTAATCTTGAGAACTTTAAGTAGCAAAAACCTCTCATATCTGTGCTTCCCATTGCCAGCCCTGTTCAGCTACCTAGGAGCTTCTACCTGTTTTATTTATGGTATAATTGAGTTTTCAATTTCTTCCTACTGCCATGATCATTCTTTTCCAGATTAGCAAAGAATTGGCAGAAATAGCATGTTAGATGTCTTTTCACCCAACTATAAAAGAAGCATTGTCTATAGTCTATCACTTGTAAGTTTGTCTTTAGGTAAATATTGCTCATGCTAAGGCTAAAGTTCTTTGCCATAAACACTAAATATAGTTCATTTTAGCTTACTTTTGGGTTTTTACTCATTTTTTTAAAAAACCTAGTCTCTTTAAAGTGCTTTACTCTTTGTAGTTCTAAAGAATGTTTTAAATGATCTAGAAGTTTGAAAACCCAAGTGATTTCATTACCTTCCCTCCCCAGCACGCTGATACCCTTGCCTCTCAATACATGAGTTTCCTAGATCATTTTATAGAAGGATATTAAAAAAACTATTGCAGTAATAAAAAAAGAGACAGACTTTAAGAAAGTAGTTGTTATTTCTGAACACCAAGCTATAATCTTGTTAAAGTTGTTATTGAAAGATGCTATTACCAATTTAGCATTTCTGGCTTAATTAAAATATTAACTTTATTCCTTACATACATATAATAGAAATACATATATACATATCATAAGAGTAACGTCACTGTAAAAATGTATTTGTGATATCTCTAATATTGTATATACACTTAATAAAAAAGTAAATAAACAAGAGTAGTTCAGGCTACTAAACAGGTTCCAGTTGAGTGTCTCTTGACCTTTGTTGATGCACTATGGATGTGTTGCTTATGCACACGTAATCTAGAAAGGTCAATATAAGTGAGAGTTCTTTCAGATGTATAATACATTAAATCCCCCATGACCTTCTTCATGGGAGCACATGATTAGCCTGTGTGATACGGAAATCTTGGAGATGTACCTTAACTTCCCATTAACCTGACTTCCTTTTCATCCTTGATGGACATAATGAGACTGAAAGAAGAGGACCCTAGAACTTACAGATCTTGCAATGGTGGATGAGGAAGGAAGGTGAAAGAAGCAAAATGAAATGGATGGAAATGAAACAGATGGCTGGTGCTGATCCAGGGAGACAGAAGGAAGATCCCAAGGTGCATAATGTTAACCTCAGGGCTTGCTGGCTAAACTAGAGTCAGATGTAGCTGTACCAACCAATCACGTAACCTCAACGCTATGGTGTTCTCAAACAAGGCTGATAGGTATGGGAATAAGGAAGAGCTTGTGAGAAGAGGGGTAGATATTATAAAATGGGGGCAGACATAAAGAGATGCATCAGTATATTAATAAAAGTATAACTCTGGATCCAAAAAAGAACTTGTGCCTGAGGCAAATATGGCACCAGTGTTCATCATAACCATCATGACTGTGAAATATTTCAGATTAAAACAAGCCCACAACATAACAAGTTTCTATCATTAAATCTTCAATGGATATAAAGGGGGATACAGGAAGTAATTATTGAAGGGAAAATCTATTTCTTTTGAATAGTACATATTTTAAAGGTGAATTTCCAGAGTTTTCTTACCTCTACAAAGATGAAGCAGGGGAAAATTGTGTAGCTTCTAAACTCTTGGCCTTGATGATTTGGAAACATGTTTCCTGTTGGGAGAGGAGGAAAGAATGCAATGATTTTGAAATCCAGTTTGTACAGAGCTACATGCTCTGCGGAAGTTCAATAAATTCTCATTACAAAGCTAAATTTGTCTTTACCAGGAACTGACATCTTACATCCTGAGTTATTGTTTGAAAACATCAATATCTTCCACTTGTACTGTATCTAGCATCCACAAAGATCCTTCATTTTTAAATGCTACCCCTGGCTCTAGAGATCATCAAACATTTCCACTCCTACCCTAGTGCATGCATAATCAGATATCTAACATTTGACTGTACCTGTTGCAGAGAGAGGCATTATGACTGGAGATAGTGAGCTGAGGTTCACTGGGCACCACAGCTAAATCACCCTCCCTCTTTCCCTCCCCCAATTGCATTATAATAGTAAACATTTCCTTAGATGACCTCTTATCAATAAACTTATCAATGACCCCTACAAAGGTACTCCTGCCCCCAGGAATATAGCAAAGGAGGAAGAGGTTCTGAATCCTGAGCTGCAGCAGGAGCTCATATTCCACAGAGCTTCAAATTATCCCCACTATATGGTTTGAAATTTTCAAAATAAAATATTCTTAACATGAAAACCACCTGATTAGATATACGTGGGTCAAAACAGTAGAATCATCCAGGCAGAGCTACCAATTAATATTTCGATTATGATCATTCTGAAAAAACACACACACAAGTAAATAGTTTGACCTCCTTTCAGATAGCCAAGTAAGGTAAAGCAGAGGAACTTACAGGGTCAAAATTAGATGTTTATATGGAATTACCAGCAGAGAATAATAAGCAAAAGTAAATATATACCTTTAACTCCTAAAAACAAAAAATATCTAAATTCCTCTACAGATCAAACCAAAGTGATGATGAAGTATAAGTTTTTCCTGTACTTCAGTATCAGGAAAAGGCTCAAATGTTGATGGGTCCCATATTCTAAGGGACTGTATTATTGCTGTAAGCATTTGGGGTCAGCCTCCTTACTGACAGGAACCAAACTACCACTCTCTCCCCATAGTTTAGTAGTTTTCATTAGAATGTCTCACATCAGGGGATATTTGGAAATTGCATATGGGCACTGGATGGTCATAAAGAGTTATATCCTTTATTGGTATTTAGGGGAAATGACCAGGGATGTTACAAAGTCTAAGATGCATGGGACAGTCCTACATGCAGTGAAGAATTATTCCTGTATCCTGCCCCACTTTCAAAAGTTTCACTTTAAATATGTCAGTAATAGTTTACTTATGATAATAATAATAAAAAGCATAAGAATTTATATGAAAATCCCAGCAATTTAAGAGAAGATTATTAGATAGGAAAGCTTAAATGGAATAAATACATTGTTTCACAATTATAAACATTTCACTTGCATGGAACATTCTGTTCCTGAAAGATCATTTCTCTACTACATACTTATTTTAAGAGGTTTTCATTGCATGATGCAATAATGCAGTTACTGCAAAAGCAAAGAAATTACAGCAGATATGTAATATTTAGGATTTAGAATCAAATACAACATTATTGAGTTAGTGGAGGATCATGACATGCATGAGCATGACATATGAATTTCATAAATAAAATTTATTTAAACATTTTATTTTACTTCCCTCTATATGTTTTAATTTTTGAACATTATGATAAGAAATTTGTGTTGAAAATTAGATGTCCAAATTATCTGTTTGTTTTGGCAGTCCACATATGTTTAATTTTACTCTGATGTTTTTACCAAGGTCTTGGAAAGAAATGGTGAGGCTGAGGAAACGGAGTAACAGAGAAGTGGCCTGTGCTCCCAGGGGAAGTTCAACAAGGGGCAGATGGAGCTGACAAAACAGAAAGTAGCTGGGCTTTGGGCTTTATTGCCAGAACACCTTCAGAAAGCCACCTTGTTGGGCTGGAAATCCAAGAAGCAAGAGAATGCAGCCAGAGACAGTTTGGTGAGGGCTGAGGGGATGTGGAATAGGGGAGAGGGTTTCTGAACTTCCTTGCAAGGAACTTTCACATAAGCTCTGGGAGAAAAACAGAGTTAATGTGAATTAGTTCTGCCACAAAAAATTAATCCTAATTGACAATGATGACAAACAGATGAAATGAGATCCCCCAAAATTTAAGAGAGAGAGGGTGAGAGAGGCTGATAACTGGGACTCTTGCTTCAGTTGTGGGTCATGTGGCCTTAGACACCTCCTGCACTGCAAGCATTACCAGCCAGTGTCACCCAGGGCAGCTGTTCCCACACTAGTCTGCCTCCCTTCTCTCAAAATATGGCATAATCTTTTATGAAATTTAAAATGTACAATGAATGAGTGATGAAAAAGGAAATGTGATCTTTATTAAACTGGAAGAAAAATAATGTTTACTACTACAAGAGCATACTGCAAACAACATTTAAATATTTTTAGACCTTGGTATGAGGTACCAGAGTCATCCTTTTAAAATGAAGACATTACTCTTCAGCTCTTGGGGCTCTCTTTTGGAGAGGTGGAGCAAAGGTAAGGAGGAGATTTTGATAGCTTTTGTACACTAATTTGTCATACTGCTCATAAAGCATACATTTTGGTCTATTTTTTAAAATTCTGTGCAAGTTACCGATGCCTTTGGGATTTAAATAAAGTCAGAAATTGAATAGAACTGTAACATGGTGGCAACAGATGAGCTAAGCATGAATAAAAGGCCTATATTATCTAATGTATGCAATGTTTTGCTACCAAAACTATGTTTACTCTTTTAAATAAGCCAAGACCAATTTCTGCTGGGATGTTTGGTTTTGTTGAAGTACTTTTGAGAAATATGTCATGCTTATTTAACTTATTTATGTATCCCATCATACGTGCACAAGGCTAAGGCCTATATAACCCTGTGCTTGAACTTTAATTGCTGTTTGAGAGTCATTGAATTTTTCTGAATTTGAGTGTTTCTTGACACTGGATATATGTGTGGTAGTTTTAGACATGTGCACAAATTCTTTGATGCTCCTCCTTTCAAGAAATGAAGCCTAAGTCCTCTCCTCTTAAGTGTGACCTGAACTTAGCGACTCACTTCTGAAGAATGGAGTATAGCAAAAGTGATGGGGTGAGATTGCAGAAACTAAATCAGAGAAGGCACTACAACCTCCTCCTCATTTACTCACTCTTAGGTTGCTGGGTCTGGAGCAAGTTAGCCGCCATGCTCTGAGGAGACATGCATGTGGCCAGGAACTATGGCCTCCTGCCAAAAGCCAGTGAGGAAGGGAGGCCTCCTGTCAATAGCCACATGAATAGGGCATCTTGGAAATAGATCCTCCATCCACAGCCAAATCTTTAGATAACAGCAGCTCCTGCCAATGTTCTGACAGCATCCACATGAGAGGCCTCAAGTCAGAACCACCCAGCTAAACCATTCCCAGATTCCTGTCCCACAAAATCTGTGAGATAATGACTGTATTGTCTTAAGCCACGAAATTTTGGGATAATTTTTTTACACAGTAATAGATAATTCCTATAAATATTGACTATTATTCATTAGCATATTGGATAATAATAATCAGGATGAAAATTGTTTTGGTCTGTTTTCTGCCCATTTGATTTTTTTGTAAAGAAATAACCATCCTGGGGAGGGGAATACCTAATAGTAAATGTCAACTCATTATTAAATTCTTAGTGGAACAGAATCACAGAGAAGCTAGTCTGAGAAGTGGGCATTGTGTTTTATTTTTTGTTCATGATCCACTCATTTATTTACTCCCTGATGTACATATTGCCACCTCTGCCTGACCCTTCTAGTTTGGTCTCAGGTTGGTATATCATGAAGGGATGACTGGCTGACACATGGCTGGGTTTGGGATGGGGTCAGGTGAGAGGCAGCAGTGAGGGTAAGTCTCAAGTGAGAGAGTGCAAAGGAAACAAAAACAGAAAACTGAGTGTGGACTGTGAGTTATTTCTTGATTGAACTATGTGACACTGCACTTTAGCAGGTCAAAGCAAATTGAATATTGGAACTTTCATTTGGTTTAATATATAAATCATTAATGTCCAATTCTTGTTGACTCTAACATTTGAAAAAAATAAGAAACTAAGTAGAGAACCTAAAACAAAAACAAACAAAAGACAAGAAAGGAAAAAGAAAGGAAGACAGAGGGGAAGGAAGTAAAGGATTTTATTAGTAAATTCCTAGGTGGTATGGGTGTCTGATGACTCTGCCTGCGTCCTGGCTTTATGAATTTACGCTAGGCATTTAGCCCTTGTGATCCTCAATCTTCTCATCTAATTCATGGGTGTAATAATATTAACTACCACACGAGTTCCTTTTGAGGCTCAAATAAAATATTGTGTATGAAGAAGACTTCTTACAGTCCAGTCCAAACAGGCTGTGGATATTGAACCTGGTCCTCCACACCTGACAATCCCAATGCATGGATAGACTGTACTCTCTTATCTACTGAAGTTATGGTTGGGGTCTACTAAATAAGGAAAAAGGGAGACTATAATTTCTAGGTGTTATGGGCTGAATTGTTTTCCCCCAAAATTCATGTGTTGATGTTCTAACCCCCAGTACTTCAGAATGTGACTGTATTTGGAGATAGGGCCTGTAAAAAGGCAATTAAGGTAAAATGAAGCTGTTAAGGTGGACTCTAATCTAATCTGACTGGTGCCCTTGTAAAAAGAGGAGATTAGGACACAGATACATGCATAAAGAAAAACATACAAGATATTCATCTGCAAGCCAAGGAAAAAGCCCTTGGATGAAACCAACCCCTGCTGATATCTTACTCTCAGAAACTTCTGCCTTCTAGAATTGTGAGAAAATAAATTTCTGTTGTCTAAGCCACCCAGTCTATGTACTTTTTAATGGCAGCCCTAGCAGACCAAAACACTAGGCAATATAGCTACCTAGGTGTTAGCATGGGGTCTCAGATACTATTTCAGACTCAATCATCATTTAACTAGATTTTTGGAACTAGCTGGTATCTGGGTAGCAGCTTTGTGGTGAGAAAAGATTATGAGATGGCTGGGGGTGGGGGGAGGGGTGTCTTAAGAATTGTTACTAGCTAAAAAATTCAATGGAAAAAT
>VBSM01000529.1:75479146-75489392 GCA_008086735.1 Cheirogaleus medius
AAAAAAGAAAGCTGACTATCTCTGTTAGTTAGAGAGATGGATTTGAGACAAGACATCTGTCATATGAAAAATTCCTTTCTCCTTGGTAGTCCCCATTGTCTCAATAATTGAATCTTTGTGCAATGAGTAACTGGACCTAGAGAGAAATCCCCTTGCAGTTTCAACAACGAAAGTACCTCTTTTTCCCATTGCAACTCTCAGCTCCAGTTTCTGGCTTTACTACACTGGGTTAGTGGGCCCCTAGTTCAGTTTGGCAACAAAATGTGCAGGTAGAAGACAGTGATATTGATGATCCTCACCTTCTGGAGGCCTGGACTAATGTGAGTGAGGGTCTGTGTCTTAGTTTTTAATAAAAAAGTTTGAAAAGTAAAAAAAAAATATGTAAAATATTTTAAAAATAGAAAAAAACTTATAGAATAAGAAAGTAAATAAAGAAAATATTTTTGTGCAGCTGTTTTAACCTAAGTGTTATTACAAAGGTCATAAAATTAAAAATTTAAAAGTTTATAAAGTAAAAATGTTAAAATAAACTAAGGTTAATTTATTATTTAAAAAAGAAAAAAATATTTAAATAAGTTTAGTGTACCCTAAGCGTATAGTGTTTATAAAGCCTATAGTAGTGTACAGTAATGTCCTAGGCCTTCATATTCCCTTATCACTCACTTATTTAAAAAATTCTTGATCATTTTTCCAGTCTTCCTTTATTAAAACAACTAACTGTAAATATTCAATAAGAAAACATTTAAATGCAATGATGACAAAATTTCATCTGGAAGTGCTCATTGAATTGAAAATGAAGCATGATTATGGCTCATTTTTAAATGTTATTTTTTCTATTTGTCATGTTAAATTGCTATTGACATGGTAAACCTGTCGGCTCCTCTTTCTGTTGCTAAAAGCCTATTTATATGTACCATATCAATGTTTTATGGGAGATTTCTCACCATATTTTGACTTAGAGCAAAATAAAGATATTACTTTGCTAAAGGGCATTTCCTTCTGTGATCAGTCTCTTGATGACTTAAATAAGGAATTTAAAAACTCGAAACATCATAAAACAGTATTATTTCTTTTTCTGAAATTGTAATGGCGGGAATTGCATGGAAAAAGCAAAAAATGGCAAAATATGTTTTCTTTAAAACTTCCCCTACTCTTTTTTGGGAACTGAGGCCTGCATCCCTGCCTCAGGCAGGTGGTCTGGAGAGGCAGGGGAATTTATTTTGTTCTTTGTGTTACTGGAGATAGCTCAACTGAACTGTGGCTCCATCCCAGGCCCAGCACCTATCCCCAGAGGCCTGGGTGGGTCTCCTAGGTGGGCAGAGGTCACAGGCTTTGTCTTCAGCAGAGATGGGATGATTAGAATTAACAACAATAGCCTAAAACTGAGGTCCCTCCCTTTAAAATCTCTGTATTTTATTTATGTACAGGAATTTGGATTTTGAGAGGATAGCCTACCATTTTCCTCCTTTGCCGGCAAAGTAATGAACTCCCTTTCCTTTTCCTCAAACCACTTATTCTCACTCTTCTGATGTGGCCTCAAGGACAGGTGCCAGGCTTTTGGTAACAAAATGTCTATTGATCATTTTATAACTATTTTTCTATGCAAACCTTTAATATGAACATTTGCTAAGGTCTCACAATATCATTAAGAAATAATAATTCATTCAGTAAACATTTTTGATGAGCTACTCTGTGCTAGAACCTGAAAATACAGTGGTAAACAAGATTGACATGGTCCCTGATCTCATGGAGCTTACTATCTAATGAGGGAGACATTGTTAAAAGATAAACTTAGTCACATTAAAATTTTAAAGACTTTATTTGAGCATCCAGTGATTCATGATTCAGATAGTGCCTGACTTTAAGCTGCTCTCTGCTGGAAGAGTGAGAGAGGAAACTTTTATAAAGTGTTTATGGAAGCAAGACAAAGAAAGTATATCTAATTGGTTAGAGTAGCAAGTCCTTAGTTAGAGGTTAGTTGGTGGTTTGTGATTGGTAAGGTCTCTAGTTTTGTTTTACTGTTTACTTTGGGTTTCAGTTTGCTTATGTAGGAATTTAAAGTGCTAGAGCCACCTCAATATAATGGCTTCCCAATTAAAATTATTTTAACACCATTCATTTTAAAAATAGGATAATTACACAAAAATATTTACTTTCCATTGTGACAAATACTGTGAGGCAAAAGCAACTTGCATTTATTGCATTTATTCATTTATCAAATGCATATTGAAAAACATGCAATATGTCAGGAAACATGCAGAGTGATAAAAACATTAATATCACAGTTCCTCCATCAAGAAGCCTAACTTGCTACCTTTAGGCAAAAAGATATATACATATACAGTAAAAGATGGTGAGGACATAATAGAGACCTATAGATAATATAGCATCATAGAGAAGGAGACTAAGATTCCACCTGATGGCTTCTCAGAGAAGGTTATATTCTATGTGGGTATGGAAGAATAAACAGAATATAGCAGACAGAGAAGTTAGGGAAAAGGAACCTAAGTAGAGGATATGATTTTTTAAAGGCATTTATGTACGAAGAATGATATATTTGAAAAAACCTTGTTGCTTTGATCACTTTACATATGTAGAAACTATTGTATGAAATGCAGAGGTGAAAATAAATGCTCCCTGCTCTTTTGGAGCTCAAAGTCTAGAAGTGTAAGAAAGAAAGTACAAATAAGTATGTGCTGTAAGTATGTGTTTAATTATTATATTAGAATTCTATGCCAAATCTATAATGTGATTTCAAAATACCATAAAATAATTCTTTAATCCTGGAAAATTAACTCATATATAATATATATCAAATCAATGTGGGGAAAGAAGCAAGAGGGAATAATGATCTAGTTAAATATTTACTCATGCAATCCTTAATGCTTTTATAACTTAAACAGTTTGGAATTGGTAAATGAATGGAAAACTCTAGGCCCTTGAATAAAAGCAAATGAAGTAATCAAAGAAGTGGCACTTCAAATCACGAGGAAAATTGTTTTTTAATAAAAGGTGCTTAGAGAAAATAAATAAACCTGGACTCTTACTCTGAGGTCTCAGTAAGACTTTCTCCCCATTCTTCTGAATTTTTCTAAGCCATTCTGGCCTCTCTGCACCTCCTCACAGTCATTAATGGGTTTGGTAGAAAGAACTGGGCTTAGCTCCGCCTGTTTCTCTCTGTCTCCTTGGCTTGTCTGCAGAGACCACGTCTCCAGTCTATTTTCAAACATGCAGTAAACTGGTAGCAACTGGCTTGTTTCTCCAGTAAGCACCTATTGTCTGGTGCTCCCTGTGACTTGGTGGGTGAGACTTCCTGTAGCAGAAAACTACTGTGGTCTCATAAATAAGCAGTGTTTTGATACATGGGCCATCAACAACAAGGTCTGACATTTAGCTTAAAAAAGAAAAATCAGACTTCTAGTTAGAGTGTCTTCAAGCTTTGCTGATGCATGAGTAAATCCACTCCATGTGGGTTTTTCATTCTAGTAGGTGGTGCTGGTGTATATTACATCATATTTGTACAGATGTACCCATGGCTATTAATGGTTGCAGCCTGAGCCAACAGATTTAAGTCCTGGACATTAAGCAGGCAGACAAGGCAAGAGATGAGTAGCTGCTTTAGTATCAAAAGGATTGCAGGCAAGTGACCTTAACCAAATTGCTCACAGACCCTAGGCTGCTGCAGCTTGTCCTCTTGTCTCTAAAGAGCCAACATGGCCTAGTATTGCAAGAGAGGATGACATGAGATTAAATTTTTTTCAGGCATTGGTAGGCAGCATAATGGTACTTTTTAATTGCAAGGCAGTTGGTGTCCCTGTGAACTAGCGACTTTCTGATTTCCAATTTTCAGTACTAGGGATAGAGAGCCAGTGTTAGAAAAGTGCTCCCAAACCCATTCTGCATCCGTGGTCCTGTTGAGGGAAAAATCTTGGATTTGGTGGCTAGTCCAGAGGCTCCAATGGGATGCCTTGACATGTGGTCTCTCATTGGTCTGGATTAGTTAATAATACAAGTTCTAACCAGGGCTTTAGGTTTCCTGAATCCAATGTGTATATAATCTAGTGGGGTACATGGCAGAGGTATTGGTCCATCTCAGGCCCTCATGGACACAGATTCAGAAGCATCCACAGTAGCTACAATTTAAGAATTCAAGGAAAGGATTTCTCCGTTTAAACAAATGCAGGAATGAAGAGAAATAAAACCTACCTAGGAGACAGATTTCATAGGTCCAAGCAAGTTCATGCAAAAGGCAGTGACAATAGCCATGATGACAAAAGAACCGCCAAGGCCTGCTCTCAAGAGAGTGTGTAGATAGAACCCACACCTAGAATCAACTTAGCTTGAGGGTGCCAGAAACTCGGTGTTTAAAGGCAAATGGAAGTTAAGAGATTTTACACACAAGAAGATTTTTCATTTCTCTAGAGATAAGAATTTCATAAGGCCAAAATTAACCTCTTTCAGGGAGATTTCTCCTTAGTGAGTTTTAGTTCAATATTCGATATCCTTTGCCACTGATTCTGGGCAATACTAAGTATAAGCATATGTCTATGATCATAATGCTGCCTTTGATAACTCCTTCAGGGGCTATGCCTTTAAATCTTGAGAATGGGGAACACAGCTATAAAATCTTGGGTGCCTTTTTAAATCTTTGGGCTTCCTTAGCATAATGTCAGTGTCTAACTAGTTACTTATGAGGCCCTAGAATAATCCCCTATTCCATTAAAATAATCCTTCATTCTGTTAAGAGACAGTCCAGAATGCAGCTGCTGAAGAAACCCCAGCTCCACCCAACATGAAAACATTTTCTAGTTCAGACTGAGCAAAATAAAAACATTTTAAAAGATGGATTTGAGACTTTTATTCTTTGAACATTTTATTCCTAAAACAAAATAATTTGATATCAGATTTCAAATCATTGTAGACTTTAACTTTGGCCTTACGAAGAGAGTTAATCTTTTAGAAGTAATTTCTCCCAAACAATTTGGTAATATGACAAAGTTTACTGTGGAAATTGTCAGCATCTCTAGAATGTTTTCACGGATTATTAGAAAATCTTAATTTCATTGCTATACCAGACCACACGAATACTCAAGTTTGAAGTAGGACATAAATAAAGAATAAATGTTTGGCTTTAAGTATAGCATTCAATTTAATTAATGTACAGTGGTGACCCATTTCAGCATCTTCCTAGGCAAAATGTCTGTCCACCAGGAAGATCTAGAGGGGCAGTGGTTGGAACCGGGGGAATGACTTTATGATGATAGAAGCAGAACTGTGTGATAGGCTGCTTACTTCCACTTTTGAAGGGCATGGCCATGCCTCTGTTTGACCATAGATTTAATAGTTAAGTGCAATGTATTAAGAGCACAAAGTGTGTATGTGTGTGTGTGTTTCCCTCAACTAGGTGAACATCAACTTTCCCAAATCCTAAACCAAGGGCTTTTGGACTCTTTACCTTCTACCTCTTATCCCCCGACTAAGACAAATGATTTGGGTACTGATATCTTCTCTGAAGGCTCAAAATTTCCCTCTGCTGGGCTACTACTCTAAAGAGTAGGCTGAGGAGAAGTCAGTGTGCCCATGTAAGTCTCAGTAGTAACTGACTATAATAATTATTTTCATTATAATGCCAGTAAACACTCCCAAATCAGTAGTATGCCACAATAGCCACTTAGTCATTTGCTCACAGGTCTACAGATAAGCGAGGGAAGATACTTGACTCCACATATCTCATTTTAGGCCCAGACGGGAGGTACAGCAAAAATCTGGGGCATTTTCTTCTCATAACAGAGATCAGAAGCTTCCAGAGAGGTCAGTGGGAAGAGTTGCTGTCTCTTAAAGACTAGATTTGGTGCTGGTACACACTCACTCCCACCTACTAGAACAAATCCATGGCCAGGGAACATCTGGGGATAAAGAAGTACCCACTTCCATAAAGGTCTTGGATGTGGGAAGCAAGCGAGTATTTGTTGAACAACAAAATATACCACTCAGAAACCTTAAGATGGCCAGGCGCAGTGGCTCATGCCTGTAATCCTAGCACTCTGGGAGGCTGAGGTGGGAGATTGCTCAAGGTCAGGAGTTCGAAACCAGCCTGAGCAAGAGCGAGACCCCTGTCTCTACTAAAAATAGAAAGAAATTAATTGGCCAATTAAAAATACATAGAAAAAATTAGCCTGGCATGGTGGCCCATGCCTGTAGTCCCTCGGACTACTAGCTACTCGGGAGGCTGAGGCAGAAGGATCACTTTAGCCCAGGAGTTTGAGGTTGTAGTGAGCTAGGCTGATACCACAGCACTTGAGCCTGGGCAACAGAGTGAGACTCTGTCTCAAAAATAAATAAATAAATAAAAGAAACCTTAAGATATATGTCACTGCTTCTGATGTAATTAATGTAAAGAAGAATAATTTATCATGAAACTTACCTTCTGTTATCTTTTCTTATTCTGTCCACAACAACAGAAAGATAGATTTTTTTTCCTTTTTTTAAGCATCTTAGTTTAAGAAAGCTTAATTTAATTGACGTACACTAGAAAGAACTAAAATAGTGTACAAATTACACAATTGAGTCTAGAAGTGATTGTATGACTTTTTTATTTGAAAATAGTAAGGAGGTACAAATGTTTTTGTTACGGATACCTTTCATAAGCCTTAAGTCAGGGTTTTTAGTGTGCCCATCCCCCAAATACCGTTCATTGTACCTGGTAAGTTTTTAACCTTCGCCTCTCATCTTCTCCCCCCTTTTTGATATTCAATGATTTTTGAATCTCATTGTGCCCATGTATGCCTATCAATTAACTCCCAATTATTAAAGATTATATGTGGTATTTATTTTTCCATTCTTGAGATACTTCACTTAGAATAATGGTCTCCAGTTCCATCTAAGTTGCTGAAAAAGACATTATTTCATTCCTATTATTTATGGCTGAGTAGTACTTTATGGTATATATACATCACATTTTCTTAATCTGCTCATAAATTTATGGGCACTTAGGTTGATTCCACATCTTTGCAGTTGTAAATTATGCTGCAATAAACATTCAAGTGCAAGTGTCTTTTTTGATAAAATGACTTCTTTTCCTTTGGATAGATACACAGTAGTGGGATGGCTAGGTTGAATGGGAAGTCTATATTTATTTCTTTGAGGAATCTCTATACTGTTTTCCATAGAGTTTTTATTAATTTGCATTCCAACTGACAGTGTATAAGCATTCCTTTCTCTCTGCAAACACACTAGCGTCTATTGTTTTTTGATAATGGTCATTATAGCAGGGGTAAGGTGGTGTCTCATTGTGGTTTTAATTTGCATCTTCCTAGTGATTAGTGATGTTGAGCATTTTTTCATATGTTTGTTAGCCATTTGTCTATTTTCATTGGAAGAACTTTCGTTCACGTCTCTTGTCAACTTTTTAATGGGATTGTTTGTTTTTTCTTGCTGATTTCTTTGTGTTTTTGTAGATTTTGGTTAATAGCCATTTCTTGGATGTATAGTTTGTGAATATATTCATTAGGTTGTTTATTTCTTCTGTTGATTATTTCCTTTTCTATGCAGAAGATTTTTAACTTACTCATGTCCCATTTGTGTATTTTTTTGGTTACTGTAATTGCCTTTGGGGTCCTAGTGGTAAATTCTTTGCCCAGACTCATGTCTAGATGAGTTTCTCCTACATTTTCTTCTAGAATTTTCATGGTTTCATGCCTTACATTTAAGTTTTTTATCCATTTTGAATTAATTTTTGTATATTGTGAGAGGTAGAGGTCCTGATTTATTCTTCTGTATGTAACTATCCAGTTTTCCCAGCACCATTTATTGAATAGAGCTTCCTTTTCCAAGCGTTATTGTTGTATACTTTGTCAAAGATCAGTTGGTTGTAGGTAGATGGTTTTATTTGTGGGTTCTCTATTCTGTTCCTTTGGTTTATATCTCTACTTTTATACCATTAACATGCTGTTTTGGTCACTATAGCCTTGTGGTATTATTTGAAGTATGGTAATGTGATACCTCCAGATTTTTTCTTTTTGCTTAAAATCGGTTTGGCTATTTGAGCTTTTCTTTTTTTGTTCCAAATGGAGCATAGAATTATTTTTTCTAAATCTGTGAAATATAACTCTGGCATTTTGATGGGGGTTGTATTGAATCTGTAAATCACTTTGAGCAGTATGAACATTTTAACAATGTCGGTTTCACCAATCTATGAGATGGTTTTCTATTTGTGTGTCATCTGTAATTTCTTTCATCAGTGTTTCATAGTTCTTCTAGAGATCTTTCACCTCCTTGGTTAAGTATATTCCTAAGTATTTTACTTTCTTTGTAGCTATTGTGAAGGGTATTGAGTTTTTGACTTAACTCTCAGCTTGGCTGTTATTAATACATAGAAATGCTGCTGATTTGTGTACATTGATTTTGTAACCTGAGACTTTGCTGCATTTATATATCAATTCCAGTACTCTTTTAATGGAGTCTTTTGGATTTTCTAGATATCATCAGTGAAAAGCCATCGTTTGGCTTCCTTTTTCGTGATTTGGAAATCCTTTATTTCTTTCTCTTGTCTGATGGCTCTGGCTAAGACTTCCAGGACTACACTGAATACAAGTGGTGACAGATGGTACCCTTGTCTTGTTCCATTTCTTAGTGGGAATGCTTTCAACTTTTTCCCATTAACCATGCTGTTGGCTATGGGTTTGGCATATATGACTTTTATAATTTTGTGATGTGTTCCTTCTATGCCTAGTTTGTTCAGGGTTTTTATTATGAAAGGGTGCTGGATTTTATGAAATTCTTTTTCTGCATCTATTGAGATCCTATGGTCTTTGTTTTTGCTTCTATTTATGTGATAAATTAGGTTTACTGATTTGCATATGTTGAACCATCCTTGCATCCTTGGGATGAAACTCACTTGGTCATGATGAATTTTCTTTGTGATGTGCTGTAGAATTCAGTTTGGTAGTATTCTGTGGAAGATTTTTGCATCTATATTCATAAAGGATATTGATGTGCAATTTTCTTTTAGTATTGTGTCCTTTCCTGACTTTGGCATCAAGGTGATACTGGCTTCATAGAATGAATTAGGGAGAATTTCCTCTTTCTCAATGTTATGGAATAATTTCTGTAGGATGGTTCCAGTTCTTATTTGTAGATCTGGTAGAATTCAACTGTGTTTCCATCTGGTCTGTGGCTTTTTGTTGTTGTTGTTGTTGGAAGATTTTTTATTACTGCCTTAATTGCATTGCTCATTACTGGTCTGTTCAGTATTTCTATATCTTTCTGATTGAGGATTGGTAGGTTGTGTTTTTCTAGGAATTTACCCATTTCCTATACATTTTCTAGTTTGTGAATGTAGAGGTTTTCATTGTATTCATGGATGATATTTTGTATTTCTATGGTATCAGTTGTAATGTCTCCTTTTCATTTTTATTGAGCTTATTTGGGTCTTTTCTATTTCTTATTAATCTGACTAGTGGTTTATTGATTTGGTTTATCTTTTCAAAGAATCAACTTTTTGTTTAATTGATCTTTTGTATTATTTTATTTGGTTTCTTTTTCATTTACTTTTGCTGTGAGCTTTGCTATTTCTTTTATTCTGGTGGCTTTGGATTTGGTTTGCTCTTTCTTTTCTAGTTACTTGAGATGTGACATTAGGTTGTTAATTTGTGATCATTCTGTCTTTTTGATGTAAGCATTTAAAACTATGAACTTTCCCCTTAGGCCTGCTTTAACTGTATCCCATCAATTTTTATAACTTGTGTCCCCTTTGTCATTCAGTTTGAGGAATGTTTTGATTTCCATCTTAATTTCATCATTGACCTAAGGATCATTCAGCAGCAGGTTGTTTAATTTCCATGATTTTATGTAGATTTTAATGTTTCTCTTGGAATTGTTATCTAGTTTTATTACACTGTTTTCTGAGAAGATACATAGCATGATTTTTAATTTTTTAAATTTGATGAGACATGTTTTGTGGCCTAAGATATGAACAATCTTGGAGAATGTGCTATGTGATAATGAGAAGAGTGTAAAGTCAGTAGTTTTTGTAGAATATTCTGTAAATGTCTCATAGGTCCATTTGTTCTAATGTCCAATTTAATTCCAGTGTTTCATTGTTTATTTTCTGTGTGATGATCTGTCCAGCTCTGTCAGTGGGATGTTGAAGTCTATGCCAATTATAATGCCACTGTTTATTTCTTTGCTTGGATCTAAGTGTACATCTCACTCATTATGTTTGTATATACCCATCCCCTCCTCCCCC
>VBSM01000529.1:75489492-75647907 GCA_008086735.1 Cheirogaleus medius
AAAAGCTTCTGCACAGCCAAAGAAACTGTCAAGAGAGCAAACAGGCAACCTACAGAATGGGAGAAAATTTTCGCAAGCTACACATGGGTATAACATTTTTATTCTTCTAAATTCTGGTAATTCTGCCCTCCCTTTCATGAGGTCATGGGTTAATTTATAGAAATGAGAAGGTATTAATAAAATAAATCAGTCAAGGATGCATATGAAGTATTTTCCTGTTTCAAAAGCCTGTTATATTTTGTAATCCATTTTGTTATATCAACCATATGATATAGATGTGCATACTGATATATTAATATAGATAAATAGTATAAATTTATATATGTTTAAAAATAAAATCCAAGAAGATCTGAAAAGTTAAATGACCAATGTCCTACAACTAGGCTTAAACTCATAGCTTTTGGCTCCAATCCTCACCTTTTTTTCTACCCAGAAATCTTTACAACAAGTCAATAGATTGAATAATGGGCACAGGCTATTTATACATGAAGATTATTTACCATAATATTGACCTCTGTAATTCATATAACCTTTCAAATAATTGAAAATATATTCTATATTTCCAATTGTGTTTTTCATTGAGTTTTGCTTCCCTCATTTATTCGAAAATTGGTTAGTTTTGTATGGTACTTTTTCTATGAGAAATATAGAAACAGAAATTTGCATACCTATACTGAATCCTTTACTGATCTCTACCTTTATCTTGGTTCCTATTTCTGTATCTCTACACATATCCATAAATATACCTGTATATTCTGTGATTGTATTTACTAAAAATATTATAGAGTACCTGGTGTGGCAACTGTCTCTTTAAAATATCAATGAGTTAGAAAGGGAAACTTGCAATTCAAAATTTCTTCAAAATGGACAACAATAAAGAAAAAAGAGCAGTTTGGCAACAGAATCCGAAAACCCAGGTGGTAACTGAGTCATTTTAGTAAAATTCAGTTAATGGCAATTTTTTAGAAGTCTGGTTTCCTGTAACATGGAAGTCTTGGTGGCAAATATGGTAATATGAAGTGGCGGGATGAATGCAAAGGAGTGGTGAGTGGCTATGGAAAATAACACTTCTGAAATCACCACCAGCTGTTTTTAAAATGAAGGACAAATAAGGTGACTCTTTGTTTTGAAAATCAGAATTATATGTAGTGTTTTAAAATGTGTCCAAAATAATATTTCCCACTGTTGTGTGCCCTGAATCTGGGACTTCTGAAGATCATGGGTTTGGGAATGTGTGGCATTAAGCCATTCCTGGATCAAAGCTTTAGCACTAAATAAGTTCTATGTTAAGGATAGAAAAAAAATGAACATCGACAGCACAAAACTAAAGAATCCTTTCATTGTTCACTTTCTCAAAATGAGTACTTGAAACAAGAAATAAGAGCAATTTTTTAAAAGGTTGCCATATTTTAAAATTTGAATAAGTACATTAATCAGCCTCAGCACAATAGCTTATGGCTACCACAAGAACAACCTGTTAAAACCAAGTAGTGCAAGTACTAATATGCTGTCTTTAAAATTTATGAGGGCTATACTATATTTTTCTTAAACTGATAGTGTTTTTATAAAGTTTATAATAAAATGTTCTTTAATCCAGTTTTCTAAAGTAACAGCCCTCCCTAACCGTGGTGCTTTTCACTACAGATGCATGCCTAACCGGAATCTGGCCCAGGAGAAATTATGTCTCTTACTTTCCTCTATCCAGTAAAGAAAACTCTGTACTTATGAAGCGAAAAGTAAAGTCTCAAAATACCCCCTGTGATTTCTGACATTTCAGCCATTTCCACACAGTAACAACTGTGCATCATTGTCAAGTAGGACAGAACAGAGCCCGAACAATAATAAGAACTAGATCATAAACGTCAGTTTTAATGGAAGTTGCATTCTGCGGGCCAATCCCCACTTCCTGGATCTAGCAGAAATAGGGGGAAATATTCAGAGCTGAATTGGGTTTCTTGGAATGGAATCGAAGAAAAGGAAAATATAATGGTAGATATTTATGCTACAGTTTACAGACCAATCTGTAGAGCAGCATTGTGTTTCACCTGGGCTGTTGTTATAATCTTCCAACTGGTACCCTAGTAGATTTTTTTTTAAACATTTCATTTCATGTCACTTCTCTGCTCAAAACCTTCCAGTGGTTTCCCATATCTCTCATGATAGGATCTGAAGCCCTCACAACAACCTATAAACCCTACTGTCCTCTTAACCCCAGCTCAGCTTCCTCTTGGATGCCACTTTCAACCTTTGGTCACTCTGCTTCAGACACTCTGGCTTCCCCTTAGATCTGCCACTTTAGAGTCTTTGTACTTGTTATTCCTTTTGCTTGAAATAGTCTTCCCCTAGGAAACCCCATGGCTTGGAGCATCATTCCATTTCATAGCCTCTGCTCAAATGCTCTCCTTTCCCGGGCCCTCTCTACAATTTGTGAAAGGGCACACACCCCTCCACTGGCCTGCTCTACCAAACCACCATTACCTTTTTTTGTTTTATAGCCCTTATCACCAATTAACATGGTTTACATTTATTCATTTATTTTTTAAAAATAAATTTCCCTATTTCCCTACTGGGTGTATAAGCTCTATAATGGCAGCCTAGTTAATAAAATCAGCAGATGTCACATGATCTCTTTTGTAAATAATAAAAGTGAGGTTTATTGAAGGAAATAACTAGCCAAATATCACAACCATTACATAACATAACCATAACTGAGCCCTGGATTTCTGACACCAGGCCATATTCACTCTTCCCTTTAAGCTCCAGGTATTTTTCCTGGAAAAGAAAATCATTAATAAAATGCTTGAAAACAGAAAATGTGACTTGGGGTAGGAAAGTTCTTTACATCTCTACATCATCTGCCTGATTGATTTTTATTCATATCGCTCCTTTTGTCTGGAGTTGAGTTTCCTCTTCTTGTCATCTATTTAAATTGTTTAAATCTCAATCTTGTCCTCTGTAGTGAAAACTTCTGCAACCTTCCTCTTATAATCTATTGACTATTATTTTTAGCAGCAAAGTCCTTTCTTTAAGCTAAGCCTGAAGCAGAAAACAAGAACCAAAGAAACAAAAATGGAATTGCTCTGTTGAAGCATGTTTGCAAAACCCATTGGCCCATCGTTTAATTCTTACCATGACTTAGGTCCCACCCAGGCTCAAAAGAGGTAAAAAGAAAATTATTCAGCTCTTTCTCTTGAGTTAAAGGAATAAAAGAGATCCCCTAAACTTGCAGGTTGTGTAGCCTGGCTTATTTGGGTAGGATATCAGGTCATGCAGAAGAAATTAATACTTTTCACAAGAGATCAGAGAGAGAAGAATATGGTCAGTATTTCTTTTAGGAATCATATTTTTCAGTTCAGTTCAGTTCAGAGATATCTGCAACTTTGTATTAGTATTCTTTTATAGTTTTCCAATTTATAAAATATACAACTATAATTACAGAAACTGCACAGACAGAATGTATTGAGGAATTTCATTGCAATTCTGTATCTCTGATCAAGATTGGTAGTTGTGTAAGGCAGCTTTGATGCTATTTTATTTTGTTTGTCCTTATCTGACCTTTTAAGCTACTTAATTGTGAAATATGATTTGTTTGACCCTTATAACATCACAACCTTTAAAACAATATTTTTTCAATTGCACATGAAAAAAACACTAATATCTTCATAATAGATAACCTCTTGAGCTATTTACCCTACTGGCATTATTTCTCCTTTCCTGGAAAAGACTCCTGAACTAACTGGAATATCCCCAGAAGCCACGTATGATTGTTTTCTTGTCTGTCTAACTCTCACCGCAAACGACCAATCATTCGGCAGATACCCGATCCAAGCCAAGCAAACCAAAATTTCCCCAGGAATTTGAAATTTTAAAAAAGAGAAACACAAAGCCTAAGAGTCCTTGGATTTAAGTGATGATTGCTCAACTTATTCTAAATTACCAAAGATGCCCCAGTTTCTTGTCAATAAATTTCCTCTCTCTCCTCTTCCATGCTCCCCACTTTTTTTGGTAAAGTGATGGGGTAGTTGTTTGCAGATTAAAGACATTTCATCTATGTCTATTTATCTATGTCTATTCAATAAAGATATATTCCAGTCCTCATATTTTGAAATGCTCTCTTTTTTTCTTGACAGCAGCATTTAAATTTGATCTATTGACAGGGAAAACCATTGGGTGCTGGGACAGGGCTGCTCACGCCTCCCTGCTGCTCCACATCCCCGCAGGCCGGTGCTGTGCGGAGCCGGCTGGAGGCAGCGGTGGGCAGGTGTGCAGGTACACGCTGCTGGGACCCGGCCTCGTCTGGTCTGGACCCGCGCTCAATGCTCAGCCGCCTGCTCCCGTCCTCTGGCCGCGCTGCTTGCGCGATCCTGATTGGGTACTTTTTGAATCCCACTGTTCCTGATTGGATGTTAACACTTGTTGCTGATTGGCTGTTAACTCTTGTTGCTGATTGGACGTTTTTTGAGTCCTACCAAAGGTATAAAAGTTGGAGGAGACCGGGTAAGGGGGATCAGAAGAGCAGAAGACGGCAGAGTGTGCAGACCAAATAAAGATTGTTCTCCGACTCTCTGCGTGCCGCCTGGTTATTGCCTGAGTCAAGAGCTGATAACACTAAGAGCTGTAAGAGCTGTACCAAGAGCTGTTAACACTTGCCGGAACACTATAATATATATTATTTCACTCAAACTATAACTCCCACTGGACAATCAGATGCTTTCTTTTCCCTATATACTAGACCAAAAAGATCATGTTTGTAACAGACTTCCAATCATTGACCCTTTCTTTGCATAAACTCGGGTATTAAAACACTGCTTATTAGCCAATAGCTTCTTACTGGGACAGAGCACAGGATGGAAACATTGATTCCATTGTTTTTTTTATATTATTAAATGTTAAGTATATTCTTAAGAAATATTTTCCTATTTAAAAGTAAGTGTCAATTTTAAAAACTAGTAGAAGACATGCTATCTACAGAAAGCAGATTGGTGGATACCAGGGCTGACGGGAAGGAAGAATGAGAATAACTGTTGACTGTCTTTTGGGGTGATGAAAATGTTTTGGAACTTGATAGAGGTGTTAGTTACACAATATTGTAAAAATACTAGGTACTGTTTAATTCTACCCTTGAAAATGCTTAATTTTGTGCCATATGAATTTCATTTTTTTTAAAAAAAAAAAAAAGACATGTTATCAGGAAATAACTTGAAAAAGTTAGATGGAAGGAAAGAATCTCAGCCCTCTTAAATTTCCATTACCTGGAGATTAATGTAAGAAAGCTGCAAATATGTGCCACTCACTAAATAAAATTTCTCGCTTTTCTCTCCAAAGGATAAAGATGGCTTATAAAGAGAGAAAACAGACTTGAAGCAAACAGAATTAGTCTTTATCAATCATAATTATTAGCTAAGAAAATTTTCATGTCAGAATATATTGATAAATATGCTTTTGTGGAGAAAATTAACAAGATTAACTTGCTAAACTTACATTGTATAAATATGTAAAACCAACCAACTGTATAAAAAAGTTTCTGGTTATAGATGTATCTAGCTTAAATACAAAGTACTTTATCTAAAACATAAAGTCCTCAAAACAAAAGTAGTGCCTGTAATATAGTGTGATCTTTAAACCTTCGGTGCACTGACCAGTACAACACATTATTTTAGAAAGCAATGTGACATTACTAAGTGTGCTACGTTAGTGAAGGGCACCACCATCGTCTGAATACACAAACCAGGGACCTACTATTCATCTTTGACAGCTCCACCTTCCTCAAGCCTTCGTGTAATCCACCACCAACTCTGGTTGACTTTACCCTATCTATCCATCTGTGATCTGTGTAATATCAAGTTTATCTACTTCTCAATATCTTCACCCCTAACATTCCATTCACCTACCATAGGTCTTCACACTGTAAGAATCTTTTACTCTTACCCAACCTGCCCAACTCTCTCCCCAACCTATTGTATACACAAATGCTAGAAGATATTTAAAACATGAGAATCTGATCGTGGCATTCCCTGTTTAGAGCCTTGGCTTTCCGTTGCTCCTCACATAGCTATCAGGACCTGCGAAGCTGGCCTCTGCCTGACTCTCCTTCTCTAGCTGGGCATCTGGGCCTCCAGCCACAATGGAGCTCCTCTAGTGCACTATGTGTCCAACAGTTAGGAGTTTCACACATGTCGTTTTTGCAACCAATGCCTTTTCCTCCACCCCATCCCCTATCTTCTCTTCCTGCTTTGTAATCAGATTCAAGTCAAATGACAATTGAGCACAGAATTTTTTCCCTAATAACAGATTAGATTGGGTCCCTCAAATGTTTTCATAGTACTCCTGAGTCTTTATTTATAACACTCATCACTGTTTCCAGTGACAGATTTTGTGTAAATATTTTATCTTTTACTGGACTGTAAGTTTTATGAGGCATGGGGCCATGTTTATTTTCCTCACCACTATGTTCCAATTATAAAGAATAGATTAGTTGACAGTTGACAGTAACCAAATTAGAAAAATAATCTAGCAAAGTATCATAAGTTATTTGACAAATAAAACTAAGTCTGATCATCTACTCCCAATTCTTCTTGGCGAGATCATCAAATTTAGCACTGAAGTGTACTATAATTAATTAATGACTTTAGCAGTACTTCTAGTTAGCTTGCAAGTTCCTTAGAGAAAGAAATATGTCTAATGTATCATCTGTATTCTTGTGGCACCTTACATGGTGAAGAGCTCATAGAAGGCAGTCAGTAAATACTAATCGCCTAATTGATCAATCTTTCTTTTGTAGCCATGGTATTCCCCAGAACTCTAGGCCTATTTAATGTTTTTGTTTGTTTTGTTTGTGAGGATATATCTTCTTTTTATTTCAAAGTTTTTATGGAGATACAAACATTAGGTTACATATATTGCATTTGTACTGCCCGAGCCATAGTTACAAGTATGCCCATCCCTGACCATGCGCACCACACCCATTAGGTGTGCATTTACCCATCCCCTGCTACCCCCTCTCACTCACTCCCACCTGCCCAATCCCCAATGAATGTTACTTCCATATGTGGAAGTGTTGATCAGTTAGTACCAATTTGATGGTGAGTACATGTGGTGCTGGTTTTTCCATTCGTGTGATATTTCTTTCACTTAGTAGAATGGGCTCCAGCTCTATCCAGGATAATACAAGTGGTGCTAGATCACTATTGTTTTTTGTGGCTGAGTAGAGCTCCATGGTATACATATATCACATTTTATTAATTAGTAATTAGTACTCTGCAATATGGTTGCAAAAACATC
Organism: Cheirogaleus medius; assembly: GCA_008086735.1. Taxonomy (NCBI): domain Eukaryota; kingdom Metazoa; phylum Chordata; class Mammalia; order Primates; family Cheirogaleidae; genus Cheirogaleus; species Cheirogaleus medius. The sequence goes on from VBSM01000529.1 coordinate 75,496,774, forward strand.
TGTGGGAATCTGAGTAGGAATCTGAGCAGGAATCTGGAATTTATTGCTTTTGGTTTTTTACCCCTGGAAACACAATTTAAGGCTTGAATGAGAAGCTGGGTTTTGTTCTATTCAGAAGATATATAAAGAAAATCGTCATTGAATTCTTGCTAGGCATCGACTGCCAAACCAGACAAGAATGGGAAAGTATGAATTTCTGTAATCCTTTATCCTCCAGCTTTCCTTCTCTTTCCACCTGCACTCTGGCAGTGTCCATAACATTTTAGGGATGAGGAGCTATCCAGCTGCCATACCCAAAGGCATTTGCAAAGTCTCAGAGGACTGAAACAACAGGTGAATTAAAGGTGAATTAACAATGATTTAGTTTTCTTGGAGTGCGCATAGGCTATAATTCCAGTAGTAAAGCTGGAAGACAGGCCTGCTTTCCTCATGAAGGACTTTGGATGTCAGGATAAAGTGTTTGGACACTTTAAGCAAAGTGTGCTGGTAAATTACTGAATTTTCCTTTCAGTGCCACTCCGATAGAACGCAGAGTTGAGTAGTGGAGCATCGAGTGCAAAGTTTAGGAAAGGAGGAAGGTCAGTACATTACCACTACTCCACTGTCATGCCCTATTAAAGATGTATGTACAGTTTACATAGGGTACATCTTTAACAAGGCTTGGCAGTGGAGTTAGCCACCTTCATTCATTCGACAAATCTTTATCTGGGAGCCTAAATCATACTCCTAGGTTCTAGGGGCACTGAGTGTCTGCCTGGGGATTCAGCCACTGGATAGTCGCTAGATGGTGTTGATCCATGGCCCGTGGGTATGAGACTCTTTCAAAATCTCACCCCATGTTGAATTATATGGGGATGTCCCAAGGAACCCATGCTTCTCCACGTGTAAAAACAGGATCCCATAAAATTGTACAGCACTTGGGTGTAAGAATTAGGTCTAAGTATTGAAGTTGAATGCAACGACCTCATCTGTTGATTGATTGGGGGATTAGTGGAGCTTTCTTTTCCCAAATCTGAAGGTCCTAGTGTAGGAATTTAAGGCGAATTCATTTTCCTGTGCATAAATATAAATCGATTTATCTGATAAAGAAGAATGTGAATCCAATCAACAGATGTTAAGAAAATATATGCAGGTGTTCCCTGACTTATGAAGATGCTTTTACTTATGATTTTTTGACTTTACATTGGTGCGGAAGTGATATGTGTTCAAGAGAAACAGTACTTCAAATTTTAAATTTTGGTCTTTTCCTGGGCTAACAATATGTGGTACAATACTCTCTCAGGATGCTGGACAGCAGCAAGCCACAGCTCTCAGTCATCACCAGGTTAAACAACCAATACTTTACAATGTACTGCATTGCCAGATAATTTCGCCTAATTGTAGGCTAATGTAAGCCATATATATAAATATTTTATGTATCAAACTAAGGAGAGCCAAAGCAAAATTTTTGACTTCTCCCCCTAAAAGAAGCTCCTCCTGTAGTCTTTCTCATCTTTGTAAATGACACTACAAAGAGACTAAAGTGAGCCTTTAAAAATACTACCTGCTTTTAAAATACTGCCCTGCTTAAAGTTCTACGATGTCTTTCCACCAGATGTAGAATAATACCTAAACTCTTTACTACAAACAAGAATTCTTATCTGATCTGGCCCTTGCTTACCTTTTTAACATCATCCAAAAACTCCCTCTTCCTGGCTCCAGCCACACTGATGATTTTGTAAGTCAAAGTTGTCCAGTTCATTCATACTTTAGATCTTTTGCATCAATTTCCATTCACCTGGAAAGTATTTCTTCTGATTTTCATATGACTGAATCTATCTTTGTCATTTGCATCTCAGCCCAACTGTCACCTACAGGGAGAAGCCCTTCACAGACCATCCAATTTAAGGATGTAAATATCCAGTTTCTATTTATGAATAAAATTGAGATCCAGAAAGAGTACAAACTGATGGAGGCAGGGAAAGGGTACTGTTTTAGTTAGGGGTCTCAAGGAAGGGTTCTTTGAAAACGACATGCTGAGGAAACACCAAAGAGCAAGTCATTTGGAACTGGAGGGTGAACCTTCAAGGTAAAGGGAGCAGCTGTGTTAAGGCCACATGGCCAGAGCTGGTGTTTCTGAGGATATGAGGAGGCCATGGTGGCTGGAGCTGAGTGAGCCGGGAGGGGAAAGATAAGGGATGAAGTCAGACAGCAGAAACAGAACAGATCACATAAGGGGCCATGATAAGGATTTGGGGTTTTACAGAGAGAGACAGTAAGGCCTTAGAGGGTTGTGAGGAGAGGCAATATACAATCAAGCATGCATTATTTTTTTAAAAAGATGAATGGATAAATGAACAAAAATGAAAAAGAAATTAGTCCTGAAACACAGGGCTCTAAAGATGTCTGCTGTAGATGTGGACAGGGAGAATCCTTTTATCAGTATCTATCTAATACACCAAAAAGGAACTCTGAAACTCAAATAAAACCAAACTGGTTCTTGAAGTGTGGCTGACCACCTCATTAAAAGAGACCACCCCTAATATAGCCAGCACCCCTTTCCCACTTTACTTTTCTTCATAACACTTACTATCTAATATTCCACCTTTTTTGTCCATTTATGTTTGTTTGTCTTCTTCCACTAGAATAGCAGCTTCTTGAAGGCAATTTTGTTCATCTTGTTTAGTGCTTTGTCTCGAGTGCTAGAACAGTGCAGGTGTCAATCCATAGCTGCTGAAAGAATGAATGAATGAATGCAGGTAAAGTATCGCCATGGGTATCCCATTGTACATGTGGCCCCAGAGTGAGTGTCATGGCTGCCTTGTAGGGGACGCCATCTCCTCCTGTAGACTCACCCCACACCACCACACAGCAGCTCAGAGCCCTCCCTGCAACACTGGCTCCCTCCTCCTCCCATCAAGTTCCTGTGTCTCCTTTACAGGAGTTATTCTGAAGCTTCCCTCTGAAACAAAAAGAGGTTCTTCCCTCTTTCATAGCCTAAGAAAACACATTGAGAAAACTCTCCAGTGGTTGAGAGACCTGTGTCATTGATGTAAAAAATAAAAATCATTGTGTACTTTGAGATCCAGGAGAATAGCACATATATATACCTTATGTTTACAATTATCAAATCCCTAAAATAATGGCAGCTTGGACAATTTTGTAAGTACTTTATTTTCTCAACATGTTTTCTGTTTATGACATTTTTTTCAGGCTGCCGACGTATGGCCAAGATTTATCTTACTGAGTAAATCATCTGCTTTTAAATGAAATACATCAATAACAATTTCCTGCTGTGACAAAGAGAAAGATTAGAAAATGCTTATCCCTCAAAAGGACACTCATAATTATTGTTCATGTTTACTGTGATTGAAAGAATGAGAGGGGGGAAAAATCTGTCTCCCCAGGGTGGGGGGATATATATATAAATAGACAACTTGAGAGGTGTATTTTTGGAATTTGGGATACATATTTCAAATTTATACTACTTTAAAGGTCATTTGTAAACTATGAAATTGTAGCTGCCAACAGAGATTACAGATGTTATAGGGAGTAGTCACACATTCTTATACGGACTGAAACTAATTATTTTAAGGCTTTGAATTATACATTTTTCTTAAAATACTATTGGCAATAGAAGAAAATAAGCCAGAATTAGCAATTAAATGTAGCTTAGAATGAATAAATGCAAAATATGGCTTGTTCTGAGAGAAGAAAAATATCCTACTTATGATATTAAGAGTTATATTTTGGGTAATTACAGCTGATACTTGATAATGCTTGATATCATGAGATATCACAAGGCAAAACTGCCATGTCAATTCTCATTTTCTATGATATATATTAATTTCTATATTTGGTGAAGAGTTAGAGAAGAAAAGAGGTAGACAGACAGAAAGACACACCAAGCTTATTATCCCCTGTGATTTTTTTTGTGCTATGGAAAGAAAATTTCAAATTGCAGATTGAGCTGGGATTATCCTAGAAGACACTCTAGTTCAGTGATTCTTAAATATCAATGTTCTTAAGAATCACATAGGGATTTTGTGAAAATTCAAATTATGATTCAGGGGGTCCAGAGTGTGTCTTGGGATTCTTCATTCCACCCAAATCCCCAGGAAAAGGTGATGCAGCTGGTCAGAGGACCATAATTTGCAAGTACCATGGTCTGGTCCCTCACACAATATAAACCTATGTAAAATGTGATTATTACAAAGAAAAACCTATTTCCAAAAATAAATATAACTTACTCCAATCCAAGGCAAAATGCTTCTATTTTATCTACTGTTGTATATTATTTGCCTCACAGTTTATTTCTGCTTGTGGAATTATAGAATAATCAAGGGGTGATTGTATTTGAACATAGGAGCCTTACTATATTATTATCCATTCCAAAAATTCATTCTAGTTCTGAAATCATGTTATTGGTGAGCTATTATTAAAATATTGTCCTTATAATATATCCATAAACAAAATTATAGAATGAGTAATACATCTCAGAAAGCATTTCTGAAAATTCTTGCTAATATTATGTAAATTTCATACTCTGACTTTCTACTCTTTTAAACTCTGGATATTTAATTTGGATGTTTATTTAAATGTAAGTTAATGAAAAAACTAGGATTGGGTAGAGTTGTTAGAAGACTATTCTCCTAGTCCAAGAGAGAGATGGTGATGGCTTCTCCTAGATATGGGCAGTGAGGAGTGGAGAAGTAGAAGGCCTGGAAGCCAGACCAATAGGCTTCAGGAATATGCTATTACAGACAATTTCACTTCCTCCTACTAGGATAGCTAGTTCTCACAATGCTATTTACCGAATAATCTATCTGTCTGCCTCTAATTTGAAATGCTATTTTTATCACACTCCTTATGACAAAAGTATCTCATATTTATCTGGTTTTATCTTTTACTTCTGATCCTTTCTGTAGATTTGCCCATTCTGGGCCAGTACCACACTGCTTTATTACTACATAGCACATGACGGCTTTATTTCAAAATTTCCCGATGTTTGCTCTTCCAGATGAACTTTAGAATCACTTAATAAAGTTCCAAACATCTGAGTGGGATTTTTGAATGGTATTACCTTGAATATTTAGATTAATTTAGTAGAATCAACATCTTTCTAATTTAAGTATTCCAAATGAAGAATAGAAGGTATCTCTATTTTCATTCAATTTTTCTTTAATTCTTCTTAATACAGTCTGTAGTCTATGCATATGGTTATTCTACATTTAAAGTTTTTTTCCTTAGAAATTTATCTTTTTATTATTGTTGTAGATGCCATCTCTTTTTTCCTTCATTTCCCTGTATCTGGTTACTGTTGGCATCAAGGAGACTTTGACATTATTGTGCAACTTTTTAAGTTATTTGGCAACTTAATTTACCAAGTTCTCTATTGGTTTTTCGGTTAGTATCTTGGCATTTCTAGGCACACAACAATATCATTTACAGACATTTATATATTTTCATTTGTTCCCCCAGTGCGCACACATTTTATTTGCTTCTTTAACTTTTAATTTCTTTGGCATTTCTATGATAATATTAAATAATACAGATGGTAGCAAGTATCTTTGTCTTTCTAATTCCTGACTTTAATAGAACACTTTTATAGCTTACCATAAAGCTATAAAACTATGAGATATATATCACAATTTATACATTAAAGATAACTTAATTACTTTTTAAACATAATATAGTTTTAGTATATGAGAGATAAAAATGATATCCTTCTTTTGTTCGTGATTTTTAAAAAGGAATACGTGTTGAGTTTTAGCAAATTATTTTTAGTACTTATTGATAAGATCATCTGAATTGTCTTGAAACTTCTTAATATTATTAATCTTACTAATAGATTCCAGATATTGAACTATCCCTTCATTTGAAGGATAATACCACTAGGTCATGGTACACAATGTTAAATATATTATTATATCATATTAACAATTGGAGGAGTATTTTATATTTTTGCAGCAATATTCAATTTCTTAAAATTTTATGTTATCATTTTCAGATTCTGGTGTATGTTGAATTCTCACTGCAAAAAATAATTAGAAAGATTTCCTTCTATCTCTGAGATCAGGCACAGTTTAAATAACAATATTTCTTTTGAAAGAATATATGGTTGAAATCATTTGGATTTGAAATATTGTTCAAGATTATCTCTTGACAACTTTCTCAATATATTTTCCAGTTATTGCACTCTAGATATCCCAGATTTCAGATATTATTAGTTGAGAAAAGTATGAGTTTTTAATTTTTACAAAATGTTTCTGATATTTTTCATAATTTAATTTTTTGTTATTAATTTAAAGCATTGGTTTTGTTTTCTCTCTATTTTGATTATCAAATTTATCGGTGCTGTTGCTGTTGCTGCTGCTACTGCTGCTGTTTTACAAGAACCACACCTGGAGAATTTGTGATTGATTCAACTCTTTTCTCCCTTGTTCCAAAATTCATTAATATTTTTATTAAATCATTCCTGTTGCTTTTCTCACATATATTTGATGACCTTTCATAGTTTTTTGGGTTGGATGCTTAGTTAACTGATTTTCATTCTTTCATATTTTGTAGTGAAGCTATTTAAGATAATACATTCTACTCTTGTGTACATTCTGTTTTCATCTCCTACTATCCTTTTGTCTGTTTTTGACTCATGGAGAATTAGTCATACTTTAACTAGGTTTAGGTGTGACTCATGCACACAGCATGCATTGTAGTTGGGTTTTGTTTCTTTAATAGAGCTGAAATCCTATTTTTTACGTTTAATTGTGGTTTTATGTTATTTTCTAATCAACATCTTTTGCAATTATGCTTCGTTTTATTTCCTTCATTTTTCAATTCTTTTTGCTTGTTTGTTTTTGCGTTTCCTTTGATCCTTGTATAATCTATCATTTGCTATATGGTCTATGTGCTTTTCCTTAAGTAATTTATAAGGAATAAACCTATTTTACGTCATATCAATGAATAGCTAAAGACTTTATAAGGCTAATCAGAATTAGTATATAATCTGAGGGCTTTGGTGGACATTACTAGGTTCACCAATGAACAGTTCTCTTTTCCCTCCCTGTGTAAATGAAGCTGTATTTCCAAGACCCTATTGTGAGGTGGGGCCCCAACACTAGTCCTGGCCAATGAAATGTAAGTAAAATTGACTGTGCCACTGTAGGAGAAAGCACTGAAAAGTCTCCTAGCCACTCTCTATCCTCTCTTTCCCTCTCATGTAGCACCTGCAAGGTTCCAGGAGGCAGAGCCTCAGTCACCCTGGGACCTTTTCCTGCCCGTGGAGCAGAGCTCTGGCCACCAACCTGACAGTGCATGTGAGTGAGTAAGAAATAAACCTTGGCTATATTAAGCCACGGGCATTTCAGAGTTAAACTGTTGCCACAGCAAATCCGAGTCTATCCTGACTGATGCAAGGAGAAAAGAGACTATAAACACATACAATGTAACCTAAAATTAACACTAAAATAGTTGGCACTGGCTGAAAATAAGCATTTTGCTTACAGAAAAAACAGTTTAGTGGTAACAGCATAGACTTCTAAATCAATCTGGGGGTTGATTCACTAACTGTATGATTTGGGCTAGTTTTGTAACCTCTGAATGTTATGTTATTCTTATTTGTAAGACGTGATTAATGACTATGTTGGGGAATTTATCTGAGTATTATCAAACAAAAATAATATTTGTTAAATATCTGGGGTCTAGTTGGTCCCAGTGAAAGTAGATACAATAATTATTATTGAGGTTCTGTTGTTTATTCAAAGTATATTACAAAAGAAAGCATTTTAAAATTTTTTGCTGATAAAATCTTACTAATATCAATGGAATTTATTAGATAAAGTCAATACAACTACAGGTATAATTCTCATTATTAATAATTACATTCCATGTACACAAAAAGATCCAAAACCCTTGAGATTTTTCAAAGAAAAAATATTCTCATATATAGAAATTATTAAATTTCTTTTTGGACATAATTGGAAATTGAAATTTGAGTTCTTTATATTGTAAAGTTTATACTAAAGTATTTTCTCACCAAATGAATATATATGTGATAAATATAAAATGTGGAGCTTATTTTACAGTAGAGAACTAGAAACTTCTATTCTTTCTCCAAAATATCAAAAAACCTAATTAATATATTAAAAGACAAAAAAGTGCTTTGATATTCCTGGCTTAGCTAGTTGAATACCCTTATTGTTTTGTTTCTTATTATTTTTAATTCCTGAGAGTTATATTTTATTTTTAGTCACAATTAGGAGGCAATTGAGTTGATTTTCATTTGTTTAGTAATTAGGAATATGTGTTTATACATATATAAATTTGCATATGTGTATATAAATATGTGTGTGTGTATGTATACACCAAGACTTTTTTTCTTACATCATTGACAGGCAAATCTTTAAAATATGCTTATCTACAGCTGTGCTTTATTTCTTTTTTTTTCAAACAGGCTTTTTTTTTTAGTTTGACAAATAACAAAATTTAGACATATTCTGAAAAAGACATGTTAACTCATGTATTCACCCACAGTTGAGTTTGGAAAATTGAAGTGTTTCTCTTCTGGCAAAACTAATGAAATGAACTCAATGCTTTAAACGTTTTTTGGAGCAAAAACTAAAACCACTGAAGATAGACTTCAAAAATATTTTTGCTAAATCTTTTCATGAAAAATATTTGGCTAATTAAAGTATTTAAATATAATTTTCTATACCTGTTTACTTGTAATCTCAGAAACTGAAACACCTCCAGCAACTCCAACAGATAACTTGCTTCAAGTATACCAATTTGATTTTAGAAATGTGATTCCAAATATATTGACCTAATTTTTAAAATCCAAACACACCATAAAGGGCTTCCATTCCTAATAAAGGAAAAAAAGGGGAAAATATAAAGGTAATAAAGGTAACCTGTTTATCCTGAGAAATCAGATGCTATTATCACATCAAGTTGAATTTTCTTTCCATTTCTAAAATATGTTCCAGAAATAGGTCAAGGGGAAAAAAAAAGTACACACATGACAAAAAAAATGCAATTATGACTATGGCAACATGACAAAAATATTTTGCCAAGGAAATGTTTTTTTTTTCTCAGATATACAAGTTTAAAGGATGCACTCCAGATGGCAAATGCATGGTTTATGTGGGTGATTTTATCTTTACTACCCAAAAGAATCTTGCAGGCTGCAGTTCTGAAACTTACATCTGCTATGAATGAAAGTGATAAGGATTTGAAGTTGTAGTTCTCTGGCTACCACTTCCCACCTGGTTGCCTGTCTCTGGCAATAACTAACAACAGATATATTTCTTACCTATGAGAAGGTAGTTCTTTGTCAAGAGGATGAAAGTGATAGTTAAATTTGAACTTCAATGTTACACTTCCTAACGATAGCATTGGTAATGGATTTCATAAGAGGGTAGAAAATACACATTAGTAATGGATGTTCATAGAGGTAGAAAATACACAAAAACAACCTGAATAGAGACATCTCCTGGAGATGAGATATGGGTATATTTGTTTATTTGCTTATTTTAATGTAGTACACAAAAGACAAATTCCTCTGGATGATTTTTGGTGTGGTAGTCACATTTTGAGACAGTTTCTAGAGGTTTTATAGCATAAGGAAAAAAGCTGTGGGCTCTAGAATAAACAGATAAGAGAATTGACTCTCATCCCTAGAACTTGTGAGCTCTGTAGTAATTGGAAAGTTACTTGGCCTGTTCGAGTCTCAGTATTCTTATCTATAAAATGGAGATAATAATTAACTTGCAAGGTTGTTGTGAACATCAGAGCTAATAAGTACCTAGCTCTGTGTACCTAGCAGATATTCAATAATGAGAGTCATATTAATATTTATTTTTATAATTTCAAAACTTCCTATGGACCATACTAATCTAGGGTAGGATGCTTAGGCTTTTGATGTAAAAACTGAATTTCTCTTCCCTTTCCCCTTCATTCTTTCCTTTCTTCTTTCTCTCTCCCTTCTCTTTCCACATCTCACCTTTTAATTCAATTGACACTCCTTAGCATATTTGGGGCCTATTCAGTTCCATTGCTAATGGTAAATGACAATGAATGTTGAGATTTCCAAGCCACCATAACCAGGTCATCTTCCTGCTTATTTCTCTAGTTTCATATCTTTTGACATAAATAGGAAGAAAAATTATAGCTGTGAGGTTTTTCAGAAAACATACCATTTGTTTTACTTAGAGATTTATCCCTGGAACAAGTGGAGCTTCCAAACAATAAAACTGCCATGTACAAGGTTTCTTTAAAAGAAATTCTGCTTGAAGATGTATTGGGAACTAGAATATTAGAAGAAAGTGACAGGTTTCTGATAGCAAAAGCAACTATTCCCTTCAATAAAGAGAAATAAAATAAATTTCCTAAGCAAATTTTATTGTCAGTGCATTTAGGGCAATATCGAACTATGTCTCAATGGGGTTTCTCTATGAGCACAATCTGGCACTCAGCTGTAGAATCATATTTTGTAAAGTAGAGAACGGGAAATGCACTTAGGGAGCTGCTGGGCTTTCCCCAGAAACACTAGTGGTTCCAAGGAGAGCACTGGGCAAATCGTTTAGCCCCTCCTTGAATGTCTATTTTCTCATTCTTGAGTAGTTGAGTATAGAGTTTTCCTTCTTTTTAGGAACAGGAGATCTTCACATCTTTTAGCTCTTTCAGAACTAAATCCAGAGGTATAGGCACCTGAGAATATGATGCTTAAGAGACACTTAGCATAAGGTCCAGATTCTTTAACCTAGTCACCAGCGTCTTGCCTCCCTGCCAGTCCGATTTCAAATGCTCCTCCAACCATGTTTAACCCTAGTGTTGAGACTTGCCCATCAGTAATTTTTTTCATAAATTCCACCCTAACTGGTAACCCAACTAGTCATTTATTCATTTATTCATTTAGTCATTTATTCATTACCTGAATAATTATTCATGTTCCTGGTGTGGACTGGGGCTGGAAATATATTGATTGAAAGACAAAGTCCCTGACTTTTATGTTTTGATAAGCGGAGCTAAACAAAAAACAAGCTAACAAATAGAAAAGTGAAGGTAATAGTAAGATGTATGAAGAAAATGCACATTCCTCAGATCTCCACTGAGACATGACCATTCTCTACTCATGATATTAATTAGCACATCCTCTTTAGTCTTTGGTTACACTTTTTTTGTTCTATTTTCTTCACTTTTATGTCTCCAGCCCCTATCATGGTACCTGCTATATAGTAGATATCCAGTGATATGTTTGTAAAATAGATTAATATATTATGGTTTGAAAATCTGAGACAAACCAAAATTGTCTAGTATTTGTTGCTTGATTTTTATAGGTCAGAAACATGTTTTAATAATGACGATTGCCTAACTCATTCTTTTACTATTATTCCAAAAAGGTAATACACAAGTGGTCTTGAAGAATGAAGGGGAATTCAAAGCTGAACAAGGGCCACTGGAGAGGAGAAGCCAGGTAGTGAAAAAGCATGTTCAAAGATACATATAGGGAACCGATGGGGAAATTTCAATTAACCAAGCAGTGCTTGGGAAGTGTGGGGGTGGGGCTTGGAAGCAAACTCAATTACAAGTTAACACTGGGTTCTTCCTAATAAGTTAAATGTTGAGGTTTGGAAATTATTTAAATAGTAAGCTCATATTTAAAGGATCCTTTGACCACATGCATTTTCATTTGGAAGGATTGTAAGTTCTTCCTATCATCTCTATTTTTACAGTGGAAATGGGTGAAAACACACACACACACACACAAGAAAAAAGCACATGGCTAGAAACACTCATTATGATTCAGAAACATGAGCTAGAAAGTACAGTGTCTCTCTGCTTTGAGAGCAGATAACAGTATCATTTTTATAAATGAAAGTAGAGATAAAGTCACTGTAATACACATTTCTGCAATAACAAACCAGAGAACATTAGAGACAAATAAATACTTGTTGCCAGGGTAATATTTTCTCCTGAGTAAAAGGCATGCATTAACTCTCACAATAGCATCATCTAATAAATGATTCATCCAGACACTAATATTTAATCAGTTTATACCTTTAATTGCTCTAAGAACCTTTTAAACACTGTAGCACATTTAAATGTATTCACTATTATTCCTTGTTCAAAGTTAATTCCTTAGTCAAACTTGTTTTAAAATGAATAAATGACGCAAAAGGAAAGAATATTATCACTTCTACTAAATGCAATGTTGTAATTATTTTCTTTAGATGAGTAAATTTTTACCTGTAATGTTTTACCTAATAATTTTTCTCACAATTTTAAACATTAATAAAAACTATGTGAAGCCATACAGTTTGCTCTTCTGTTGTTACTTATTAGATTTCAATTTTTCTGTAGAGCTGCTTTTTAATTTTTTATGGCACTGCACTGTTTAAACTACTAATTTCATCATATAAGTCATCAATAATATATTTTCTACATTCAGTGAAAGAAAATGTGATGACAGATTAAGAAATATTAACGGAGTTTCTTTACATTTAGTATTTCTTCCCATGCGTACGGCAATCCTTAGATAAATAAAAATGCTACCCTGGATTATTATACTTTTCCACAAGAGGGCTCTTGAAAGGCAAAAACACTGCCCATGATTAGTGATATGCTTACATCTATTGGTAAAAACGAGAGAAACATGATTTTGAAATATTTCCTGGAGAATTAACTAAATTTAAAAAAAACTTACCTTACATTAATATTTCCACTAACTAGATTTACCTAATAATAACAAAGGCTAAAATTTATTGACTGCTTCCTTTGTACCAGGCTATGTGTTAAGTGCTGGGTATGTAGCTATGATTATTATTATTAATTGCACTATAGAGAGTCAATTATGCTTAAGCATGGAACTCTAGAGATAGATTGCCTGGGTTTGAATCCCAGCTCTGCCATTCTTATTGTTTCTATGACTTTAGGCAAGATGCTTGTTACTTAATTTTATCAGTCCTGAGTTCCTCCTCCATTAAATGAGGTTGTTGTAAGGATTAAGGGAATTATGATGCGTAAAGCATTTAGAAGAATGTCTGACACATATTAAGTGCTTTGTAAGTTTTAGCTACTACTGTTACTACAGAAGACAAAACAGGCATAGCAAGATTAAAAGACATCCACCAAATCACACACCAGTGGCTAGAAAGAGCCAAGATTTGACTCGTTCAATGTGCTGGAGCACACACTAATCAATGTCTCTAACAGAAAATTGGCAACACCATTTCCCTATTCCTGCTCCCCTCACAAGCACTGGGAGACCCATGCACGCTTGCACACACCACCTGCCCTGCCTATTCTCTTGAATTATCCATGCTTCTCGCTGTTAATTCTCACCGTAATAATCATTGGTTTCTCTACTGAACTCTGCCATGAGTCTGTTTGAGTTCCAGGACAACATCTTATTTAATTTTGCTTTCCTAACACATAGTGAGTACTTACTTTGATTAGTAAAGATTAACAAGGATTATTAAAAAATAAAGATATCTAATCTCTGCAACTGTCCTGTAAAACAGTTTTTGTTAATCTTACATAACAGATGAAGAAATTGAAATTCTAAGAGGCTTTATCATCAAGATCTCATAGCTTGGAAATGGCCAAACTATTTGAAACCAAATCGAACTCCAAATCCTGTGTTTTCTCCCTATAATATACCACACACATGCTCATGGTTGTTTGTGCATTTATTTACTGGCTGAAGGGAGACTGAAAAATCCTACCAAGAAACATAACTGAGCTTTTAATAGATAGATTAGAAAGGTAGATGATCAATAGATAGATGATAGAGATATGTGAGGAGTTTTTAGCAACCTTTTAAAAATTTTATTTATTCTTATATATTTATTTTTCTTTTTAGCATCTTGATTGAGGTGAGATGCAGCCCTTTTTTTTTGCAATAACTTAAGTATTCAAATGAGGATTGTTCCCTTCAAATAGTTTTTGGTTAAACTTTTTAATAAGGTTAAAAATTCTTGAATTAATTTTATAACTCCTCTGTTAGAATTATTTTTGTGGGAAATTAAAAAAAATGTTACCACGAGCATGAAGAATAAGAATATTATACAATGAGAGTCTATCATAAGGAGAATTACCTGGTCAGGGACTTGGGGAAAGCTTCCTTCAAGAGAAGATGTCTGAGCTGAGAAGCAAATGATGAGTAGCTGTTAATCAGGTGAAAGGGGAAGTGAGAATATTATTCCAAGCAGAGAAAATAGCATGTGCAAAGGCCCTGTAGCAGGACAGATTGTCCTGCTGGGGGGAAATAGAGAAAATAAAGATGAGACAGAATGGTTTAAGAGGGGCCGGAAGGTAGAAGGCAGATAATTCATTAATGTAGTAAACACTTTTGGGGGATCCTACCATATCCCTGCTAGTCCTGTATGTGCCGAGGAATTAAAAAAGTAATAATGTATTTTTCTCTCACAGAACTTCTTAATCTAGCAAAAAATGGATACATGCCTACACACAAACACACCCCTAGATATAATATAATCAGTACTGTAATAGCGGAAAGGACAAAATGCTGTGGGGGTACAATAGAAAAAGAAATTAATTGTGACTGAGGAAGTATGGGCAGGAAGGGATTGGCAAAGATTTTATGGAGTAATTGACATTTGAGCTGAGCCTTAAAGATATTCCAGGCAACGGCATGAAGAGAAGCACGAGGTGTAAATAGCAGCCAGAAGTCTATTAAATAATAATTCCTTTGAAGGATCTATTTACTTATTTTAAATTTCAAAGGAGATTCTATTTGCTGCAGAAAGTAGAATTAAACTAGAAACCAGTAACAAAAAGAGAAATGGGTAAAAACCTTTACTATTTTTCATTAATTTATATAGTTATAAATAAACCATTGATAAAATGAGTAACCATAATCAAAATTAGAAAATATTTGGAAAAAAGTGATACCATAGTTCGCATATCAAAATATATATGATGCAAAGTAGCCATGCATGCGCAGATGACAAATTTACAGACTAATGTGCATATATTAGAAAAGAAGGCTGAATATCAACACTCCACATATCTATCTCAAGAAGCTGTATGAAGAGTAAATTAATCCAAAGAAAGTAGAAGAAAAAAATGACATATGCATAATCCCAACAAATATAAAACAAACAATAAATCAACAAGACCAAAAGTTGGTTCTTCAAAAATATAATGAAATTTATAAACCCCTCAATCAAGGAAAAAAATAAAGAAGCCAAAAATAATATCAGAAATCAAAAAAGAAGTGTTACTATGGATTCTATAGATGTTACAAGATAGTAGGAAGATATTATTTTTTTCTTTTAGCAGCTAACATTTACTAAAAGGAAGATAACTATAAATAGTGTTATAGTCTGATTTCAAAATTTACATGATATAAGCAAATACCTTGACAAAATCATTTAATACAACTAAATAAGAAAAAAATTGGAAATAAGAATTGTTCTATATGTAATAAAGAATGAAGAATATACTTATAGAGGTAGTTATTCTCTTTTCTTTCTGCTTCCCAATATCCAGAAGATGATGTTTGCTAATACCATTGAGCGTTTCTCAACTGTCACCACTAGGTGGCAAACGTTTCCAAACTATGGCAGGAGTCTGCCAAGAACATAGCTTCTTGGACACCATTTTTGGTGCTCTTCAGCAATAATTATACTAACAGAATATTCTAAAACATTCTCACTATTGTCATTTTGAGCAGCCTCGCTGTTTTCATGAAACAAAAGATAGCAACAGGAATAAAATTACATTGAAAAAAATTTAAACACAGGTTTTATTGGCAGAAGTTGAAATCCTACTCTAACAATAGAACCTTCCACTTCAGGCTCAGAACAAGGCCAGAGAAGTGGAGCAGCCCTATCACAGATTCCCATCTCCATGACAACCTTTCAGTTCCATGCACAATTAAAGCTACAATATCATTTTTTTTTTTCAGGAAAAAAAAAATCTGTGTCCTGGCTGGTATTCATTTTTTAGAAGAGATCAGGGAAATTAAATTGATTCTAATTAGTTGAGTCTGAATTATTGAGGGAGGACATAGATTTGGAAATGCTTTACATAAGCATCTCTATCTCTTTCCATTTGCAAATGAAAATATGTATTTTGTGTGGTTTGATGTACTAACATTATCACTATCCTTTTTAGCTTTGACAACAGCTCTTTTGTGCCAGGCGTTCTCAAAAATCCTGGCTTAATTTCCCTTTAGGCTATACTTGTGGATAAAAAAAAAATCTGTTCATTTCATTAGCAATTAGATTTCGACCAGATGGTTTGGACAGTATTGGGACTCTCTCAGAATCCTGGAATAACCTTATCTCTAGACTTTGTGCCTCTTTTCTTCTTCTAAAGACATTTCTGGGCTTTTTAGCTGTAAGTAAGAAAATTTGTGGACTCAGAATCCCTCAGGCCTGAAGGGGGTTGTTCAGAATTTTTGAGGGGTTCAAAGAAAATATTCAAAGAGTTTTTAAAAATGAAATGTACAAAGAAAGTTTATTGGAACAAGACTTTGGCATATGAAGAACAAATGATTAATGGAGGATTTTATAACTTAATGACATTTTCAAGTACTGCATATATGAAGGTATTTCAAATAGAGTAAAGGCCAACTATTTTGCTCCTTTTAAAAAAATTATTACTAAACATAGAACAATGGGACCTGGGTTTTCATGTTATTTTATGAAAACAATAACATGAAAGACTTAGTTGAATTTAAGATGTTTCTGAGAATCTTATGGATGAAATCAAAGTAGTGATATATTACTAGGAGTTACCACAGAATATTCCATGAAAATCATAAACATATATTTTTTTATTCCTTCTAGAAGTGTACAAGTATAATCTTCCTGAAATTGGAAGAATGGGACCCTTTCAGTCTTAGCACCGTGCATTTTCATAGGTATGAAATTTAGGTACAATGTCACTGTTGGTTTACTCATTTTAACATTCTTTAACGTCCTGTGAAGATGGCTGAGAGCAAGAGGGCGGCCAGTCTGCAGTCCAGTTCTCTGTAGATAGATGCTGTCATTACTTGAAGAAGGTATGATTATTATTCCCTTTTTACATGGACAAATTGTGACAAAGAGAAGTGTCTTTCCCAGCACTAAATCCAGGTTAGGTGGCATATGTTTCTTGTCTGTCCAGCATGCCTTTGGTCAAACACACTTACTTCATTCTTGCCCACCAGTGAATGGAGCTGGCCCATCAGTGGATATGAAACTGAGGCCTGGAAAAAGAGAGAGTTCTATCTCCTGGCAAAAGGGTACCTTCAGGAGTGGACGCAGGACACAAGCTTTGCCAGTGGAAACTGTTTCCTCCCAGGGAAATTTGAAGGTATGGGTAAAGAGGCAATTTCTTTTTATTTGTGGGGCAAATGTAAGCCTGGAATTATTGGTGGCCATTTTTGTTCATCTTACAGGGAGAGCTTTTCAAAATGAAGCCAACACAGTCAGAGCAAAGAAAACATACCCTGGACACACAGATAATCTTTAACATAGGAATTTAACATACGGGGACATAGACGCCTGGTTAGATTTTAACTGTGAGGTGAAAAGAAAGAGAAAACATCTCTAATGATATTGTATGATTTCCTTAGAGCTAGATCCTGACAAAGTCACTTATAAGTTGCTTGTAAGTTGTAAGAATGGGGACATTTTATTTATTAATTTTACTTTTGAAATTATCGTTCAGACAAATGGGCTTTTTTCATGTACAGGTCCGTGAATTTTACAACTTTTATAGATTCAAGTAACTATCACTATATCAAGATATGGGAAGAGTCCCTTCCCCTACCTCAAACAATACCCTTGTGCCATTTCCTTGTTGTCACACCACTCCCTGCCCTAGCCCTGGGCAACTACTGATCTGCTATTTATCTCTATAGTTTATCTTTTTGAGAATGTCGTATAAATGGAACATATGGTACACAACCTTTTGAGATTAACTTCTTTCCCTCATCACAATATATTTAAAATTCATTCAGATTGTGGCATGAATCAATAGTTTGCTCTTTTTCATTGCTGAGTAGTATTCCACTGTACAGAGGTATCACAGTTTCTTCATCCAGTAACTCATTGAAAGACTTTTGTGTTGCTTCTAGTTTTGAAAAGATTTTATGAAGAAATCTGCTCTATAAAAAATTTTTATACAGGCTTTTGTATGAACATAAGCTTTTATTTCTCTAAAGAGTGGCAATTGCTGAGTCTTCAGTATGTGTTTAACCTGGTGAGAAACTGACAAACCATTTCACACAATGACTCTACTATTTTGCACTACTTCCAGCAATGCATGAGAGTTTTAGTTGCTCCACATCCTCTTCAGCACTTGGTATTGTCAATATTGTTCACTTTCTGCATTCTAATAAGTGTGTAGTCGTATCTCATTATGGTTTAACTTTGATTTAACTTATGGCCAATAATACTGAGCATTTTTTTAACATGTTAATTTACCATCCTTAGAATCTCCTTGGTGAGTGTCCAAGCTTTTGACCATTTAAAAAATTGGTTTCTTTGTTTTTTTACTGCTGAGTATTGAGGGGTTTTGTAAATATATATATTCTGGATTTGTGATTTGCAAACATTTTCTCCCAGTTTATAGCAAGATCTTTTAATTTTGATGAAGTATCAGTTATCAGTTTTATCTTTTATAAATTGTGCTTTGGTATGTCATGTCTAAAAACTTTTTGCCTAACCCCAAGGTACAAAATGTTTTCCCTGTGTTCTCTTCTAAGTCCCATAAGGGACTATAATGCAAAGTTGAGTTTGAGAAGTACTACTACTCTCACCCAGGAAGTACATAGTCTACAGAAAAATTCAATAAAAAGCTCTGCCTTCAGACTAACCTACATCCATTGCTGGATTCACATATAAACAAGTATATTTGGTCAATTTGCCAAACAGACATTTAGAGATCTATATATATAAAGGACTGAGGGACTTCCCAGAGACTCGTGCTAAAAGACAAAAAAGTCAGGCACACACACCCAATAATAGAGCTTTAAATTTGGGTAGGGAAAGATTTCCTAGTACAACCTACTGTCACTCAGAACTGTGTTTGATGGAGTCCCTGTTTGAATTTTAGAAAAAGGCAGAAAGTCAAAAGTAAAAGACATATTTCACTCAGATCAACCTGCAAGGTTTGATCTTTAATGAGAAAAAAACAAATGAGACATTCATTCTTTCCCAATTCTTTGCAGAATGCCAGAATCGATTTGCCCTTGCATTTGCCCAGTGCATCACCAGCAGCCGCCAGTGGAATTGGTGATAGTGTTTAGCTGAGGCAGCCCTGGAGGACACTGTGGTTCCCGGGAAAACTGGCAGAAATGGTCCCCCATTGCAGTGGCAGAGATGTGGAAATGGAAATGATGTCCATGTGACATGATGGCACCTAGTGGAGGTGGAAGCAACACCTGACAGTGGGATGGCAGCCAACAAATGCAACTGACCAGTGTAAAGGCCAAGAAACAGAAGGCAGGAAGGGGGAAAATGTGGTCAAAAGACACTACTGTTGCCAGAATTTTTCTGAGAGTTTAAGTGAGAGGCACAGGGTCCTATTTTACCATGTCATTGCAAGGGCCAGTGAATCCTGGATTACCTGCTGATATTGCATTTGGTACCTATTATAGCCACTAATTGCATTGCATCAAGTTGCACATTTGTTTTTGTTTTTTTAATTTCAAAATATGAAGGGGGTACAAATGTTTTTGGTTACATGAATTGCATATGTAATTCATGAGTCATGGCTATAAGAATGCCCATCACCCAAATAGTGTTCACTGTGTCCATTAGGTAGGTTTTCTCCTATTCCGTCCTCCCTCTCCCCCCTGCTTAATTTTCACTGAGTTTTACTTCCCTATGTACACATGTGTACCCACTGGTTAGCTCCAATTTAATAGCAAGTACATGTGCTGTTTGTTTTTCCATTCTTTAGATACTTTGCTTAGGATAATGGTCTCTAGTTCCAACCAAAATGTTGCAAAAGGCATTAATTCATTCTTTTGTTTAGCTGAGTAGTACTCCATGGTATACATACATCACATTTCGTTAATCAATTCATGAATTGATGGACAATTGGGTTGATTCCACATCTTTGCAATTGTGAACTGTGCTGCAAAAAATATTTGATGCAGAGGTCTTATTGATAAAATGACTTCTTTTCCTTTGGGTAGACTTCTAGTAGTGGAATTGCTGGATTGAATGGTAGGTCTACTTTTAGTTCTTTGAACAATCTCCATGCTGTTTTCCACAGAGGTTGTGGTAATTTACAGTCCCACCAACAGTGTATAAAAACGTTTCTTTCTCTCTGCATCGACACCAGCATCTATTGTTTTTGGACTTTTTAATAAAAACCATTCTAACAAGAGGAAGGTGATATCTGATTGTGGTTTTAATTTACATTTCCCTAACTATTAGTGCATTGGGCATTTTTTTCATATGTTCATTGGCCATTTGTCTATCTTCTTTTGAAAAGCTTCAATTCATGTCTTTTGCCCACTTTTTAATGGGGTTGTTTGTTTGTTTTTTTGCTTATTTGTTTGAGTTCTTTGTCGATTCTGAATATTAGCCCTTTATTGGATGTATAGTTTATGAATATCTTCTCCCATTCTGTAGGTTATTAATTTGCTCTGTTGATTATTCTTGTAACTGTGTAGGAGCTTTTTAACTTAATAAAGTCTTATTTATTTTTATTGTTGCTATAATTGTCATTGGGATTTTAATCATAAGTTCTTTGCCTAGGCCAATATCTAGAAGAGTTTTCTCTATATTTTCTTCTAGAATTCTTATGGTTTCATGCCTTACATTTAGATCTATTATCCATCTTAAATTAATTTTTGTTAATGTTGAGAGATATGGATCCTGTTTAATTCCTCTGCATGTGGCTATCCAATTTTCCCAACACCATTTATTGAATAGCACTTCTTTTCCCCAGTGTGCCTTGTTGTCTACTTTCAAATATTGGTTAAATGTATATAGATAGCTCTATGTCTGAATTCTCTGTTTTGTTCCATTGGTCTATGTCTCCATTTTTGTGCCATGCTTTTTTTGGTTACTGTAGCCTTGTAGTATAGCTTGAAATGTGGCAATGTGATGCTTCCAGATTTGTTCTTTTTGCTTAAGATTGCTTTGGCTATTTGGGCTTTTTTTGTGGTTCCAAATGAAACTCGGACTTATTTTTTTTAGGTCTGCAACATATGATGTTGGTATTTTGATGGGGATTGCATTGAATATGTAAATCACTTTGGGCAGTATGGACATAATAACAATGTTGATTCTACTGATTCCATTTATTTGTGTCATCTGCTATTTCTTTCCTCAGTGTTTTGTAGCTCTCTTTGTAGAAATCTTTCACCTCCTTGGTTAAGTATATTCCTAGGTATTTTATTTTCTTTGTAGCTATTGTTGCATGGTATTGAGTCTTTGATTAACAGACTAATAATGAGCAGCAAGATCAAAGCAGTAATTTAAAAATATTCCAACCAAAAAAAAAAAGCCTGGTACCAGATGGGTTCACAGCTGAATTTTACCAGAATTGCAAAGGAGATCTGGTACCCATACTGCAGAAATTATTCCATAACATCAAGAAGGAGGGAATCCTCCCCAACTCATTCTATGAAGCCAGTATCACTTTGATACCAAACCCAGGAAAGGACACAACAAGAAAAGAAAACTACACATCAGTATCCCTTATGAATATAGGTGCAAAAATCCTCAATGAATTACTAGAAAATTGATTTCAATAGCACATCAAAAAAAGAAAATACACCATAACCAAGTGGGTTTCATCCCAGGGATGCAAGGATGGTTCAACATACATAAATCAATAAATGTGATTCACATTTATTGAACAAAAAATAAACAGAAGCAAAAACAAAGATCATATGATCATCTCAATAGCTGTAGAAAAAGCATTTGGCAAAATCCAGACCCTTTCATGATAAAAACCCTCAACAAACTGGGCACAGAAGGAACACACCTAAAAATTATAAAAGCCATATATGACAAACCCACAGTCAGCATCATACTGAATGGGGAAAAGTTGAAAACATTCTCCCTAGGAACAGGAACAAGACAAGGGTGCCCTCTGTCAGCACTCCTATTCAACATAATGCTGAATGTCATAGCCAGAGTAATCAGGCAAGAGAAAGAAATAAAGTGTATCCAAATTGGGAAAGAAGAGGTTAAACTGTTGCTTTTTGGTGACAATATGATCTTATATCTAGAAAACCCCAAAGACTCCACCGAGAGACTCCTGGGATTGATAAATAAACTCAGCAAAGTCTCTGGTTACAAAATCAATGTACACAAATCAGTAGCATTTCTATACAGCAATAACAGTCAAGCTGAGAGTCAAGCTGTTTATTTGAATATCTTGTTTCTTTTTAAGTAGTTTAAGGACTAATAAACCAATAAAAGCTCAAGATTATATCTGGGAATTTATCCTGCATTTCAAAAGGACTGTTCCATTTATATGATTTAAAAAATATATAATTTCCCAGGCTCTACTCAAGAACTTCTGCTTCAGTCACTTTGAATTGCAGCCCATCTGTCTGTGTTTTTAACAAGCTTCACAGAATATTCTGATCCAGGACAAAACTTAAATATCTCTACTGAAATTCAATATAGAAAATTAAATACCTATATAATGATGAAATAACATATAATATAAGAAGCATGCTATTCTAAGAACTACTTTTGGAGTAGTCTAAGTTAACTTTAAAGATACAGGTAGACTTGATTTTTTCTGTAGACCTGAAATATGTGCAGATAGAAGTGATCTAAGCTGGACTATGGAGATTCTGTTATGGGCCATCCACATCCCCACTTTAGGAAGGAAAGTTTTTCTTCCCAAACTGCTGGTAGTACTGCCAGAGGACAGCCCACAATTGCCACTTCAGTGATGGCCTTGGTTGCAGAAAAATGTTGCACATACTTGTTGGCATGGCTTACATGTAATGATTGATGTGGAGGAAAAACATACCTTGTCCCATACTAGAATGGCTTTGAAGGGCCACTCCAGCTCCCAGGCCATCTTTAGGGTCACCTGAGGTCTTCATCGAGACAGCATTACAGCTCAACTTCTCCTTCTTTCCATTTCTTCTCTTTTCTCTTCCCATCCCTTCCACAGGGGTTGATCCCAAGAGCACACCTTAGCAAATATCCTGCATGCCAATAACCATCTCAGATTTATGCTTGCTCAGGAACTCAACCTGTGTCAACCCTCAGGTTGCAAATGGTCAAAACCAAACTATCTTAAAGAAAGGGAGAAGTTCATCATAAGGATACTGGGCTATCTCAAGTAGGAATACAGAAATACAGCCCAGCCCAGAAACAACTGAAGTGACAGGGTGAAGGCCACCAGATCATTCTTTCATGTCCTTTCATTCTCATGTGCTCTCTTTCCTTCTCTCACTTGCTCATCTATGATCCTGGCTTCTCTTTGCCTGCCAGGTTTATTCTCTCACTGCAGATTAGCTACTTCTACTGGATAGTAAATGTGGCTGTTATATTTTATATTTTTGTATTAATATTTCTATCATCAAAGAAAAACTAAGGCTTTTTCTTAATTCAGTTGGTAAATTCTTAGGGAAGATTCTGTTTGTTCAGACTTGTGTCAGTTTCCAAGGACTAGACCAATCACCTGTTGTTAGGAGGCAGGATCAGGAAGAACATGTCACCTCTCTCTGAAATCATCTTGGTAGAGGAAGGAGAGAACTTCCCAAAGAAGGAGGCTTGTCATTGCAGAAGGGTCAAGGGAAATGATATGTGTAGAAGTGAGCATATAAAACATACATAATACTCTTTCTGAGTAGAAGTCTCTATAATATCTCATCACACACACACAAACCATATATCATTGTTACATACTTTAATATTTGTAAAGTGCCTTACAACTCAAAAACCATCTTTATCTTACTTTATCTCATTTTTATTTATTGAAATATATAAGAAAATTAGTGATGAAATATCTTCTTGAAAATCACATGTCTACCATGAGTTAGATCTGAAGTTTGAACCAGATCTTCTGACTCCAAGTCCACGTCTAAAATTTGTTTACTCACCAATTTTTTTTTCCTTAAAAATATATGAATCTTACTTGGCTCCCTATTTAAGTAAAACTTACCTTTTACCTATTAAAATAAAAGTTACCTTTTCTTAAAGTGAGTACATAATGCATCCAAATGTGTACCAGTTATTCATAGGTTATGAATTCCCATTTTAGGTGGGTATACTTCTTGCTGGCTACATTAAAGCCTTGTCAGAATAAGTGCTTATAACGCCTAGTAGCTGGCACACAAATCACTCCTCCACTGGCTTTCACAGTAAAACAAAAACCAAAAACCATCTTGCCTGAAATTGCAAATCATGCTTCTTAAAGGTCAGTCAAAACAAATGCAATATTATTTCACAAAGGCCACTCTGAAAATATATACATCAGACCAAGCACTTTTCCTTATATACCAGTTTTGGATCCTGAATTTGATTTCATTAACATTAACCTGAGTATTGTTATACTTGTTATTTACCTTTTAATTGAAGCATAACAGATTAAAAATACATATTCTTAAATAAAAAGCTTGGTAAATTTTTACATACATATTGCCATGCAACTACCACTTAGATTAAGATACAAAATATAAGGTTCTATTTTGCCTCTGCCCAGTCAATCCTCCCTCTCCAAAGGTAAATAATATTCTGACTATTATCATCATTGATTTTTTTCCTGTTCTTAAAATTCAAAATTGAATTACACAATACATACTCTTTTATAACTGACCTTTTCCACTCAACATGATGTTTCTGAGATTCATCCATATTGCTGCATGTACCATTAGTTTATTCTCTTTACTGCTAGGTACAATTCCATTATGTGAACATATTGCAATTTATTTATCCATTCTTCTATTGATGGGCCTTTGTGTAGTTTCCAATATTTAGCTATTATCCATATAGTTGCTAGAAACATTTTATCCTTAGTGTGTGTATTTGTATAAGTGTCCGTAAATGTATGCATTCATTTCTTTTGAGTATATACCAAGGAGTTGAATTGCTGGGTCATAGAAAGGTTTATGTTTAAATTTAGCAAAAACAGCTAATTTTCTAAAAGAGTTATATCATTTTATATTCCCAGAAGCAAAGATCAGAGTTCTATTATAGTTGCTTGTTATCTTCACCAACAGTTGGTATTGTTAGTCTTTTTAAATTTTAACTATGTGGGGGAAAGAGTATAACATTATTCCAATTTGCATTTCATGATGAGTGATGATGTTGATCATCTTTTCAGATTCTTATTTTTTAGATATTCTCCTTTGTCAAATGCCTAAGTCATTTATAATTTCCACCTTTGTATTGTTTGTCTTTTACTTATTGATTTGAGGGTGTTCTTTATATAGTCTGGGTAATTGTCAGCTATATATTGCAAATATTTCCTATTATTATGTGGCATAATATTTCCCTTTCTTTATGGTGGTTTTTGATGAACAGAAGTTTTACCTTTCACATTTAGGTAAAAAAACTCAAATTAATTTTTAAGTGTGGTATAAGAGGTAGATATCAAATTTCATATTTTCCCCCATAAAAACATTCAATTAGTCCAGCACTGCTTATCCAAAAGATTGCCCTTTTCACCATTGAATATAGTGATGCTTTTGTTTTAGATTGAGTAACCAGATGTGTGTGTAACTACAACTGGGCCCTCTGTCCTGTTCCATTGATCTCTTTGCCCATCTTTGTCCCCATACTATACTCTTATTAGCTGAATTTTTTACTGGTAGTGTCCTAGTTGGGTTTTTTTTTCCTTTGCTTCTTCTAAATTGTATTGGTTCTTTTATGTCCTTGGCTGTTTCATGTAAATTTTAAAATCAACTTTTCAGTTTATACAAAAGAACCTAGTGGAATTTTTATTGAGGTTGTATGAGCATGTATATCAATCATGAACATGTATATCTCCTCATTTATTTGGCCCTTCTATAATTTCTGGAACCATATTTTGTAGTTTTCCGTCTCTGGCTTGCACTGGCCCTCTGCAGTTGGAGTGTGTACTGACAGGCCAGACTGGAGAAGAGCCTCAGGTCAGAGTGGAGCCCAGAGGTCAGCGAAGTAAACTCCAGAAAATCTAGTGTAGTCTAGGAATTTGAAATCTTTCTTTGTTTGCAAGGCTCAATTTACATTAACCATATATTTTCCTAATTGAAAATAATGCTATTATACTAGCTAGTGTACTAATTCCCTTTACTTAAGTTCAACTAATTGTAAATATTAGCATATCTACACAATACCTTCACCGTAAGACCTCAGTTAGGATTTGATTAAATCACTGGTTACTATAGCCTGGCTAAGTTAACACAGAAAACTAACCAACATACCAAGAAGCACCAGCAGTCACCAGAAGCCAGAAGAGACAAGGAACTGAGTCTCCCCTACAGCCTCTGGAGGGAATGTGGCTTTGCTGACATCATTAATTTCAGATTTCTCGTCTCCAGAACTGTGAGAGAGTAAATGTCTATTGTTTTAAGCCACCCAGTTCAGGGTCATTTTTTACAGCAGCCATAAGAAACTAAAATAAGTGATTTGGGGCTACAGATTTGAGAGTATAGTATAGTATGGGCATAATGGAAGGCAGAAGAAGAATGAGATGGGAAGTGTACGATCACAGAAATTCAAGAGAAAAACATTTCAAAAGGTGATCTAGAATATCAAATGCTAAAGAAAGATCAAGTAAGATGGAGAATAAAAGATTTTTATTAGCTATAGCAACAAAGATGGCAATGAGAATCTTCCTGAAAATAGTTTTATTTTAAAGATAGAAAGCATATTTTAATGTGTTAATGGTTAATGGTTAGATAAGAACTCACAAATGACAATTCTAGATAATACTTTTGTTTCAAAATTCTTGAGTTTGAAAAAGAGGAAAGAAGTACTGCTGTAGTTAAGAGATTTATAGAGCTAATTGAAGGGTCTCCTTTGCTTCTTTAGGTAAAAAGACTGCTGGTGTTTAATTCCTCTTCAACAATTGAAATAACAAAGAGGAAAAAGTTAGCAATATAAATAAAAGCATAGGAAACTGATACAACACAATCCTTGAGGAAACAGGCAGGTTTAGCTAAAACTTTAGGTATGAGAAATAGCATCTTTTCCGTTGAGAACATAGTATCAGGGAAGAATGAGTTCAGGAAAATTGTGTATGTGATTTAAGGAAGCTAAGGAACATCCCATCCTGTGTGATGGTTTCTAGTTTGTATTTTCTCTGTAAAATTGAAGATGATGTTCTTTACTAAGAGTGAAGGGTGAAGTCTGAAATTAGAAAGTTTTGAAATGAACAAAAAATTTTTGAAATAGCCAATCTGGACAACGACAAAAAATCCAGTAAGAAAACAATAGAATATTTCTGCACAGAGCTGAATACACATTTTTGTTGGAAACTATCAATTCATAGTGGCATTAATCTGTACTTTGTAAGAGTTCCCACTATAATGCTCAGATTCCAGATTTAAAAAAAAAAAGAGAAAATTTGGATTAATCAAGTATTCACGTTTGATCAGTCAGGGACAATGAAAGGACAAATTAATGGAGATGAGGACAATAGCAAGAAAATGGTTAAAATAAGGGATGTATAGTTTCTAGATTTGATAGGGCCTTTAAAAATATTTGTTTCTATCCTTGTCCTCTAGTTTATTATCTTAGCAAATGAGAAGGAATGTTGTCCAAGGAAGAAAGGCAATCATTACAAGAAAGACACAGGCCAAAAGCAACAAAAAGGCAGAAAGAAATGGGGATGGATGGGGTAGAAAATAGAGTTCAGAGCCCAAAGAAAGTAATAGATATGATATTTGATTGCAGGGATGGCTATGCCATTTGATTCAGTAAACTTAAATGTTAAAAAAAATGTGATAATCCAGGAAGACTCTTACAGGAATATTTCTAAAGAGTTGGAACTGGAAGGGTAGGCAGGAAGTAAGGATGAGAGAGTCTATTATAACAGTGTGAGTAAGCATTCTAGGAATAGATTTGATGTGATCCTCTAGGATCACAAAATAAAACACACGATGCCCAGTTAAATTAGAATTTCAGAAAAATACCAAGTAAGTTTTTTTTCATGTAAGTATGTGCCGAATATTGCATGGGATTCACTTAAACAAAAAAATACTCATTATTTACCTGAAATTCATATTTAACTGGGTGTCTTGTGAGTTTATTTGCTGAATCTGGCAACCCTATCACTCCTTCCCTAGTGGACATGGTATACAGTCAATTTTGCCAAGGGGTAAAAATGCGCAAGCAACACTACTCCTGAGAGAGATTAAAGTGTGAAATGTTTTTAAATGTTGCATTTATAATGCCTGTACCATGAAGTTTCTTGAAGAACTATTCAAGCAAGATTAGAGTTCAAAGTATGTGTGTGCATGTGCACACATGAGTGTGTATTTTATTCCGAAGTCATCTTCATTTTATTTATTTTCTTTATAAAAGAAATATTGCATTTGATAGTATATAAAATCTTCTATTTATAGTTAATTCCAGAAATAAATCCAATGCATATTAATGTATAACTGAATTGAAAGTATTTTCAGATTATGACCTTTTCCCCTCATCCTGGAGATAACTGAATGAAATTTAAGTCACTAATGAGTACATTTGACAGTCTTCATGGCACTCCATGAAAGTTCAACCTAGAGAAAAGGTTGGACATCTAGAACAGAAAACAAAGAGAAAATGCCTGCTGAAATCTTTTAAATTGACACTAAAAATGACATAATAGCAATTGATATATTTAGAGTAATTAATCTACCTCAGACATCGTCCTAAGTGCTTCCCATGTATTAATTCTCACAACAGTCTGGTGGATCAGATATTATTAATAGCCACATTTTTTAGATGATGACACTGAGAGGTTACATTCAAGATTACTCAATTAGAAAATGGCAGAACAAGGATATGAAGCTGGGCAGTTTGGCACAAGAACCTTTGCTTTTAACCGCTGATCTGTATTTTGCCAACATACTCAGAAAAGCTTTAGGATTCAAAGATATTTAAGTGAATACTTTATTGTTTAAAAAGAGAAATGATCTCTGTAATGACAGTACCTAGCTCAGTGCTTAGCACATACTGGTGGTCAATAAATATTGGATAACTGATTGTCTGAAACATCCTTCTATCCTCAGTGCAACCAGAGTCCTGTTCATACTCTACTGCAGCACTTATAACACTGTACTGCATTTGTATGTTATTTACTAGTTTAATGTAGTAAACTATGACCTCCTTCGGGCTAGGGATTAGGTATTTATCTTCTCATTTTCAGCTCCTAGCAGAGTGCCTGTACATAGCATTAGCTTGATTAATGTTAAATGAAGGTAGGTATAAATGAACGAATACAAAAAGAAATAATGAATTCTAAACTATTAATATAGGATTCAAATTTTTTTCTTCTTTGGAGGAATCAATCATTCATAAACTTTTAAAATTATGCCAAAGAATAGTAGAAAAGAAGGTGGCTTCCCAGTGTGTAATGCTGGGTACCAAAAGCATTGCAGTGATGAATTTAAGCTTAACACACTTAGTATTTATGCAGGAAAACTACCTTAAGGACATTTTTGTGGCTTTCCTGATTTTGCTAATTTTATCTGATTAGTTGTATCTTAGAAACTGATGAGATAAGGAAAGACTATTTGTGCAAAAATATGATTCATTTCTTAGGGCAAATTGCAGAGGAAATCCCCAATTACATTAGTAGCATTTCATCTCTAAGTACTAACATGGAAAGTTTGTCAAGAGCTCTGAAATTTAAAAATGGGGATGTAGAAATATACATGTAATGGGATAAAATTTATATAAAAGAACACCCAAAATACCAAAGGACACCCACCACACTGCCAATCAACGTTACCTCTGGGAAAGCAACTGGAACTAGAGGTAGTGAACAAGTAAAGCATGAGCTTTAGCTATAGCACTTTGGTTGTTTTTAACATAAACATATTTAGGTTTCATTTATGTAATTAAAAATAACTCTTAAAAGTCCAACAGTACTCTTAGTTATCAATAATATAAGCATTATATTTAACGTAGTACTGGAAGACTTAGCCAGAGATATTCAGCAAGAGAATGAAGTAAAAGGCATCCAAATTGAAAAGGAAGAAGTTAAATTGCTCTTGTTTGCAGATGACATGATCATATATATGGAAAACCCTAAAGACTCCATCAAAAAACTGTTAGAACTAATAAATGAATTCAGTAAAATTGCAAGATACAAAACCAACACACAGACGTTAGTAGCATGTCTATACACTAACAACAAACTCTCCAAAAAAAAAAAAAATTAGAATGCCAATACCATTTACAATAGCTACAAAAAAATAAAATACTTAATGTCATTAAATTATTTTATAATCATGGGGAACAAATGATACATTCTAATAAATGTTAGTTCTTAAAGACTTTATAAACAGATTTACATAAAAAATATGAAAAATGAACACATGCCTATAAAAATTATAATAATATAGACACACATAAGGTAAAAAGGGAAAGTTTTTCTTAACTGGGGGGTGGAAGATGGATGGGGGTATAGTATGAAAGTCTGAGATGTCTGTTGTAAATATTATTTGGTAATAAAATTCTTACAATTTTTAGGACCACTTTGATTGCATACTTCAAAATGGCCTTATCAAAATCCTCTGTGCCACTTCAAGGTAAACTATAGCATGTGACTGACCTTTCTCTTCTCTAAAGCAGGTACACTGTCTGAAACCTTTGTATTTTTAAAACTGATGTTATCCTATGAATTACTCTCTATGCACAATGAAAACTCTCTTTAAATATCTTCTCTTTCTGTTGGTATCTAATACCCCTTATAATGAAGAAATGTCACTCTTTTTTAGCAAACTGAATAACTAGAGGCTATTAGTTCACATGCATTTTTGTTAAACATCTGGGAAACTAATAATAAGTTGTTCTAGACTTAATTTATCTTCTCTAAGATTATTTATTGGGATATATTATTTTTGGATCAAGAGTTCACCTTACTGCTGTCAAATGCCATCATCAAAATGACAGTTATGTGATGCATAACTACATTTCAGTCAACGATGGACTGCATATATGACGGTGGTCTCATAAGACCGTAATGGAGCTGAAAAATTCCTGTCACCTCATGATGTTGTAGCCATCTTAATGTCATACAACAATGCATTACTCATGCGTTTGCAATGATGCTGGTGTGAATAAACCTACTGCATTTCCAGCTGTAGAAAAATATGGCACATACCATTATGTCTAGTACATAATTCTTGATAATTATAATAAATGACTATATTATAAGTCTATATATTTACTGTACTATGCTTTGTATTGTTATTTTAGTGTGTACTCCTTTTACTTGTAAAAATAGTTAACTGTAGAACAGTCTCAGGCAGATCCTTCAAGACATATTCTAAGAGAAGGCATTGTTATCCTAGGAGATGACAGCTCCATGCATGTTATTGCCTCTGAAGACCTTCCAGTGGGGATAAGACGCAGAGGTGGAAGACAGTGATATTGTGATCCTGACCCTGTGTAGGCCTAGGTTAATATGTGTGTTTGAGTTTTCGTTTTTAACAAAAAAGTTTAAAGAGTAAAAATAAATAAATAAAATAAAAAATTTTTTAAATAGAGAAAAGTTTACAGAATAAGAATATAAAGAAAGAAGAAATTTTTATACAGTTGTACGATGTATTTGTGTTTTACAATAACTGTTATTACAAAAGAGACAAAACCAAAAAAATTTGAAAGTTTATAAAGTAAAAAAGTTATAGTAAACTGAGGTTAATTTATTATTGAATAAAAAAGTGTTTATAAATTAATATAGCACAAGTGTACAGTGTGATAAAGCCTACAGTAGTGCACAGCAATGTCTCAGACCTCCACATTCACTCACCACTCACTAACTCGCCCAGAGCAACTTCCAGTCCTTCAAACTCCCTTCATGATAAGTGCTCTAATTAGGAGTACCACTTTTTATCTTTTATATCATATTTTTACTGTGCCTTTTCTATGTTTAGATATGTTAGAGTATTTGATACACAAATACATACCATTGTGTTACAATTGCCTATAGTATTCAGTACAGTAAAACACTCTACAGGTTTATAGCCTAGGATCAATAGGCTATACCATGTAGCCTAGGTGCATAGTAGGCTCTTTATGCCATCCAGGTTCCTGTAAGTGCACGCTGTGATGCACACACAACAACAAAATCACCTAGTGACACATTTCTCAGAATGTATCCCATCACTAAGTGACACAAAACTGTACTTGTTGAGACAACACAGGACGAGCCTATTCCTTTGATTGGTTTAGCAAATAATCTACCCTGACAGGGCAGTATATTCAGCACTTGTTTAGCGAGTACCTTCTATATGCTTAGCACTGTTGTATATCTTGAGGATACAGCAGCAAACAAGACAAAGTCTCCATGGAGGTGTATCAATCAGAATCATCTCATGTGCTATCTTTGACTGGATCACAGAGTGCAGTTTCAAAATCATCGTTTTTATTGATACCAAGACTTTAAGAAGGCCTATACCAATTCTATCACTCTTCAGGGTTGAGTCTGGAATTCTTAATGACTTCCCTTTTAAAGTCTGCAATCTTAAGATGAAAGTTTTTCAAATTTTGGATCAAGATATAATCCTCCCCTTCAACAAATTGGAATATACATAGAGAGTTACAGTTGTAGTTTTACACACACACACATATACTTATACATAGTTATCAGAACCTATAGTAAAGAAATGTTTTTAAATGTCCATCATCAGTAATCCAAGCACCTATAAAGGTAAATCAGCTAAAACTAGCCTACGAACACATACATTGACTCTTTAATTCAACATTCAATATTTATCGAGTACTGAGCTAAAGGCTGAGTATAGCATAGTGAACAAATAGTTCCAATCCCTGTCCTCCTAGAGCTAAGAGCTTAGTAGGAGAGATTAGCATTAAAAATATCAATCCAAAAATAAACACATAACAATTTTATGAGCTCTGCCATTAGTTATGAAGGTAAACAGATTACAATTGCAGAAAATGACAGTAAGAGCTAATTTAGATTACAGGGGATGGGCATAGGAGACTCATATTTTTGATTGACCTATCTTTTTGATGAGAGGATATCTAAAAAACCATGGCTAGAACTTATCATATTAACATTATTATCTGGTTATGGCTTTTAAAACATGTCTCACATGACAAATTCCAATTATGTGCTTCACTCTCAAAATTATTTTATAATCTTATGTATGTCATAATTGCATCAAATATGATTTAGCCTTTTAAAATTTCTACCTCTTTCTCATTAATAAAATGAATTTGAACATATAACCCACATCACTAGAGTTAATTAGTGATATGAAGTGAAATACAAATGATCACAATTATATGTACATTAATAAATGTCTCATAGATTATAATGGTACATAAATCTTACTCTAAAACTGTAGGTAGGGATAATTCTGTTAAATGTATTTCTCTTATGTCTTTTGGTAGCTTGCCCTAGAAAAACTAGACCAATATGAGAATTTTAAGCCTGGGCAGGTGTTTATATTCCCTTCACTTTGTTCGACAAGCTATAGAACACAGTCAAGGAGCTAAAATCATAGACAAACAGTGGTAGATAAACAGAAGTAGAATGAGAGATCAGCAAATCTTGGGGGTGATTGTTTGATCAGCTATGACTAATGATGTTTGAAAAAATTTTAGAAGAGTTTTCAATGTGAATTTTTGTGCAAGAATAATAATAATAGCAATGATAGTTTCTATTTCTTGTGTACTTGCAATATGCCTAGCCCAGTGCTTCACAAAGAATAGCTCACTCAATTCTCCCCATAATGCCACGAGATCAGAATTATTATCACTGCTTTGCATATGAGGAAATAAGCTCCAAAAGATGACATGACTTGCCCAGTATCACATAGCTTATGAAATATTAATAGAAGAGCCAGAATTCAAACTTATGTCTGTCTGACTCCATGGTCTTTTTGTTATATTGCAACATCTTTTTACTGAAAGAAAACTGTTCACAGTTTTCCTAGGCTTTCATGACAATGTGGAAATTATTTTTGCTGACCTTAGAAGATGTGAAACAGATCGTAAAACATGCAAATTGATTTATGCTCAAATCAATGAATTTGTATTTGGTATTTGCATAGCACTGTATCATGCAGTGCCTTGCCATAGAACAAATAAATGTATTCTCATGAAAAATATTTATTGAACACATCGGTGGCAACTGAAACTCCAAACTATTCTTATACTTTCATTGGTGATTCTAAAATAGAGGTTTATGCTTTTCTCTCATTTGCATAGGAGCATAAATATATTACAAAATTCAGCCCTTTCCAGTTTATTTTGATATGAGCAATAGATGATTATCTAATAATGGCAATTGTTTAATATGAAATGTTCAGAGGATCCCTAATGATTATTATAGGGAAGAACAATACCTGCTCTCACTTCTTTGGCTGTTGCAAAACCTTTGGAGGTGCTAAGACCAGGAAGTAGCATTGAATTATGAATCTGTAGCAAATCCTCACATCCGAAATGTTTTATATGTTTTCCTAGGTATATTACGTATCTATTGCTGAATAAAAAAATTATCCCCCAAAGTTTTGAGGTTTAAAACAACATTTATTATGTCAGAGTTTCCGTGAGTCAGAAATTCGAGCACGGCTAACTGGAGTCTCCGGCTCAGGGTCTCTCTCAGGGTGGCATTCTGAGTGTCAGTCAGAGCTGCAGTCATCTCAAGGCTTGACCCAGGGTAGATCTGCTTTCAAGCTCAATCACAGGGTGTTGGCAAGTCTCAGAAGATCCACTTCTATGCTCACTCACGTGACGATTGGCAGGTCTCATATCCTCACTGGCTGTCAGATGGCGGCATCATTTTCTTTCCACATGGGCTTCTTCATAACAGGACAGCTTGCCTCTCCCAGAGCAAGGTCTCCAAGCAAGAGAGAGAGGTGGCAGGCAAGACGGAAGTGGAAGTTATAGTCTTTTTGTAATCTAATGTCTGCAGTGACATCCCATCGCTTTTGCTCTGTTCTTGTTCCTTTAAATTGAGTCACTAGGTCCAGCCCATACTCAAGGGTAAATGATTATATAAGAGTGAGAATACCAGGAGGCAGAAATCACTGGGGTCTGTAGAGGCTGCGTCCCACACAAACTAAAACTCACTAGATTAAACTCACTGATTAAAGGGAAGACACAAGACTTGGGTGTGGCAGGTAAATCTGCCCATGGTGATTGGTTCAGAGAAGGCACAGGTACCATGTTAGGTTCTGGGTCATTTTCTGGAGCTATTGGGACTGTCCGTGTCCATCTTCTAGCAGCCAGTGGGCAAACTGTTCCTGAGAACTAAGCCAACCAGGAGAAAACCAAAGTGAAAAAGTTGAGGGAAAGAGTCCAAATCTAACCTTAGACTTTTAAGTCATCTAAACCAGTAATTTTTTTTAGTTAATAAATCTGGTTCAAGTTGGATTTCTATAGCTTGGAAGCAACTGAGCAAATATCCTGATTAACAAATCTACTAAATAAAGCAAAATTGTCTTTAAAGTGTAAGTTTAGTTTGCATTTGCTAAAAACCAAAATGTAAAGAATCAAAAGACAAAATCATTACTCATCTTATTAACCTCTCTTTTCCTCGTTTCTCTATCTGTAAAGTGTGAATGATCTTAGTTTGTTTGTGCCGTTGTGACAGAATACCAAAGATTAAATAATTTATAAAGAACAGAAATTTATTTCCTAACAATTCTGGAGGCTGGAAGCACAAAATCAAGGTGCCAGCTTTCTTGCTGCATCTTCACATGGGGGAGAGCAGGAGGTCAAGCTCCCCAAATGGCGAGTGAAGCTTCTTTTTTAAGGGCCTTAATTACATTCATGAGAGAGGAGCCCTATTGCCTAATCACCTTGTAAAAGCCCCACATGTTAATACTATGACATTGGCAACACATGAATTTTGAAGGGAACGTATTCAAACCATAGAAGCAAGTAATAAAAACTTCACTGGGTTGTTTTGAGGGTCACATGAGTTAATACATGGAAAGTACCTGGATCAACGTAAATACTGTTTAAATGCTTGTTGTTCTTTTACTGTTGTTGTTGTTGCTATTTTGCTGCTCTTGGGATGCCAAAAATTACATTTACAGTCATGTTTCACCTAATGGTGGGGATACATTCTGAAAAACACATTCTTAGGGGTTTGTGGTGGTGTGTGAACATCACAGGGAGTGCTTTCATGAACCTAGATGGTCTAGCCTACTACACACCTAGACTACATGGTATAGCCTATTGCTCCTAGGCTACAAACCTGTACAGCATGTTACTGCACTGAATGCTGTAGGCAGTTCTAACACAGTGGCAAGAACTTGTGTTTATGCACATTGAAAATGTGTAGTAAAAATGTGAAAGACAAAAAATGGTACTCCTGTATAAGGCACTTACCATAAATAGAGGTTGCAAAACTGGAAGTTGCTCTGGGTGAGTCAGTGAATGAGTGGTGAGTGAGTGCCAAAGCCTAGGACATTAGTATGCTCTACTGTAGACTTTATAAACATGTATACTTAGGCCACACTAAATTTATTTTTAAAATCTTCTTTCGTCAATAATAAATTAACCATAGCTTACTGTAACATTTTTTACTTAGTAAACTTGTTAATTTTTTAGCTTTTTGACCAATCATAACAGCTTAAAACATGAACACATTGTACAGATGTACAAATACATTCTTTATATCCTTATTCCATAGCTTTTTCTATTTTTAAAATTTTTAATTCTTTTTTTACTTCTTAAACATTTTTGTTAAAAATTAAGACATACGTACACACATTAGCCTAGGCCTACACAAAATTAGCATCATCACTATCACTGTCTTCCATGTCCACAAAGGATTGATAATGTTTTCTGACAAACACCTTGACTACGGTGTAAGTAGAGCAGAACTGCTTCAGTGAAAAGCATGGAAACAAGAGAGGGCTTCCGACCACTGAATTCATACAAAGCATTTCCTTTTCTTTGCTACATGTTGCCTACATCTACCTGCTCCACAAATTTAATGGATTACTACTGGAATAAATAATGTCAGTGTCTCTATATTTTATACACTCTTACTAATGATAATGCTTATTAAACAAACATTTGTAATGTCACAAAACCACTCATGCATTTTATAAAGGAAATTGTTCATATTCAAGTTAAAAAAATTGCACAGGAAAATATCACATTTATTTAAAAGATTTAGTGATGCTCAAAGAATGCAATTTTGACTTTTCTGCTAGTGAAATAATCCCCCAAAGTTAATAAGCATTTATAAAGCTTTACTTAAAAATGTTGAAATAATTATTATTTATATGTTTGGAAAGTTTTTGTGCCTTATACCAGATTGGCTTGGGACAAGTTTGTTTTTTCATTCATTGTTTCATTTATCTTCATTGAATAATAATTATTTTCCCGAGTTTGCATTGAAATTACAATAATAAACTAGACACAATCCTTGTCCTCAAATCCCTTCTACTTTGCTGGGAATGACAGATAACAGAAGGGTAATTTTAATATTCAGCAGTAAGTGCTACTTCAGATGTAAGCAAGGACACTAGCAGCCTAGTATAAAAAAATATCTAAGTCAGTCTAGGGAGTCAGGAAAGTCTTTATGAAGAGCTAAACTTGGCTAGAAGTAAGAGCAGGGTCTAGGCAACATGGAGGCCAAAATAGGACGGGGTCACTGTGTGCACTTCCACGTGGAGGAGAAAGCCTCAGCAAAGCTGGCACGTGACAGCAGTCACTGCTCTCGTGGAGAATGTCCTCCAGGACTGGATGTAAGAGCTGTTGGTGAAACATGGGTATGAGAAGCTAGAGAGAGGAGCAGAGTCCAGATTAAAAGAGGTCTTGCCAACCCTTTATTGAGTGCCGGCTTTGACCTTTGAAAAGATTTAGGTTGTGGGACTATCTAATTGGATTTACCCTCCAGAAAGGGATTTCTGGTTGCAATGTCATTACTACTAAATCTAAGACATTACTTCCACTTCTTCAGAGATACCATTTTCTGTGGAAATATGATAATAAAATGTGTTGTTATTTGATTGCCTCTCCCCCTATCCCCCTCTCCCAACTCAGGGCCCACCCCAACCTGGCAGTTAACTGGCAAGAATAGTGAAGACAACCCACCACAGGAAAGAAAACACACACACACACACACACACACACACACTTGGGCACTATTTTTGTTATTTATGGATACAAAATGATTATTCCTAAATTTAGCAGCTTAAAATACAACAGATATTTATTATCTCAGAGCCTCTGGGAGTCAGAAATTCAGAAGCAGCTTAGGTGGGTGGCTTTGGCTCAGTGATCTCTTAAGTTTGCAGTCTTGATGTTGGCTGGAGATGCAGTCATTGGAAATCTTGCCTAAGATAGAAGGATCCACTCCCCGGATGGCTCACTTAGATGGCTGTTGCCAAAAGGCCTCAGTTGCTCACCGGATGCACCTCTTCACAGGACTGCCTGTGTGGTCTCGTGACACAGGAGCTGAAACTGGACGCTGCTTCAACCTTGAGATGGCTGGCTATTGTTAAAACTTTCATGTCTTTAGAATTTACCCAAAGGAAGGAAGCACTAATTCAGAGATGGGGATTTGAGACAGTTAATCATCTCAAATTTGACCAATAATCATTGTTTAATCTCATATGGTATCATCTGAATAGTCATCTGCCAGAAGGCAGCCTGAGGGCTAAGAGTCTGAAATCTAAATCAGTTCTAGAAATAAACTTCCACATTGTAGGAGTGAGTTTTGTTAGCCATATAATTAGTGAAATGGAATATAAGGTACTAAAGAATGAGGATTAGCTAAAGCTTATCCTTGGTCTCAAAGATTCACTGAAAGCTCAGTTTTGGCCCAAGGGGTTCCCTTAATAGCACTTCACATCTAGATCTACTATAATGGTACTCAACTCTAAGGATTTCAATGTGACATATCTACCTTAAGAGCCAAGGATGATACAAAATATTGTAATAATGCCATTATGCATAAATTTCTAGAGATCTAATTAAAAAGAGTCCAATAGAACATGATAATAATCTGAGTGCCATTTAACTCAAGATATTTAGCTAAATAATATTAAAGTAATGTGTAGATCTCTATAAAAATTTTTAGGTTTGTTATGGTTTCTTGCCTAAAGATAGAAGACAAAAGAACTCATGTTAAAGAGTAAAACTCACAATGAGACACTCACTGAGTTCAAAAACATCATGTCTACATTCATAAATTATATGAAATATTGATGATCAATTAAGAAGTTAATGTTATCAATGAGCTTGACTACCAAGATAAATTTTCTCTCTCAAAATAA
Organism: Cheirogaleus medius; assembly: GCA_008086735.1. Lineage (NCBI taxonomy): Eukaryota > Metazoa > Chordata > Mammalia > Primates > Cheirogaleidae > Cheirogaleus > Cheirogaleus medius. Next base: position 75,536,108 of record VBSM01000529.1, read on the forward strand.
GCAGCTTACTTTATAAGAAACTTGCAAGCATAAAAATGTGCAGATTATTGTTTCTCAAAAAAGCCACTCGCTTTAAGCATAAGGAGATTGTGCATCTTTTCAGAATGAAACCGGGACAAAATGACATGGCAATATTTTTAAGATATACATTAACTTAATGAAAATCTAAATGAAAAATTATCTACAGGTAATGAAGGATATAATTTCACAATAAAGATTCCCCAAGAAATCACATGGCATTTTTAGTTATGTTTTCTGCACAACTGAAAATTACTAGGCTTTCTTTTCTCAATTTTTAGAAATTCTTCATGTATAACTGAGAATATATTTATAATACCTGTCCAAGCAAAATTCCAATGGACAAAGTTCAGCAAACAAATCAAACAAGCCCATTAAAAAGTGGTCAAAAGACATAAACAGAAATTTTTCAAAAGAAGAAAGATAAATAGCCAATAAACATGAAAAAATGCTCAACATCACTAAGGATCAGAGAAATGCAAATCAAAACCACAGAGAGATATCACCTAACCCCAGTGAGAATGACTTTTATCAAAATGTCCCAAAACAATATATGCTGGCATGGATGTGGAGAGAAAGGAACACTTATACGCTATTGGTGGGACTGCAAACTGGTGCAACTCTATGGAAAATAGTATGGAGATTCCTAAAAAAACTAAAAGTAGACCTACCATTTGATCCAGGAATCCCACTACTGGGTATTTACCCAAAGAAAAAAGTCATTTTATCAAGAAGACATTTGTACTAGAATGTTTATTGCGGCACAATTCACAATTGCAAAAATGTGGAATCAACCCAAGTGTCCATCAATTCATGAGTGGATTAGTAAAATGTGGTGTATGTACACCAGAAAGTACCATTTAGCCATTTAAAAAATGAATTAATACCTTTTGCGACAATCCAGATGGAACTGGAGACCATCCTCCTAAAGAAGTATCACAGAATGGAAAAACAAATACCATGTGTACTCACTATTAAACTAGAACTAACTGATCAGCACTCATGTGCACAGACAGGACTAAATCTCAACAGAAATCATGCAGGTGGGAGAGAAGAGGAGGGGATTGGTGAAATCATACCTAACAGGCACAATGTACCCTACCTGGGAGATGGGCACACTCATAACTTTGACTCAAGCAGTACAAAAACAATCCATGTAACTCAAACATTTGTACACCTGTAATATTCTGAAATTAAAAACAAAAGTTCAACAAGCAAAGAAGACTATTCAAAGCTATCACCATGGAAGAGAGGCCAGAACCCAGTCTGAGCTCAACAGCTGAAACAAAGGTCTGGAGAGTTTTTAAGACCTGGGATGAGGGGATCATAGGTCATACATGTTTGCTAATTGGATTTACCTAAAGGAAAAGTAAATTTTCTCTTGTCTTTATGACAGGAAATAGTTTTATGACTTAGAGCAAGGAGCCCCCTGAAGTTAGGCTCCTATCCTCCCACAGAAACTGGGAAACAGGGGTGCTGTCTTTCTTGATGATTACTTTTCACAGGGATGGCTCTCAGGTCCTTGAGAAAGACAGTCCTGGGATATAAAACTGGCAAAAGGATTTTTTAAAGTATTATTTTTTTTATTATTGACACCTAATAATTGTACATATCTATGGGGTACAGTGTGATGTTTCAGCACATGTATACTTTGTGTAATGATCAAATCAGAGGAATTAGAATATCCATCACTTCAAACATTTGTCATTTCTTTGTGGTGACAACATTCAAAATGATCTCTTCTAGCTATTTTGAAATATACTCTATATGATTAACTATAGTTGGCCAGTAGGTACAAAGGTACAGTTAGATAGGAAGAATGAATGTTGCCAAAAGGCTTTTTTTTTTTTTTTTTTAATTTACAACTGAGCCAGGCGCAGTGGCTCACGCCTGTATTCTTAGCACTCTGGGAGGCCGAGGTGGGAGGATTGCTTGAGGCCAGGAGTTCAAGACCAGCCTGAGTAACATAGCAAGACCCTATCTCTATAAAAACATAGAAAAATTATCCAAGCAGGGTGGTGTGTGCCTGTATTCCCAGCTACTGGGGAAGCTGAGGCAAATAGATGGCTTGAGCCCAGGAATTTGAGGTTGCAGTGAGCTATCATGACACCATTCTAGCCTGGATGACAAAGTGATAAATAAAAAATAAAAAAATAAAAAAAATTTACATCTTCAAGGGGCAGAGAAAGAATTTAACATTATGAGTTTTTCAAAGTAAATGTTCTAATAAAAGGAAGATCAGGAACCTAAAGTCACGAAGAAGCTTTCCTGAAGTTTAGTCAAGCTGTAGGAACGTTCAGGCTGTTTTGGTAATACCAAGTTTATATTCTCGCATGCGTATTTGAGCTAATCTGTTGACTTTTCACCAATGATAGACTGTACTTTTGCCCTGTATTTTAAATCCTATTCTTTTACTCCAACTAACAAGTCAACTGAGTTGCAGGGGTGAGAATCAGATAGCACACACTGGAACTCAGGGTGGGTAAGCACTTCCTCACTCATTAGGGTAATATCTCCTTCTCCAAATCTCTACCCACACCTTCACAAATAGGTGAGAATGTCTTCAGTCCTAAGAGCTTCCAGTAGGGCAGCCCCTCTCCTTATGGGCAGTCTATTATGCAGCAGTCCCCAATCTTTTTGGCACTAGGGACTGGTTTCATGAAAGACAGGTTTTATGTGGACTATGGGTAGGGGTGGGGCATGGCAAGTGATGGGGAGTGGCAGTAAATACAGATGAAGCCTCACCTGCCGCTCACTTCCTGAAGTGTGGCCGGCTTCCTAACAGGCCATGGACCAGTACAGGTCTGCAGCCAGGGGGTTGGGGACCACAGCCCTAGACAGCATTTTACAGCTGTCACAGCAAGACTTTTCTTCCACAAATCTTACTAAAATTCTTCGTGCTCCATTTTAATGTTCTCCTACTTGCTCTTGGAGATTATCTGTTTCTTACCCTCCATGCAACTATCTTTCATATGGTTAAAACATGATTTTTTTTCCCCATTGCATTCTCTTTTGCAGTCTAAAGCATATCCACTCCCATCCTATGTCTTATTTTCCATAGTTGAATCATCTCTGTGCCATCATAGTTTAGTAGAACTATTTGGGAGCTACAGAAACCCAGATTCTAATCCTAAGTCCCCCAGTTTTTACTAGCTATGAGCCTTGGACACAATTTCAGAGGCCAAGTTTCCCCCTTGTAAACTATAGTCAATAAAGTTTATGTTGAAAGAAGATTAGATGAGGCAATGGGTTGAGCACGCAAGAGATACCTAATAAATACTGGTGCTCTCCACCTTCCTTCTCTTCTGAAATGCCTACCTGGTGATTTTCACCAAGTACGCTGACCTCTGCTCCTTCCAATATTGAGAAGAGAGAAAAAATAATCAACATTACATATAGTTTTTGAGTTATTATTTCACTGATGATGATGAACTCCACATAAAAGTCATATAATACATTGTGAAAAATTGGAAATATTGATCAATCATTTTATTTATTGGAGTAATGAGATAACAATGTTGGAAACCAAATTATGGCTTGATATGATTGATTTTAAGGGGGGCATTAGAAAAATGATTTTTCATTTAATCTCTTTAAAACCAGTTAAACCAATTTCCTTAAGTTCACGAAAGCCAAAGGGCTTCAGATTCATTTCCACTCTCTGATTAAGAAAAATGTCACATATAAATAGTAAGAATAATTCCTTTAGTGGAGGGACATGGAAGAAGAAACTAGCACATTTCTTATACAGTAAAGGTATCAGTTTTCAAAAGTCCCAAGTGATCATTCCACTCTTCCTTAAAATTAAATGATCAATTGGGACCTTTAAGCAAATCTCTAAAACAAATGTAAAATCAAATTATTATCTGAAAACTGAATAGATTCAGTCCTCTAAGGACATATGAGATTATTTCAGTCAGCTATTTAGTATTATGTTAATACAGGGTCAAAAAAACCAAATGGTCAGCAGAGTAAAATTCAAATAAGCCTGGAGTAAGTAATTGAAAGTTATTCTTTTTCTTTCCCTGTCCTTCCAAGAAAGCTGCACAATAGATGTATTTAGTGAATATATTATGTCCATAATAGAATGCTCTATTGACATAATTATCCATAATTGACAAGTGATCTAATAAGCTTATTGAATTCATTTCAATGAATTAAGCATCTCGAAAATTGCCATCATACTTCCTTAATATTCAGAGACATTCTCTTTATAATGAAGGCCTGGCCTGGGGATATGTTTCTGGTGCATTTCTTCTTCCAGTCAATACAGCATTTATTGAGCATCTAACTGTGCAAAGCAGTGTTTCAGTCTCATAACTAGTCACTGTGAGAGAGAGAGAGAGATGTGGAACATATGCACCCTTCCTCGGGAAACTTAAAATCTATCAGGGATACAAAATATAGAGAGATACCTATAACATCAGGCATATTTCTCATTTTATTTCTTGTCTTAGAATTACTGGATTATAGTTTTTATTGCTTGGAAATGAATTATTACCTTTTATTAGGTAGGGCAATCAAATGCAGACAAAGACTAGGGATGTGAATGAAGGGTATGAATTGCTAAAACTTCTCTTCAGTGATATAAAACCTAAAAGGTACCTTGACTAAAAGGCACAGTGTGGTATTGAGCAGAGAGAATTAATATATGGAAAGGGAGCAAATGCAAGTAAGTTTTGGTGGGCTTTATAAATGAATAAGAATGAAAGTGATTCACAGTCAGGAAGTAATGAAAGAGTATAATGACATTTTCTGAAGATCAACCTAAAACAATTTGGAAATTTAATATTGCCCTTAAGACTGATGGTAACTAAACACCTGCTCAGTGCTTGAAGCTTTTGTTAAATGAACTTGATACAAGATAGCACAAAGTAGTTAAGATCATTTTTATGCTGACATATATTTAATTCATACTAAGAAATTCAAACCAGTTCAGAGTGTAGAATTTCATAATGGCTGTTTCCTTAATAACAGCTTGCCCTGTTTAGGTGAAGCTTTGCAGATTGCAATTTACATTGTAGTTTCAACACAGCTGTTGTTCACCTTCACTAGATCTATGGAACATTAAGAACCAACAGTGCGGGTAGCCAAAGTAAAGCAGAGTTTGTAGATGAGGGTGTTGTAACTTGATCTCATCTTATGATACACACTCCTGCTATTATCACTTGGTCTGGGTTAAATGCTTTAACTGAGCAACCGATCTGGTGGTAGAGTATTAGGTAACAAGAAAGTTAGGGCTGGGGGAAGGTTGTTATATACCCCCATTTCAAATGACAGCTAGGTTAAATCCCACAAACAGAACAAAATGATAGAATATGGTTTAGCAAGTGGTGATTTTAAAGCCTACTGGCTAGGACCCAGCTGTTCAATTTAATTGAGTTTATAATAAAACATTTAATAGAAGAAATTTCACTGTTTAAATAAAGCAAACTGCTTATAAAGACAGCTTTAGGCTGGGCGCGGTGGCTCACGCCTGTAATCCTAGTACTCTGGGAGGCCTAGGTGGGTAGATCACTCAAGGTCAAGAGTTTGAAACCAGCCTGAGCAAAAGCGAGACCCCAACTGTACTGAAAATAGAAAGAAATTAATTGACCAACTAAAAATATATATACAAAAAGTCGGGCGTGGTGGCACATGCCTGTAGTCTCAGCTATTCGGGAGGCTGAGGCAGAAGGATTACTTGAGCCTAGGAGTTTGAGGTTGCTATGAACTTGGATGACACCACGGCACTCACTTTAGCCTGGGCAACAAAGTGAGACTTTGTCTCAAAAAAAAAAAAAAAAAAAAAAAAAAAAAAAAAAAAAAAAAAGACAGCTTCAGACAGGATTCAGATCTAGTCCTTTTGAAATAAAAGTCATGTTAACTCAAAATACACATCCATCAAAAGTTAATGTTGATAAAAAGGACATAAGTTTCTCCATAAAAAAAAAAAAACTCACACATGTGCATACAAACACACAAATAACTATTATTTAACTAAAAATTGAGCACAAGTAGGTCTTGGCAACTGCCACTACATGAGATTCCCAAAATTCTTAGAACTTAGAGGCTACTGGGGTTGAGAACCCAACCGCAACCCTGGAGCCCAGCTTGACAGTCCTGTGGCTGGAGTGGGAAGATGAGGCTGGCCCATGCCCATCCTCCCCCACCCTGCTCCAGGCCACCAGGCACGTGGGCCCTCCAGAAACCTGAGGCTCCACATGTCCCCCCAACACCCTCCACACTCACTCGGGTTGCCTTGGGAGTTCCGAGCTCTCAACTACAATGTAAGGACAAATAGAAATTAAAAATAAGAAACTTAATTCTTGAAGTCGAAATGAAAGAAGAGATTTCCCTCCCCTCCTTTTTCTTAGAACATTTGCTTGAGAAAACTTGTTATTGTAAACACTTTTACCTTCTCTTCAAAAGATGACTAAACTCTTTTGAAGACTAGATAGGCCTTTTGTTAGCTTTATGACTCAAGAATGTCTTTCTCAAAAACTTGGGATCCATCTCTTGGAAATGTAAACAGAAAGAAATAGCACCCCTATCTTTTCCAGTTTCTGTGGGAATGAATGTAGGAGCCCAACTTCAGTGGGCACCTTGGTTCAAGCTGCAAAATGACCTGCTGTCATAAAAACATGAGAGGTTGTTTTTCCTAATTGTAAGCCAATTCACTAACACAGATGGTAACCTCAATGGTCAGGTAAAGTTAGGATGAACTACGTATGACAAATAGTGCTGCCAAGTCTTCTTATTGGAGGATTGGTTACTATTTATCTTGAAAACGTGTGTAACAGGTTGTATCTGTTTAGCTGTATGAGTAAGATTTATTTCTTTGCAATGTCTTAAGCAGAATGCCTGTGAAGAGTATCACATTCTAGCTTAATGCTTATTCAATAATGGAAATATTTTCTTTCTCTACTACCTTTGTGGAGAGGACTTCTAGGTTGAGAGGAGATTTTATTTTTTATCATCTTCTCCCAACACAGGCAGTGTTCAACTGAATGCCTAGGGAGCCCTGAGTTTCTGGCTGGGAGCCATCAGCCCTGATGACATAGCTAGGTATTTATTTATTCATCCGTTCCAAACCCACCTTCTGCCCTTGCTCCAGTACGCGGGAGATTTTGAGCGGTTCCTCTTATCTTGGAGCTGTACACATACTCAGTTACCTCCATGTTGCCTTTGGATAACAGCCGTGTTAGCCTCTTGCATGTCAGCTTTTTCAGAGTCACTTATGAGCAGGATAAAATTGAAGTAACATTTTGCTAATGTTTAAAAATGCTTTGTGACAATAGAATTTTTGCTGGGTGCAATGGCTCATGCCTATAATCCCAGCAGTGTGGGAGGCTAAAATGGGAGGATCACTTGAGGCCAGGAGTTCAAGACCAGTCTGATCAATACAATGTGACTCTGTCTCTATAAAAAATTTAAAAATTAGCTAGACATGGGTATGTGTATGTAGTCCCAGCTACTCAGGAGGCAGAGGCAAGAGGATCATTTGAACCCTATGAGCCCAGGAGTTCTAGGTTAGAGCAAGCTATGATCACTCCCACGGCACTCCAGCCTGGGTGACAGAGCAAAACCCTGTCTCTAAAAAAAAGAAAGAAAACAAACAAACAAAAATAGAAATTGTGTTCTTGGTAAATCATAATACCCCAAATTTTTAAACAAAATAACAATTATGGTGACAAAAGCCACCACTCAAATTTTCCCTATAGCCACCACCAACCAGTGTTAGTTAGGTCTTTTTCTCTAGTTAAAGCCTGTATAATACGAGATCTAACCTCTTAACAATTTATTAAATGTACGGTGCAGTATTGTCAACTATATGCACATTTTTGTACAGCAGATCTTTCGAACTTTTTCATTTTGCGTGCCCAAAACTCTACACCTATCGAACAGTAACTTCCACTCCCCCATCTCTTCAGCCCCAGCGATCACCACTCACTTTCTGCTTCTATGAGTTTGACTACTTAAGATACCTCCTATAAGTGCAATCGTACAGTATTTGTTCTTCTGTGACTGACTTATTTCACTTACCATAGTATCTTCAAGGTTCATTTAAGTTGTAATATATCTTATAGGACTTCCTTCTTTAAGATTGAATAATATGACATGATATGTGTATAACACATTTTCTTTATCCTTTCATCCATCCATGGACATTAAAGCTGTTTCTGCCTGTTGGCTATTGTGAATAGTACTGCAGTGAACATGAGAGTGCAAATATCCCTCCAAGATCCTGTTTTCAATTCTTTTGTATAGTTACCCAGAAGTGGGATTTCTGGATCATATGGCAGTTCTATTTTTAATTTTTCAAGTTACTTTCATACTGTTATCCATAGCAACTGCATCATTTTGCATTCCCACCAACAGTATACCGGGGTTCCAGATGTTCTACATCCTTGCCAACATTTATTATTTCTGTTTTTTTGTTTATAATGGTCATCCTAACAGGTGTGAGGTGATATCTCATTGTGGCACTGATGTGCATTTCCCTTATAATTTGTGATATTGAAGGAGGGAACAAGCACTAGCAAACTCTTTTAATGAGGCCAACATTATCCTGATACCAAAGTCAGAAATAAAAACACTCCAAGAAAAGAAAACTACAGGCCAATATACCTGGTGAATATAGATGCAAAAATATTTCTCAACAAAATACTAGCAAACTGAATCCAACAGCACATTAAAAGGGTCATACACCATGATCAAGGCAGATTTCTCCCTGGGATGCATGGGCAATTCTGCATATGAAAATCAATCAATTTGCTATACCATACTAATGGAATGAAGTATTAAAAATCACATGTTCATCTCAATATATGCAGAAAAAGCTTCTGACAAAATTCAAACTGTTTTGTGATAAAAACATTCAACAAACTTGGACTGAGAAGGTATAAACTCAACATAAAAAGGTCATATTTGAAAATCCCACAGTAACGTCATATTCAATGGTGAAAAACTGAAAGCTTTTCTTCTAAGATCAGGAACAAGAAAGGATGATCACTCTTTCCACTTCTATTTAACATAATACTGGAAGTTCTAACTGCAGCAATCAGGCAAGAAAAAGAAATAAAAAGCATCCAAATTGCAAAGAAAGAAGTAAAATTCTCTGTTCACAGATGACATGATCTTATTGTAGAAAATCCTAAAGATTCCACAAATCTGTTAGAGCTGATAAATGAGTTCAGCAAAGTTGCATACTACAAAACTAGCATACAAAAATAAGTTGTGTTTCTATATATCAACAACAAACAATCCTAAAGGGAAATTAAGAAAACAACTCCATTTACCATAGCAATCAAAATAATTAAGGACTTAGGAATAAACTTAACTAAGGAGGTGAAATACTTGTACACTGAAAACTATCATACAGTGCTGATTGAAATGTATTATGCATTTCAAAGTAACTAGTGGAGTGGATTTGGAATGTTCCCAACATAAAGAATTGATAAATGTTTGAGATGACGGATATCACAATTAGCCTTATTTGATCGCTTCCCATTGTATGCTTGTATCCAAATGTCAAACGTACCACATAAATGTGGACAAATGTTATGTATCTATAAAAATTAAAAATAAAAATAATTGAAGAAGATGTAAATAAATGGAAAGAAATTTTCTCCCTTTTTGAGCGGTACATATTGTTACCCTGTGTGTTGAGTAACTCCAGTCTTCAAACATGTGCTTAACCTGTTTAGCTCTGACTTGATTCATCTACATGTTATGCAATAACCTTTCAAATGTAGATGGATTAAAAAGGAAACAACCCCCAGATGGGATGAAGCAGGTTAAGTGGGCTCAATGTAGAATAGAGAACTTCAAGAGACACAGCAGAGAAAAGTGATAAAAAACAAAGGGGGCCTGGGAAATAAAGAATCTGGGGAACGTATTGAATCTTAGGAAGAGACACAGTTGATAAAGTTCAGGGAGCTAAACCTAATGAAATGTCTGTAGGCAATTAAGATTTTCAGGCCACGCTAGACCAAGGATTCACAGATAAGAACAATTAATTCTAGGGTCAGGTTATGAGATTTACCATTTTCTTGATCTAGGAGATAATTCAGAAAGTATCCTAAAGGGAAGAAGGAGCAGAGACAGATATTATCCAACAAAGGTCAAGGAAAAAGAAAATCAACCTTACACAGTCACCTTGACTCTAATAATACTGTCAACTGAAAATTTGCCTGCTTCCATGTAGTTTATGCATGAAGAATCTTTATTCAATTGCAAAGTAATTTCCATACACTGTAAAATTAGTTGAGATTGTGCTGACTACTGAAAGTTGCTGAAAAGAACTGAGGTCCTGTTCCTCAGATCCAAAGAGCCTAAATGTTCTTAGATGATGGTTTCAGAAGAGACCAGGAGCAGAGGTGCACATGCTCTGTTATTAAAGAAAAGTGTTTTCAGACATTTGACCTCCTATCTCTTATTCCATGTTTATGTCCATAGTTTCTGTACTTGTAAACAGGGATGCTATTGTTAACTATGGAACTGAATGTGTTGGGAAGAGGGTATGAAAGCCAACCTCTCCTATTGCCAAGTCTGATAAGGAAGAAATACTCAGAGAAAAAGGTAACATGGGGACCACAGTGGCAGTTAGGAACATCGTTTCTCCTTTCTCTCCTACTCCTCCTGGGCCCTTATTTATAAGGCAAAGAGAACTGGTTCTGACTCTTTAACTGCTCCTTTAAAGACCGCATGACTGTTGCCATGTTTAGAACCAGGGAAGATGATGGAGGCATTACTCACAAAAATAGTGTCACATATCTGCTTCTGAAAATTGGGGAGTTAGTTTGACTCCGGAAGTTATGAAGGCAAATACTATATAATCCAACCAACATTTGTTGTTTATGTTTATGGCAAATTGAAATCTATTCATGAAAGGATTTTTTAGCTGCTAAAAAAAAAAATCACTAATAATACGTTTTCATTAGACATGTGTTTGTTACAGATATTGTCTGACTCTCCAGTTTCTCATAAGAAAGGCCTTAGAGGAAACATAAACTGCCACACTTGAAAGTCTCCAACTGTGCTTTATTCATCGTTCTAGCTATGTTACTACTTCCAAAGTTCCAATTACAATGATGTATGTTCGAAGAAGACAGCTTTTGCAGTTATCAACTCTTTAAAAAGCATAAGTGATGCTGAAGGAAAATGTAACTTATTTGGCATATGGGTTTTATAACTCTGATGGCATTTTTTTTTTTCATATTGTGCCCATTGCCTCACAGGGAGTTAATATTGAAGAAGCAGCTTTTAGCACTCAGTCCATGAGCATGTAACAGCAGTAAGTGTTCTCCTTGTGCCAGTGCCATGGAACTCCGTAGGAAGAACTGTCCCTACTTTTAGTCATAAGAAAAAGATATTGATGTCTTCAAAGAGGAAATTTTCATAAAAGTTTCATTATGATATAGAAAAGCATCTTGTCCTTCTCAAAATATTTTTCTACATTATTATCTCATTTTATTCTCAAACCAACTTTTTAAGATAGATGAGCTATTGTAATCTCTATTTCACAGATAATAACAGCAACTAACATCCATATAGTGCTTTTTAATTTACAAAGGGCTTTCAGTGTCTTTTTCACAATTACGTCTGAGGTAGGTACATGTATCATTTTCTCAGATTTGCTAACGAAGGCACTAGGGCTTAAAGAGGTTATTCGCACAGCAAGCTCCCAGGCGTTTGTGCTTGTCACAGCTCAGACAAGTGCACCCTCATCTCTCCTGGTAATTCTTAGAAAGATAACAGAAATGCTGATCAATCATAGTTTAGATAACTTCAGCTCTATTTGGAACTCTTCACTTAAGCTCATGGCCTTAGAAAACCAAGAGGTGTCCCAGGAATCAGTAGTAAGATTGGATCACCATTCCAAGTGTGAACGCCAAGTGTATAAAATATCAATCCTTGGGCAGAATTCCTCTTGGTAGCCAATGATTGCTGCTCCAATCTCAATGTTCCATAAATATATGAATAGTACAAGAAAACTCTACCTTTCCAGCAATGTCAAAACAAAGACTTGACAATGGCAAAGTCTAAAATTGGCCTGGTATCGTATTTTGCATACATTTAATGTAAAATATCCAACCTCATATCTGTTCATAGTCAGAGTAGATGATGTCTGCCCTTGCAGAAGTTTGTGTGTGGTAAGTCAAATGATGGTCAGGTCATAGATATGTGTTCTGAATTCATAAATCTTATACTAAACCTGCCCTACTAATCCCACAACCAACAAATATTTGCTAAGTGACAACTATGTACTAGTTGCAATGTAAAAGGCATGTAAAAGATATAAACAGGAATAAGACAAGATCCTTAATTCTTAAATTTTCAAGAGGACTGAGAGAGCATATATGTGGAAAACATTGAGCTCTCTATAAACATTTACTTAACACCTATTAAGTGCATCTCCTGCCCTCATAGAATTTATCACTCTTAAACAAATATAATGCTATATTATTATTACTAGTAATTCTGGTTACTGCTGTAATATTATTTATTGCTAGTAGTGATATTTATGAAAACAATGTAATTTATAAACTAATATTCAGATTAGTACTTCCTCTTATCAATAATAAAAAAATCAAATAATAAGGAACTAATTCATACAAATCCAAAAGATATAATCCAGTCTTTTCAGAGTATTACTCTAGGCCCTTGAAACCATACCCAAAGGTATTAGCTTGTTTTTGTTTTTGTTTCAACATATTTTGGGGGTACAAATGTTAAGGTTACATATATTGCCCTTGCCTCCCCTCCCCCCTGGAGTCAGAGCTTCAAGCCTGTCCATCCACCAGATGGTGCGCATCCCACTCATTATATATGTATATACCCATCCCCTCCTCCCCCCACACCTGCCCAACACCCAATAAATGTTTTGTTTTGTTTTTAACATTTTGGTTACATTTTATATCTTTGCCTCTCCCTAGCAAGGGTTAGGGGTATGCCCTTCCCCTCCACAATGCTCACCACATCCCTCAGATGTGGGTCTATCTCCCAACCCCCGAATCCCTGGTGAACACTACCACCATTTGAGCACTATAGTGTTAATCAGTCAGTACCAATTTGATGGCGAGTACATGTGAAGCCCATTTTTCTGATCTTGTGTCACTTCACTTTGGTTAATGGGCTTAAGCTTAATCCAGGATAATATAAGTGGTGCTAGCTCGCTGTCATTTCTTAGAATTGAGTAATATTCCATTGTAAACATATACCAAATTTTAATAATCCACTCATGAATTGACGGGCACTTGGGTTATTCCACAACATTGAGAAAGATGATATCCTTCCTAACTCATTCTACGAAGTCAATATCACCTTGATACCAAAGTCAGGAAATGACGCAACAAAAAAAGAAAATTGCAGACCAATATCCCTCATGAATATAGATGCAAAAATCCTCAACAAAATATTAGCAAATAGAATTCAGCAGCACATCAAAAAAATAATTCACCATGACCTAGTGGTCTTTATTCCAGGGATGCAAGGCTGGTTCAACATACACAAGTCTATAAATGCAATTCACCTCATAAATAAAAACAAGAACAAAGACCATATGATTCTCTCAATAGATGCAGAAAAAGCATTTGACAAAGTCCAACACTCCTTTATGATAAAAACTCTTAACAAAATAGGCATAGGTGGTTCATACCTTAAAATTATCAAATCCGTTTATGACAAACCCATGGCCAATATCATACTGAATGGGGAAAAACTGAAACCATTCCCACTTCGAACCACAACTAGACAAGGATGCCCACTATCTCCTCTTCTATTCAACATAGTGCTTGAAGTCCTAGCGATAGCAATCAGGCAAGAGATGGGTATTAAGGGCATCCAAGTGGGGGCAGATGAGATCAAACTTTCACTCTTCACCGATGATATGATATTATACCTAGAAAACCCCATGGATTCGTCCAAGAGACTCCTAGATTTGCTAAATGAATTTGGTAAAGTCTCAGGTTACAAAATCAATATGCACAAATCAGAGGCATTCATATTTACCAAGAACCATCAAGCTGAAACTGAAATAAAAAACCACAATACCTTTTATTATAGTCCCAAAGAAAATTAAATATTTAGGAATATATTTAATGAAAGATATGAAAGACTTATACAAGGAGAACTACGAAACGCTAAAAAAAGAAATTGTAGAAGATGTAAACAGATGGAAAAATCTACCTTGTTCATGGATTGGTAGAATCAATATCGTTAAAATGTCAATATTACCTCAAGTGATCTATAGAATAAAAGCTTTTTTTAATTAAAAAAATATATTTTGCTGTGGATCCTTGGATTAAACAATAAAATTGTTATTTTCATAAAGTGTTATTGTGCTAGATCTTGAAAATACATTTAGCCTCTTGGTTATTGATTGGCTGCTTTTTAAAACTGCTGCTGACATATGTTTGCTTTGGCAAACCTAAGTGTGAGGACACGGAGTGAAGATTCATGGCAGAAGGAGGGGAATGGGGCTTGAAAATGTGCTTCGGCCTGGAAGTAGGTGTAAAGATTAAGGCTGAATGTAGATGCACCAGTGTGTAGGAATTAAGGAAAAGGGAGCGCCACTAAGACAAGTGAGAAATATTGCAGCTATGTGTCCCCAGTGCCACAATCAGGCCCAGAAAATAGAAACATTCAATCAACTGATGATCCTGCTTCTGAGACTGTTTTCACTGATGCCCCATCATGACTTTCCCCAGGGACCTGGGTGTTGTGCCAACTCTAAAATCTCAGCACAGTCTTTGCGCTTCTAGCTGAATTGTTAAAAAGATTGAGATCAATCTCCATGGGTAGAATGTGGGCTGGGTAGGGACAGAAGAGAGGAAAGCCATGTATCATTAGGTGATGGAGAGCTATAGTCATTTTTAGAGTAGACCAATGTATTTTGGGGTATACCTAGAGGGACCCTCAAATTATTTACAAGCCTTATCGTTCCTGTCTTCACTTAGTTATGAAAAAAAAAATGGACCCTTTCTTAGTCATATTGCACACCATAATCACAACAGGAAAGGCTAGGAGTCATTCTGCCTGCAAGAGACTGGGGGCCTTCTATTAATAACAGGCTAGCTACCTCTCCTCCCCCAAGACATGCGCGCGCGCACGCACACACACACACACACACACACACACACACACACACGCTCGCGCGCGCGCGCACGCATGCCAAGTGCTTTGGACTTAATAGAGAAGGCTCAGGATCTCCCCTCTTCCCCAGCTGCTGCTTGGTGACTGACACCCCAGACAAGCCCTCCTTTACTTGGACTTTCTGAGCTTTGCTCCTCCTGCCTGCTCTCACGTATTTACATCTCATTTCTGTCTTCCCCACTTGGAATTCATCCTGAATATGCAGGATGACTCAATACGAGCTTGTTTGATATTTATATAAATTCTGAACTTCTCTTAGATGTCCTGAATTTCCTTTAACTTCTTCTCTATCTTTACTGCTAACAACCAACTACTTTTCTGCAAAGCACCAGCACATACACCCCTTACACACACCACAACATGCACACAGACGTACATAGACACACACACATACCAGGAAAAATCTCGTATTTTCAATCCCTGGGCTTGTTTTTATGCCGTTAATGCATTCTTTGCCATCTTGATCTAAATGTGACCCATTTGAAATGCTGGCCAATTTTACAGCTCCGTTGAGGCACATTTCAAAGCTCATTACAGGGCCTAAAATGATTTGCATCGCCTCCCACTCTGAAATATAAGCTTTTTAAAAATAAAGTCCCACTATAAATAGAACTGCTCTGAAATTACATGTGGCACATAATTAAGTGGTACACGTTTAAGCACTCAGCTGTTTCATAATTCTCCAGGACCTGATGCTGCTGCACTGAAATTCAGAAAATACACTGCCCTTCTTCTAGGCACTCTCAAACCGGTGAGCGACGTAGCCACAGATACAGTTCATCAGGATGTCGTGTGGATAAGCAATATTTAGAAGCAGAGAGGCCAATGGTTTTTTTTTCAACTCAGAAGCATCAAGACAGCAATGTTTAGACTCTTGACTGTGTAGTTGCTCCTCCTAACAATCAGGGGCCAACCTTTCCTTCTGCTGTGAGAATAGACTTTGCACCTTCTGATAAGCATCAGAAAAATTTATAGTTCGGGAGGGAAGGGGAGCTTCTACCTGGGCAGTAAATCTATTGACACACACATGGGTTTTTTTGTCCTTGGCAAGTTTGAAGTCCAGAGACGACAGAAGAGCAAGTAACAGATAGAAGGAAAAGATGTCCAAAGTCTCTTACCTGCTACAGGACCTGCAGCTCCCCTTGCCTCTGCAGAGTGCCAGCCACAGTTACATTAGGAGGCTGCTAGTGTGATACCATCAATATTTAAAGGGAAAAGGGGGCATGATAGGCGGGGGTCACAGGGGAGGGAGGCATGAGAAGTAATCTTTTCTGAAAGAGGCCAGAGAGTATCTCCTTTCCTTCTCTAGTGACTAATTGCTCTGAGCCCGGGACTGAATAGCAAGGACTAAGGTAAGCCTTCTCTGGGCAAGAACAGCAGTGCGAACAGGAAGGGGAAAGAATGGGGCAGGGACTAAAGCAAGAAAGAGGAAAATGGGAGAAGAGTGAGGAGAGGAAAGAGGGAAGAAGAGATGGGCATATTGCAAGGAAAAGAAGAAAGCAGGGGAAGAAGAAAGGGAGAATAAATAATAGAATGAAGTGGAAAAGCAGAAGGGAGGAAAATTGAACTAAGCTGAGCATAATCAAGTACTTGTTTAGTAGCCGTAGTGAAAGATTTTTCCAAGAAAAAATACATATGAGTGATCACTTACCTTTGTAAATAGTGCTGAATGGTGCAGCATCATGGAAAGTTCCTCAGTCTGCTTTGGTCAAGAGACAGAGTTATAGAAGCACATTACTTTAGCACTGAAAGGGAATCTAGATGCCAGTTAATTCAATCTCTTATTTAATGTAAGATTTCTCTACAATTTTTCAGACAATTAACTCTCCATCTTCTTCTTGTACAAAGGCAAAAAAGTCATGACCAGAAAATTGCTCATGTCCGTTTCAGATAGTGCTCAAATTTAGAAAGTTCTTCTTTCTTCTGAGCAGAAAACTGTTGCCTTAGAGCTTCCCACCAATGGTCCTACTTCTGCAGAGACAAAGATAATAAAAGAATCAAGCAGGGAGGAAGGAAGAGAGGAAAAGTATGATAGAAGATCACAAGATCACCAGGAAGAACGTATAAAGAAAAATCAATATTTAAAAAGGATGAAAAACAGAAAAATTGGGTATGAAAGGAAGATATAAGAAGAGATCAACCACAGAAGGAAAAGAGAGAGAAAACAGAGAAGATTGTTTTGTCATCTAATTATTGTCATCTAATTAATTTTTTAAAATGTTTCTCTGATGACATTTTTTCTTGTATGCTTTCTCCAAAATGGAGCTTTATTATTCTGCAGAATAATGGTAGAAGCTTAATTATCTTTTTTGTGTTATAATTTTGAAAGTGTTATTTTTCTCTCATTTTCCAAATACAGTCATAATCTCCACAGTCCAGCTCTTGATTTAAGAATGATGAAGTTAAATTTGTGATTCTTCTGTCTAACATGGTCATTACACGGTTGGAGATACAGTAATTGCTTTTTTGTTTTTCAAGTGTTAATGATTTCTGTACTATAAATAAACTGGATGCTCCCTAGCTGTTCGTAAACAACTTCCATCTGGGGTTCAAAATTATGATGGTTTTGGCTTGATTCATATTTATGTATTGCCAGCATCTGAAATCCATTAAAAAGAGAGATTTTATCTACCACTGATTTGTTCCTAGCCACAAGTTCTTAAATTTCCAAATAATTTCAAAATACCCTATTCATTTCTATTTCCTTAGAACAAATATAACTTTGTTGAAACAATATTAATTTTTAATTTATTCTCTAGGCAGCAAAAAAGAAGCCATAAGTACATATTATTACTGTAGAGGAAATCTATTCATATGCAATATATTAGATTAAAAGAATTGTAAAGATAATGGCTATATTAGATTATTTCCCACTTGTAGGGTTTTTCAAAAGTTCAGTTGTTCTATCTATTCATGAGAATCTTTTGATCGAAGGAAACATCTGAGAGACCAGTATTGTCAATAAAAAAAGAATGTTCTCAATATTATGTTATTAAAATAAATACCTTGCTATGAAAACCCTACCAATTTTATATAAAATCCTCTCTAATTAGCTTGAATAGACTCTTTAACATAAAAATTACACAGAAAGCTCCATGTGATTGTATCCTTTGCACATTCCCTTCGAATTAGAAAATGTCTCCTGGGGTCTTTTACACTTAAAAATTTTTCATCATTAGTTTTTAAATTTTACAATTCTTCCCATAAAATAGCAGTATATTTAAAAATAGAGAAACTTATTGTCTTCTCCAATGTTAGGAGGACAGATTTAAAGTCCAGAAGGGCAAAAACATTTTTTCACCAAATCAAATTAAAAAACAATGAGTTGGATTTTTTTTTGTTTCAAGAGGCATAATTAACTCACAGGAATGCTAAGGATAAATGAGTATTGTCATCAGATAAAGAGCTGTTCAGATGATCTCATCATTTTTGAGACAGTTCCTAAGATCTTATCCATGTTATTTTCTGAAAATTTTCAGGTTAAAGAATAGCTATACTACTGAAAACTACGGTTTTCAATAACAAGATCTGAGAGTAAATAAAAGTCCCATTTCCCCACCCAAGGATACAACTGTTCTGTCTCTTCATACATTTATATTTCTGATACCCCAAAATTGGAGGTTTTATTTAAGAAATGCATGGTGATTACCATAGGAACTAGATTAATCCATGTCAACATGGGTATTCTGGTAACTTTTTCCTCTTCTTGTACATCCTTTTTCCCAAGAATAGAGTTGAGCTAAAGAAAAGACCTCTCTCACTTTCTCTCTTTCAATTTTCTACCTATAATGTTTTTTCCAAATATTACAAATACTTTCTCTGCCTGAGCTTTGTAGCCTTTGTGTATGTACTCTGTGATCTTCTCTAGCCACCTGGCCTTTCTGACATTTCTTGTCTTAAACTAAGGCCTTGCTAGGATTATACATTAGGCTAGGATCTTCAAGGTCCTTTTAGAGCTCTTGTAGTGGTTCTTTCTCTTTTCCTAATGAGAAATTTCTTTTTCTAATGATAAATAATCTAAGACAAGGAAAAGCAGCTATTTTTTTAAATAGATATGCCCTAGAGTTGATATTTTCTGTGTAGGGGGTAGCAGATAGGCCAAAAAGCATTAATGACAAGAAATTATTTAACTTACCTTATATACTAGATACTTTTCTAGAAGCAGGTGAAATAATACTGAATAAGATAGAGTTCTGGCCACTTCATTGGGTGGTATCAGTAGAAAGGATTAGGCATTGTCCAAATACCAGGTAAGTTATCAGGCATAATATAATCAATGATTAGTAAATAAAAGAGTATGCACTGCTATGGATACTTCCATATCCATCAAATAAAATATATAATTCTGAAGTCACTGGAACAAGAATTTGGAGAAGGGTTAATTAGAGAAGGTAGTGTGTAGTACTATTGTCTCATGGGTTCTCTTGCATTGCTTTGTCCAAACTGAAAACCTGGAGCTGTTTCTTCTACATTGTTAAGCCTTTGAGAAGACCTGTCTGGTAGACAAACAGGAGCTTCAGACTTCACCCTGCAGAGATGAAAACGGTACAGTAACAACAATAAGATGGCCTTAGGCTTTATTTAACTTCCATGTTTAAAAAAATACCAGAATGAAATTGATTTTCTTAAGCTTTAAGCATCAATAAAGCACCTCTGGCTACTAAACGTGAGGCCTTTTGCCAAACTTGTGACATTGCAAAACCCTGTGCTGCCCACTTAAGTCTGAAGTCTGATCTTACAAAAATGCACAAAACACTACATTAGATTTGAGAGGCTTAAACCAAAAAGCCTGCCATGGAAGCACTAGAAATCTATGATTTTAAAAAGTCACTCTTTTATTCATTTAATCATTAGTTTCACAAATATTTCTTGATATGCTACTGCAAGCCAAGCACTGTACTTGACACTAGGAATAAAAAAAAAACTCACAGGGCTGAGGAGTGAAGTGGAGAATCAGAAAGATTTGATAGAGATGATGATTAAGCTGAGACTTACAACATGCTTGGGCAATACAACATATGCATTTCGACAATGCTTTTGTAGGAATGAAAGTATCAAATGGCCGTGCCTAGTGGCTGGAGGTTCTGGGGTAGTTAGACCATGTTTTTGGAATTTGGGGCTGGAAGAGGGAAGGAATAGACACCAAATTTGTGGCAAAAGCTCTGAAACAGAAAACGTGTGTGCTACTAACTTGTTTAGCAACAGTATTTTTGGAGTGATGGTAGTAAGATTGTCTTAGTCCATTCGGGTTGCTATAACAAAATACCATAAATTTAGTAGCTTATAAATAATGGAAACTCATTTTTCACTGTTCTGGAGGCTGGGAAGTCCAAGATCAAGATGAAAATGCTAGCAGATTTGGTGTCTGATAAGAGCTAGTTTCCTGATTTATAGATGACCTCTTCTTGCTGTGTCCTCACATGATGGAAAGGGGGAGGTCTCTCTGAGGCCTCTTGCATAAGGGCCCTAATCCCATTCATAAGGGCTCTGTCTTCATAACATAATTACCTCCTATTTTATAATACTAACCTTAAGGGTTAGTTTTTCAACATATGAGTTTAGAGGGAACACAAACATACAGACCATAGCACAAATATTCAGGAAATTAAAACATCATAGTTTTTCCAAGCAAAGTCCTGCTATATCATATGGGCTGTTCTTTCACTATTCACTCCTTGCTGTTGTTGCTTGATCCCTAATATCCTTGCCATGAGCAAAGCTCCAATCCACTATTTCAGTTGAAACCTGAAATGTCCTTCTCTGATTCTGGATGCATCCCAACCATTCTGGAGCCTGTCCCAGGAAACAGCACCTGACGGGGGCTGTGCCCACATGCTGTCCATCAGTCACCAGTGCATGCACAATGAGGAAGAAGGCCCTCTGGCTGCACCAGGTGCCGTGTATCAGATGTCCCTGAAGGAGATCTCATGAAGTTGTATCTCTTTATTCCAATCTCAGTGAGGGAGCAGTGGGGTTGCATCCTACAAAGAAGCAGATTATCTCTCAAAAACAACTGGATGAACATCAAGTTAGAATCTGGTGACAAAGCTGGTTTCTAAACATAATTGATATAAAAGCTATTGCTAAATATTTACAGCCTTGTAGAAATGTCCATGCTATATAACTAAATGAATGGAGCAGGCTACAAAGTAATATGCAAGCAATATTTTAGGGGAAAATGTACATATAATCGAATGTGTAAACATATGTGATATTAGAAGGACTCATCAACATTTTTAAAGTGATTCTCTTTTGGCAATAAAAGTAAAGGTATTTTTTCTTTATGATTTTCTGTCTTTTCAAGTTGTTTTGCTGTTGTATTGAGGATTTTTTATACCAAAATGTTATATACCTACATAATTTGGTAGAATTAAACACTGCAAGTTTCGAATCATGCACTGGAGAAGCATACATCTTCATTTTGCTTCCTGGAAAGTGGTCATGTGACACTTTCAGATGGGTAATTTTATCTAGAATTTTTTATCATTAAAAAATAAAAATGTATGTGGAAATGACATGTTTGCCTTCATTATGAGAAGAAAAGGGTCTCTAAAAATCCATTTTAGGCAAAATAAAGGTATAGCCTATTCAGTCTGGTATCCTTTGCTAATAGGTATTGTAATAAAACAAAAAATATGAATATGTATTACCTTCTGAATTTTCCTTTCTCAAATGTACCATCAAGCACATTTTGTAGACCTCCCTGGCTTTTCTTATTTCAGAACACCAGATGGACATGGAAGCACACAGTGTTCTATGAAACATTTACTCCTCCTACTCAAGATTTGTGCTGACAGATTCTACTCCACAATTTCCCTTAAACTGTATCATAGCCAATGCCATTATGGAATTAACTCACAGCCAGCAAATATAATGGTTGGTAACTTTTATTACAATGGAAGCTAAGCTACAGAAACTGAATCAGGATCCTCGGGATGCTAGTTTTGGTCAATTTGTACCCGTCTTGTATTTTCTACTGTTAAGATCTAAATGATACTGTCAATATTTTGCAAAACTTTAGTTTGATATGAAAAAATGGGCAGGTTGGTAGAATTCTTGCTGCAGGTGTACTTGTCGAATGCTACAAATATATGTTTTTGGTATAAATGCTCACACTGCACTATAGATTTCATTCAAAGTTGTATTTTTCTACAATTCTCTCATTAAAATTCTATTCTGCTTATATGGTACCTTCTTGTACATTTTTAATACAATACAAAACATAGATGATAGAGTAAGAACTTACTTTTTATTTAATTTCATTTGCAAAGCATGCATTATTTTTTGAAACTAGGTTTAAAAGGAATCTGGTATTTCTGTCTTTTCCTGGAAAGTATATAATTTTAACCTCAATGTTAAATTTTCATCTATCGTTTATACAAAATACTTTTAGCATCTTTCCCTTCAATATTAAAAACAATAATAATGATGATGATGCCAGTAATCTTACAATGCAGGTAATAATTTAAAAAAGTGGATCTATTACTATGTTTCTATGGTAAATACTGCCTGAGTGATCATGGATGCTTTTTATGAAGCATATTGTAGACACTTTAGCAATCTGAAATTATGGTCTTAATGTTTTCATGCATTCTGTAATCCATGGAGCCTTGATATGCAGTGTCTGAGTTGGTCTGTGAGACATCAGGAAAGAAACTTCCTGGGAAGCCCATCTCCGCAAAGCCCTTATTGACTCTACCACTGGGGTATTCCCTTGAGGAAGAGTGGTTTTGTAACAGGCTTTGCTGGGTATGTTCTCAGAAGTCTTAGCTCAGGGATGGAAATGTTAGAAAAAGATATCAAATCTAGCAGGTTTTTCTTTTTTTGCAAAAAATACAACAAACAAACAAAAAACCTCTTGCAACTTGTGGAACATACAATAGTACTATTAGTGCTACTAGAATGTTTTCAGGCAAAGCTGGTATTACTGGAAGAACGATTTTGTTATAGCAGCTATACAAACCAATGTATGCACGCATTGACAGGAAAGGTCCTTGAAGGAGCCCTCTGAATATAGATATATGGAATGATTTAAGCCCCATCATAAGCAACTTCCTGAATGGAGTCTCAGAAAAAAAAACTGTGATGTCAGTAAAATTTAGTGTGGACAATCTTTTCAGGACTTCAACCTAAGTTCCTCAGAACCCAGGCTGCTCCAGATACTCCCTGGGTAAAATTTAACTATCACCTGTTAACTGTGTTATACTTTTTAGCATACATTATACCCATCTCATGGCTGTCAAATCTCTTTTGGCCTTGCCACTCCCAAGTCTTTGATCAAAGATAACTAATATAACAAATTAATCTGTGATATAAAGGAACTTCTCTTCTTTTAGGGATTCTATGCAAGTGCTTTCTATGGGTGGCTGTACCACAATTGCTGTCAAAGGTAAGATTTTAATAAAAAGAACTTTAAATAAGCAAGAAGTAGAGAACAGATCCATAGAAGGACATTGTTAAAGATACTCTGAAAGAGGAGCATCTTTCAGAGGGTCTGTCTCAAGTAACAAATGTAAGGCTCTATTATGCCACAATTTATGATACTTAATTTGTTGTGATACATACATACATACTCACAGGATTACCATGTCATCCTTTGATTGTGCTATGTATTAAGGCTGAATCTCTTTGTGAATCATGACTTTTGGGAACAGGTAGGGGTAATGTGATATAAGCCTCCTACTTTCCAGTTGCAGAAACTGAAAACTAGAAAGTTTAATGATTTTCCCACAGTCACACAATCAGTTAATGACAAAATGTGGTCTAGAAATCATGGAGCTTTACTCCCAGACAGTGAGCTGGTAGGTGAGTTCTGCCCTGCCTGAGAGTTAAACACTCCTGGATCACCGAGGTACTGTTTTGTAAACTATTACTTTAAGTCATTAAGGCTCTTTATTCCTAAGCATCTCAGAAGCAATTTCAGAAGTGGTGCCCTAATAGGCCTTCAGAGTTAGTGGAGCTTCCCAAAGTGTTCCTTTTGGTCCTCCAGGGAAGTTCACCAGCAAAGATAATCTAGTTCATTGTGTTCAAAACAGCACAAAATGCCATATATTTTGAAAATAAGAATATCATTTTACAAATGAATGCATCTGAAAGAAACTCTAAAACACAAACAGATGGTTTGTGTATCATAGAAACACAAAAAATGATGGTTTGTTTTCTTTGTGGAATTATTAAAAAGCAATCCAGCACTACTATCTTTTTTTTTATTCTCCAAGACAGTGTCTAAGTTGTTGATGAGGAGAATGCTAAATAAAGTAAAATGTTTCTCGAGTCAGGAAAAGGTTGGTTGATCTTTTGTGATATAATAATAGAGATAAATAAGAACAAATAATAGTAGAGTTATGTGGATATTTTATTGAATAATGATACCTAAGGAAATGGATCAATGTCAGCTAAGGAAGTCACTCATGCCCAGAAAATCTCTTTTCTGAGCCTTGGCTTAAAAATATCGAGATCGTTGTTGTCATACACTATAATTATTTATTTTTGCTCTTGTTCTAAAAAGAAATTTACCATAACTTATACTAATACATGAAAATGTTACTGAGAAAAAAACAGAATTGAAAGAAAGTGAGAAAAGTTTAAGCCAGAAATGAGATTAGTACTCCAAGCCATCCACCTACCACAGATGCCATTCATCTACACAGAGCAGTGGGAGTTTAACCCCTCTTCTTAGCATTTCATGATTAAGAGAGAGAGTTTTAGAGTCAGGCATATAGTTTTTCATCTTTAAAAGGGGGGAAATGATGGTATTTACCTCATAGGGTGTGGAAAAGTTTAAATGAGACAATGCTTTTAAGACCTTTAACACAACTCTAAATGCAGAATAAAGAGCTCAATTGATATTTGTTGAATCAGTAGCTAACTTAAAATATTTATAAAATTGTATTTGTTTTAACCCTGCTGTTTTAGACATTAAGTCTCTCTTGCTTATTTTGATACATGGTCAGGACTTCATAAATGTGTGTTGGAAAAGAAATCTTCAGATTTCATAATGATTTTAGAGATAGCCGATTCAGAAGATGATAGATCAATATCTACTAACTTTTCAATACACTGTAAAGGTGTATTTTGGCTTAATTGTCAAAAACAAAATAGAATTGAGACACATAAATTCTTGTTTTTAGAAATTAAAAATCAGTTGCAAAAGGTACAAAATGTGAACAATTTAGCTTGAGAGCAAGGCACTTGAAAAATTTTAGAACTTAGGTAGACACAAAGCCAGTATAACTAACAGTATTAAGCTATTAAAAATTGGATTATTACTATAAATAATAGCACTTAATTGGATACATATACTAGGTCATTCAACCCTTATAACACAGAGATATCAACAGTTTGCAGATTAGGAAAGAATGGCTTAAGTAATTTACTTTTTAAAGTATAGGTTAACTTAATTTTAATTTTTTTAACAAATCCTGCCTGCAGGTAAACGACAACCAATTTACCTAGGCACTTACTTTCCAATCCCAGCCCCCACCAGATTCTCAAAAATGACTAGAGTTCTGTTAACTTATTCTCCAGAGCCCACTTGAAATTCTTGAACTTGACTCTGAACATAGGAACTGAGGGTCAAACAACTGTCAACTCCTAAGACTCTGAGATGGATAAATCTCTCTAGTGGCAGATTAAGTCAAAAGAGTATCAAATAGTTATTTATTGAAACAAGATTAAGGTAGTAAGTAAGCCAAGTGATTTATGTCATATTAAAATGGCCTTTATTATTTAAAGGCCATATTCTCATCTCTGCTTCTGCTCAGGCAAATAGTTTAAATTTATACTAGACAACCTTACTACCCTGCTTCCTTCAGAAGAGTAAATGGTCTACTCTAATTGTGAATATTTACCCCATGAATCACCAGGAACATATTCCAGTCAGACAATACAAATATAAGCACTTAAGTGAACAGCCACAACTAATCTAGTTTTGTACCATCTATTTTCCATTTTGTTTACCTGCACCTGATTCTCTGGTCCTGCTCTCATGTTGATTTTTAGATAAAGTTCACATTCCTCAAACAAGCAAGGAGCCCTGTATTGATGCACCCACTGAATCTATGCTACCTACTCTTTAAGTACTATTTCATAAACTCCAGGATATTTACCAAACACCTACCACAGGAAAATTTTAATTCTGGCCAAACATATCCTATTATCCCCCATAAACAAATGCATTTCTGCCCCTACAGCTTTATTTCTCATGTGCTGCCTTTCCAGAATAAACCTCTCTACCAATTCATTTTCTTGTGGTCAATTATATTTTTAAAATCACTTAAAAATCTCTGGAAATTGTCCTTAGGGCAAATAGCAAATGCAAAAGTATTCAATCAAGAAAATCTACCAAATCTCTAAAGAACAGCATGAGTCTGTGGCATTTGAGCCACCACCCCAGCACCTCCCCTTTCCCTTCCAACCTCAGCGTGATTGACGGTCCATCCCAGGTGGAAGAGGCCAAGAACAACATGCTTTCTCTCCTTTCAGCTGAGGGCTATGGTATTTCCCCAGGAGGAGCAGGCCAACAGCACTTCTCATTCCTCATCCCAGCTTCGTGCTGCAGAATCAAGATGGTGGGCTGAGGACATGCATTTGATTCCTCTTGTTGGCAGATTCCACTGAGGCTGCATAATCCAAACAAAAAATAAATAAATCTATATCAGTACTGAAAAGAAAGGCTGTTAAGAACCAATAATGATTTTTCTAATGTCTGGAAATTTTAAGGCTCATGTGATTTTATTGGGAAAAAAAGCAGAACGGAGGAAACTGAAACCACAACTGTGCCCAGGAAAAGGATGAAACATAGGTAAGTGGCATTATTTCTACAGAATCCCAGAGTTAGAGATCCAGACGTGCTGGCACAGAGAGAAGGAATGGGCTAATGAGGATGGCTCTTCCATCAAAGTAGTCATAGAAGACTTGCCACAACTTGGTGAGGCCACTCCAACTTTCCAAAGACCATATATTAGGTTTTCAATGTGCTAATTAATCAAACTTCTCTCTGCTCTTAGGAATTAATCCTAAAGAAATAATCAGAGTTATGGATTTTTATGAGAACAAAATATTTGATAACAATTCAAATATCCAACAAAATGTAAAGACTATGTGAACTATGCACTAATATGTAAATAATTATCACATAGTGGATAGTCTTGTGTATTTTCCTTGATTTGCCAAATTTTATGTATTGAACACTTATAAAATGAACATGTGTTTTATGAATAAGAATATAAGATACCTAGAGAAGATATTATTAAAAATTCTGGTGCACTTTCTTCCTCACATAACCTCTGTTGCCTAAGCTAAGTTCAAAGACTCTGCCTTCAATGGTTCTGACAAACTGCTTGAAAGTTCTTTGCTTGGCTTTAGAAAAACAATGGAGTATCTGTTTCTGGCCAGATTTATAGTCATGATTACAATGTCATCTTCTCTTAAAAGAATGGCTACTTCAACCACATGAAAGACTATTCACGTGTATGCCCTAAATAAGTGGATAAAACTATTTTGAAGCTGTTGTGACAGTTGATGCTAAATTATATCTATCTTAGATTCAGAAATATGTGAAAAAAGTCATATACAGATGAAAAAGGAAATGGAAGCTAAAACTTTCTAATTTTTAAAATTTTTTGGTTCACTTAACTAACAATATTTATGTAAGACTGGAGAAGCAAAGATGATTGATATTCTGTGCATGTCTCCTAGTTACCTATAGAGTAATAAGAGGTACCAATATACATACAAGCAATTGTACAAGGAAATAGATGCTAGAATAGAGTTTGAAAATGGACACAAAATGCTATGTGAAGAGACAAGAGACAGTGACAAACTACAAAGGTAGGATAGATTGTGTATCAATCTATCTACTTTTTTTTTTTTTATCGGTGTCATTGCATGATAATGCAGTGACCAGAAAGAAGCTTCACTGTACAAGTCTGGTCAGGATATAGAATACCCTGTGAATAGTGTCCCTTGCAGCATGCAGCATGGCAGTCCCAGAAAAGGAAAACATGTCCTTTGGAAGTTTACAAAGACCTCCGAGTGGTGGTTTTGAATTTCCCACTTGCTAGCTCTATCAATTAGTAATGTTTTTGTTATCAAAGGCTTAAGTTTATGACTTATGAAATAAAGGCATCATTGTCTCCAATTACAAAAAAACTGAAAACAAATACCTAGTCCATTTTGGCTGGTATAACAAAATGCTATCAATGGGTGGCTTATAAATAACAGACATTTATTTCTCACAGTTCTAGAAGGTAGGAAGTTCAAGATCAAGGTACTGACAGATTTGATGTCTAGCAAGGGCCTATTTGTTGGTTCATAGGTGTCGCCTTCTTGTTGTATCCTTATGTAGTGGGAGGGTCAAAACAAGTTTCCTTCGCTTCTTTGATAAGGGAATTAACCCCATGTGTGAGGGTTCTGACTTCATGACCTAATCACCTCCCAAAGGCCTCACCTCTTAATACCATCACATTGGGTATTAGATTCCAACATATGGATTGTGGGGGAGGATAAAAACATTTTGACCATAGCAATGGGCATTTTCTATTTCTTCATGAAAAGTTTATTAGCACTCTGATTCTTTTTTTATGTTTGGATTGTCTGCTTTTGAAAGCCTAAGAAGATGAGGGAGATACCATGCAGGTAGCTTAGGGAAGAGCGTGCCAAGCAGAGAATTGGCAAGTGTGAAGTACTCAGGCTGCCTTCAGGATAAAAACTAACATGGGCTGCTGGATTTCTTCCTGTAAACCATCATCTCAAATGTAACTTACCAAATAGACTTTCCCTGACTTCTGCATATAATTATAAAACAATGACCACTTCTCCCCTTCCCCTGCAATCCCCCGACCTTTCTTTAGTTTTTATCCTATCACCTTCACTACCTGATAAGTCTTTATTTTTATATTCATCTGTTTCCACCTATGAGAACATAAGCTCCTTGAAAGTCAGGGACTGAGTCTCTCTGTCTACTGCTGTATGCCCCATGCCTAGACTATTCTCCCATCTAGTAGATGTTCAGTAAATATTTGCTGAATGAATGAATGAGTTGAGGGGTGGTATATGTACATGGCTACCTCATCATTTTCATTATGCACAAACTATGCACTTTGTGTAGTTCTGCTGAACTGAAGTAAGTCTTTTCAATTCCGGCTATCTGATTGTCTTCCACAATAATATAATGGAATCCAGGAAAAACAGCCATCCTCACATGTATTCTTATCTAGCTTTTCAGACTTCCTCTGCTTCTTCTCACAGTATTTTACTTTGGGGAATTACTTTTTCAAAACTCAGTGCAACATTTCAAATCTCTTCCTGTTGCTTTTCTGGGAGTTGCAGTCTTCGAATGAATGTAGGAACACTAGAATAGTCCCGTAAAAATGAACAATTTCAAAGAAAAGGAGTAGTCCCCCATTTTGCTGGTTTGTGCAAAACTACATATAGGAATAACATTTATCGAGTGGGTGGAAGGGGGGAGGAGGGGATGGTCATAATGAGTGAGATGTGCAATGTTTGGGGGATGGTCACGCTTGAAGCTCTGCCTCAAGGGGGGAAGGGGGGCATGAGCAATATACGTGACCGTAATATTTGTACCCTCATAATATGCTGAAATAAAAAAAAGTAAAAAATAAAAACTATTGCTAGAGTCAGAAGCCATTCAGTTGGAAAGAACTTTAGATTGTTTTATCTTTTTTCAGGTGTTAATAATTGCTTACTGAATAGCTTACTGAAACAAAGCATGAGTATCAACTACATTTCTCAATTAACAGAAAATCTACCCCTGTTCTAACAAAAGATTGACAGTTATAAATTTCACTGTTGCATGCATTTATTATATCATCATTTATTTTTCTGTTCTCACAGGTATGTTTTCTGGGAAATATGTTTAGCTATGTTATAATCTATTAATCAGATGATATTTTTTTCAACCCTGTAGTCAGAAATTGTTATGTAGAGGCTGGTAAACATCTGTTTGTGACATTAAAGAAAAAATCCTGTATCTAATTCCTAAATTGAATTGGGTAAAATTTAAATATTCTTCCAACTTTTGCATGCTGTTGACAGTAAATATGTTTTAAATTGATGCAAAGAAAACATGTTTAAAAAAAATAAAAACATTGCCTTACATTTACTTCTTGTTTTAGAGTTCACAAATTACCTGCACAAACACTTAACAGAAACTGCTAATTTTTTACCTGGATATCAGAATTGTAATTTTATCAGGTAAGGCAATAGGTCCAGCTTAAAAACTATATTACGCTGCCTCTGATGCAGTAAGGTCTTTTCCCCTACTGCTACATGAGAAAGCCAACTTGTGACTAAATAAGCTCAAAGTAAAGAATGCAGGAGTGAACAGTAAAAGAAACCTAGGTTCGTGAGGGAGTCATGGAATTTCTGTACCAACCCTGCACTATTGACTTCTGGTACTGTCTTCTGAAAAAATGGCCAACTCCTTATTTGCACACTTTTGTTTATGTGTGTTCTGTCACTTGCAGCCGGAAATAATTCAAGCTTTTGCACCTTATTTATATCCCCTGCCTCCCTTTTAAAAACATTAAAGGTCTAATAGAGAGTGAGGATTAATTACTAGACCAAATTTGAAAGGGAAGAAAGAACCCAGTGAGATACCTGAGCATAGAAGCTACTTTTGGTTTTAGGGCATTTGTTGGTCCTGGAAATTCAGAACCTGTGTGTTGATAGCCTGTAGAACAACAGAGACACAAGCCCAGAGCAATCATTAAGTGGGGCTTGCCCCCCAGTAAGCTGGGACCACAGTAGGATACAGCCTCAGGGTAAAGATGAACCAGAAATAGAACAGCCCTTGCATGGAATTGGAGCTCTATTTCAGGAAATCTCGACTTGAATTTAGGTTTAGGTGATTTCAGGCTGATAAAATCAGTCTAAATGATTTGGCCACCAGTCACCTAGCAGAAACATCTGCAAACCCACTATGTCAGAATTTACCTTAAACATCAACCTATAAACATATTGAAAAACAACTTTTCAGTATAATGACCAATATATTAAAAGGCAATCAGGACTATAAAAGTTGAAGGTGAGAACCAGAAGAAGTAGAAACAATAAAGAGATCCACAGGATTTCAAATAATAGAGTTATCGTAGGATAATTATACAACATCTGTATTTTCAATATTTAGGAAATAAAACAAGATAGTAAAAAGATTAAAATGGAGGGGTATAAACTGTCATTCTCATACTATATAAAGGAAATTACAGATAAATCATGAGAGTTAATAACAGTCTAGTAGTGTTTCTGGATACAAAATCAATAAACAGATAAAAGTTATATTTCTATATAACAGTAACAAACAGGAAAAAATACCATGTACAGTAACACCAACAATATTGAATACCTCAGATAAATTTTTAAATAGATATAAAAAAATCTCTGCAAAAAACCTATAAACTATTGTTAAAACATGTTAAAGCAGATATAAATATATTGAAAGACATGCTATGGCCATGGATTGGAAAACTCAATATTGTATAGAGGTCAATACTCCACAAACTGATCTATAGATTCAGTGAAAAACCTCTCCATATTTTTGATTTGTTTATTTTTCTGTGAAACTTGACAAGTTCATTCTAAAATTTACAAGGAAAATTAAAGTGCCAGAAGAAGAACAATGTAGAAGAAATTGCTCTACTTTATTTCAAGATTTATTACCATGTGCTAATAATAAAGATAACATGGCATTGGTGCTTGGATAGACAAAACAGATAAATAAAATTATCAGAAAGAGACATATGTATATATGGACATTTGATGTGTGCAAAAAGTATTACAGCCAAGCAAAAGGAAAACTTTTACTTTTCAATATATAATCTTATGACAGTTGGGTCTCTCTTGGGGTAATAAATATTGTATTTCATTCCATAAAAAAAATTGCAAAAGTATTACAGAACTATATGGTAGAAATTTTGTTAGACCATTAACAGATTGTCTTCTTGATTTCAAATCTTAGAAAACTTTCTTAAACTGGACACAAAAAGCCATAACTATAAAGAAAAAGGTTAATCAATTGAATTTCATTAAGATCTAGAACTTTATGGTATCATTTAGAAATATCATAAAGAAAATAAAAAGTAAGAAAGTATATTTGCAAGACAAAACTGGCAAAGAAAATATATCCAAAGAATTCTTTTTAAAAAAAAGCTAGAAAAAAAAAAACAGAAAATGACAAGAACCTCCATAGAAAAATGGGCAAAAGATTTGAGCAGGCACACCTCAAGACAAGCTACTCAAGTGGCCCATAAACATATGAAAAGCTAATTGCCCTCACCAGATGTTTAGTGAAATCGAAATGAGGTACCACAAATCACCAACCATGTTTGATACAATTAGTCTTACAATACAAAGTATGTGGCACGATAAGAATTCTCACACATTGCAGGTGCTACCACTTTAGAAAACAGTTTTGACTATATGTAGTAAAATGAAAACATTCATTCTCTATGACTAGCACGTCCACTCCTAGGTGTACACCCTAGAAAAATTGGTGCATATGTGCACCAGGAGACACGCATGGGGATATTCTTAGAAGCATTGCTTATAATTCCCATAAAGGAGAACTAACATAAATATCTGTAATCTCTGGAATGCATAAGTCATTGCAGTATTTCCACACACTAAAATCTCATAGAGCAACAGAAAAAGGAACTACATTTACATTTTACATTTACTACATTTACATTTACAACTACAATTACATTTACAACTACATTTACATTTATTCAAACATGAATAAATCTTAAAATCATCATGTTGAGTGAAAGAATCAAGACTCTAAAGAAGGGACACATGGAGAGTTTCTGGTATGCCAGCAACCTTGTGTTTGCTGACCTGATAATTACTCTGGAGTTAATTTTATTGTAATTCATTAAACTCCACATTTGTCTTCTGTACTTTCCAATGTGGGTGTATTTCTCAATTTTAAAAGTAAAATTATAATGTAAGTAAAAGCTTGAATTTATCTCTGTAGACTCATTCTTCTTAAATATATGGGGATCAATGATGACAAATGCATCAGAGTGCAAAAGAGACCTGATAGGTCAGAGGACTCACTCACTTTGGGGCAACTTCCTAGAGTTTCAGTATGTATGGTGGAGACGGGAGGAGAGAGGTCCATGAAAGTATGAAGGGTGTGAACAGATTTAAATGTCAAGTAATTAAAACACACATGATTCATATTATGTGTGTACAATTACAATGTGTCAATTAAAAATAAGTAAATTTTAAAAACATTACACAGAATTGTGTCCTAAAGTGATACCCTAGTTCACATGAATTTTAAAAAATGGGAATCTTCAAATGCATTAATCTCTTTAGTAGGTATAAATTTATTTATATGAAGAATGGAAAAGTTTGACAAGTATTGCTGTATATAATTGGGCACTATTAAAATGTGATCATGGGTGTGCGACATGCTTAAGTTTGTATTTGAGACAATT
Organism: Cheirogaleus medius; assembly: GCA_008086735.1. Lineage (NCBI taxonomy): Eukaryota > Metazoa > Chordata > Mammalia > Primates > Cheirogaleidae > Cheirogaleus > Cheirogaleus medius. The sequence continues at coordinate 75,569,728 of VBSM01000529.1, forward strand.
ACTGTGGCAATAGAATAAGGTGATTATACAGAGGCAAAACTGAATGCAGAGTTAACAGCTGGAAGGATTCTGCAGTATTCTCAGTGAGAAGTGATGAGGGCATTGGTAATTGTGAAAGAAATGAGAAGATACCTCAGGAAATTAGCAGGAGTCAGGGTCAGATAAAAGAGGTAAATGAGAAAAGAGTCTTGGATGACTGGGTGAAATGAATAAAGAAATATAGGAGGAAGAACAGTTTTTCAAGGAAGATGAATCATGAATAGATGTTGGGGGAGGAGATTCAACTGGGATTCCTACCAGCAGCTATATATTAGTCTAAGGAGAGGGGATTGGGTGTCATTAGCATTACATAAAATTTAAAGTCTTGGTAACATGCAAGTATATAGGGTGAGTCCAAAAATCCTGACAATGCCCTTTTTCTGTAAATCATACCATGTACTCCCTTCTATCATATCATTCGTATCTTCAAAATGAGAAATGACTATTCTGTTGGATACATTAAAACTTCTTTATCACATAAATAGCTTTAAAGAAATCATTTTCCAAATCCTAAACTGTCATATATGCGCTTTCCTAAAATTGGACTACATAAGAAAACACTTCTGTTAGAAACACGATGCTGTTCTTCTTCACCTACTCACTGACAATCAACTTTCTCTTACAAAAAGACACATATTAATACAACTCTTAGCCACCTTGACTCTTATTGTGGTATACCAGATTCCAAAATGTAATCTAGGATTTAATGTGTTGAATTTTGCACAGCTGGCTTCAATGAGTTAGAATTGATTTATTGTCCTCAGGTAGAAACATGCTGGTCAAATTCATAATGGTAAATGTAGCAATTTTTAATTATGAAAAGTTGTCAATTTCTGTTTAATAATTCCCAAGTATCCATTTCTCTGTTCGTTTGTCATTTATTTTAAAGTACTTGAGTGCCATTTGAAACAGATTTGGCATAAACATATAAGTTTTTGCTTGTAATGAATGGGAAAACTCCAAATAAAAATAATTTCTAATTTTATAGAGTTGCTTTTACTTTTCTATAATATAAATTTTACTTGATAAACTAAGTGCTTCTAAATGAATGAGTAAGGTATAGTTTAGAGTCATTTGCTATGTCTTGGTAATATCTTTCGGTACACTTCTGAGAAATTAAGGAAACAAGTGGCTTTATATCTAATTAATAAACCATGTTTCAAATACAGGCAAAATTCTTAGCCTTTTTATTTCCATATAAATTTTAGAAACAGATTGTCAACTTGCTCGAAGAAACATTTTGGGATTTTTATTGGGACTGCCTTGAATTTAAAGGTGAATTTAGGAGAATTAACAATTTTGTATTATTGAGTGTTCTACTCCAAAAACATGGTATTACTCTCCTATTAGTTAGGCCTTTATTTTATCTCATTAAAATGTTTTAGCTTTTACTGTAGAGGTTTTATAGAACTTTAGATTAACCCCTAGGACCTGTATAATTTTTTATACCATTGTAAATTAATATAGCTACATCAGTTTCTTTTGGCTAATTGTTTGCATGGTTTATTATTTCTCTTTCTATATACTTTCAAGTTTTCAAAATCTTCTGTAAAGAGGATATAATTACTTTTCAAATCTCATTTTAATTCTTGCATTTTAACTAAATAATTTAGTCAATTTAAAGTCAATTATATGTGTAAAAATTATGTATTATATATGCAGTATGCATGTTTTATGTTTATATCTTCCATTTCCTTGTTTGTTTTTTACTTGTTCTACCTGCAATATTTTCTTTTCTTCTCTTTTCTCCTACAAAGACCTTAGACTACTCTAGATCTGTTTGACTTCTTCTTGACTTACATGTTATTTTTATCATGTTCCTTTTTCCATCTTTATATTTTCATCAGTGTCTAATCTGCTACTAAACCTATCTATATAATTTTCGAATTATATAATCTTTAGATAGTCTCTCTTCAAATTTACAAATCTAAACCCCTCAAAAAATTTAAGTTTGACTTTTATCTCCTTGAACGGTATAAGTGCTTGTTTGATCCCTGTATCCAATATCTGGAGTTATTTTAGATATGTTTCTTCTGCTGATTCTAGCTCATGTAAACTTAACCTATTATATATTATACTTTGTTGTCTTAAATTATTTGCTAGCCATTTTATCTGAAAAATTATCTTTAAAGTTTGTGATTTCGTGTGCTATTATCTCTTCTTCCTGCTTCCAGTTACCTGTAGGCACTTGTACTACAGGGACAAGGTTGGAGGATTCACTGAGCTCTCTAGGTGATCCCAAGTAGTATTTACATCCTCCTTCCAGACGTGTTTTAGCCTCTGAGGTGTTTGCCCAAAACAAGGGTATGTCATACCAGGTTTCTGCTTTTGTTAGTTACTGAGCTCAGACTCAGCAACCTCCATCTCCTCTCAGGTGCTTACAGGGGAGCACCCCCCTAGCTATCCTACTAGCCCCTCACACGACCCACCTGCTCCCCATGGACAAATGGCCCTGGCGTCAACAACTCGAGTGCACCTCTTTATGGCGTTACAGTAGTCTAAGACTGATTATTTCTCACTAACTTGTTGGGTGTTCCATGCCGTTAAGAGAATCTTCTCTGTGTTGTGTCTAGCATGTCACTTGTTCTTATCAAGAGTGTTTGAATCAATCACCTAAATCGCCATTATTGAAAACACCTCTTTTTTATTTATATTATTAATGGATAAAGGTAGATATCAAATAATAATGGAATTTTAATTCTATTGGATACATTTTTAAAAGTGATGCAACACATATATATTAATTTATGTAATATCAATGTTTACAATATGTCAAAATTATATCATTTGCAATAATTTAAATATATATTAAAATTTAAGATACTGATATAAAATTTTCAAGAAAAATCATTTTTATATATTTTTTAAGGGGTATATGAGAAAAATTTTGAAGCCTAGTGGTCTGTTTTTTATGTATTTGATTTCGTATAACTTCCATTGGTAGAATGTGAACTTGAGAACAGGAGCTGTGCTCATTTATCTGTGTAACTCCAGGGCCTGGTGCAGTACCCTGTGTGGTCTCTCAATAAATATCTGTTGAATTATCAAATTTTTATTTTAGCCTAAATTTGATTGATAGATAAACATGAGAATGTAACTACCTTTCTTTTATATATATATACATATATGTTTGTGTGTGTATTCCCTATATGTACTTTTTGAAATTATGTGGTGCTATGATGGCAATGAGTAACTGGTCAACAATGGAAAACAATATTATTTCCATTAAATTTAGTCATATTTCTTATTAATCAATGTAACATTTGGTTTTAGTGTTCAGATGATATTTTGATCATATCTAAAAATTTGCCTTTCCTGAAATAATGTTTAATTTGCTCTGATTTGCATGGCATTTTAAATAACTTTCAAAGAACTCAGCACAGATTGAACAAATGAAAGATATTCTTATAATGTGGCTTTTGCCATTTTATGACATTTTAAGGTTTAAGATTTTCTCTGAATAATATTTGCAAAGGCAAATTAGTGTCTGAAATTTAAATATCATATTAAAATATTACTCTACTGTACTTAGTGGCATATTAGGGAATATTTTTAATTTATTCCAATTCTTTCATAAAAATAAACTTTAGACTCTATTTTGTGTTTATGTTATTCATGTGTGTCTGAAGTCATGTCAGAAACTCATAGTCTTTAGTGAATTCACCTCTATACACTGTAACATTAAAGAGTCAAGCACTAATGTTTCGAGGCAGAACTCAGCCATGAGAGAAATTAATGAGAAATGGTATATGAAGAAAAAGATATGGTCCATTCTGGGGACAATGAGATCAACCACATGAGTTCAGAGTAAACTTAGAGACTAAAATTCAGAATCAGTGATTATTACAGTTGATGGAGTGAGGGAAATTATGGAAGTTGTTGAATATCGGGGATCAACTAAGTTTTCTGTGAAGAGCCTGAGAGTAAATATTTTAGGTTTTGTGAGCCAGTTAATCTCTGTCACAGCTACTCAATTCTGCCACTGTAGTGACACAGCAGCCATAGACAATGCAGAAAGGAATGGGTACGGTTGTGTTCCAGTAACACTGTTTATAAAAGCAAGCTGAATTCGGCCTGCGGACTGGTTATTCCCCAGTCCCTGCTCTAGAGCGTCCAAAATCCCCAAGAGCTAACTTGTTGGTCAAAGGATTCAGTCTACTTCCAATGCTGGAAGAGATAGAAGCTTTATTTTTCCTATGGCTTTTTTGCTTCATTTGTTGCCACACCCTGGTCCTCCACAGTCCAGTGCAAGTTAGCCCCAGGATGCTGAGATTCTCTCCCTGACTTGGATCCCTGCACAGGCTGCAGCAGCGCCCCACATTGGGACTACCAGGTTAGGGTGCTCTCATTTCACAATCTCATGCTCATTCATTGTTACTTAAAGCACAACACCACTAGGTGGGGAAAACCGGGGTCAACAACCAAAAATGCTTTTCCTTCTGGTGAGTTCCTCTTGTGAGTCTTTTTTGTCTCTTCCTACCAACAGACCTCTTATTCAGAGCTCACAACTAAAGGACACAGTGAGCATTGTAGAGGGGAAGAGCATGCCTCTAACCCTCGGTTGAGTGAGACAAAGACATAAAATGTAACCAAAATGTTTGTACCCTCATAATACCCTGAAATAAAAAAAAAAAAGGAGTTTTAATTTTTACCTGGTAAACTAGAAATCAGAGTCTGGGTTTCTTTCTTTCATAAAGATCCTAGCTTTTCATAAAACCGATTCATCTTTCAACATACCAGAGAAAACAACTTTTTTGGCCTCTGTGCCCATAAAACTTGTGTGACACTCTTTCCTAAGGATGGTGGGTCCTATTCAATTTATATTTGCCCATGTCAACTCTTATCAAAGCAAAGATCTGCTCTAAGATGACTTCTCTCTTTGCCTGTGGAATGAACTGGCAGTTCATTTTCACAAATATAAAGTTTATGCTTGTTTAAAAGAAGCTCTTACCCAGGTGTGAAGTCCTTTTCTTGGGATGCAAGAATCCTTTTCTGGAAAGGCTAGGCATTCTAAATGAAATAGAAGCTCTATTTTTCAAAATGTAAATTAAATCAATACTTAGTATCTTGATTGTTTTCATTTGCCAGTGCTTTACTTATATGTATTCTGGCATCACTTCACAAAATCTGGCCCATCATGAGTTGCACAATTTAATTAATGCCAATGAGTTGTGCACATGGGCAAGTTGTGTGTGCCTGCAAGTAGTAAAGTAAAGCCTCTACATAAGAGAGACATCCTTGTCATCACCCCTGCCTGCAAGTTGTGGGTGGCACCAAATTATGCAGTGGTGAATAATTTGTGTTAAGGCTTAATTTGTAATCTATTGTGATACATTTCAGGATGATGGCATGGTAAGATTGAGTGTAGCTTGAAATTAGCTAGACACTGCCTGTTAGCAACTCATACTTCACTCCCACAGAAAAACTCTTACAACATCATTAGCACCATTCTATATTTTTTGTTATATTCTATAGAGTGTATATTACACAGATATTTTTAGTTATAAGTGACAGGAACTCAAAGAAAAGCAACTTAGCCAAATGGTTGGGGGAGGAAATGATTACTGACTCATGTAGCTAAACCTCAGAGAAGGTCGTGTTGGAGCTCTTCTTGTGAATAATTGAATTCAGGGACTAAAATCTCTCAGTATATCTCCTATCTGTCCTTCTCTACTAAGGCCAATTTTATTCTCTTTTACTATTGTGAGACTTTTTTCATTTGGCCTAGGAAACATGACCATAGGCAGCTTGGGACCTACACCTATGTAGCCTTGTTACCAAAAATGGGAGAGCACTCTTCTATCCCAAGTCTGGTTAGAAAATTCCTGGGAGGGTACTCTAAAAGGCTCCTATTGGTTTCATGATCACATCTGGACAAGTGTCTTTGGCCAGAGGATATAGGGTAGCATACAGGATAGGCCTCACTTCAGTTGTGTGCTCACTCCATGATTAGCGTGGTGAAATCTGACAGAAAATGCCCACATGTCCCAGGCCCACATATTAGCTTGTGTTTGGAGGGAAAGTCCTCTCTAAGATGAAAAGGTGGATGCAAACCAAAGCAATGGATGTTTTCTGTACCTGGAATTAATCAAATATAAAAATTTTATGAAAGAATATTTTACTAAATTACAAATTAATGACATACAATTCCATGTGAAGGGCGAGTCAATGCATCTGAGAATTCTAGAATTTAAATGAGCACCATCTCCATATTTGCACAGACAAAATTGGAAATGCTCTGCCATTTGTGACTGCACGCCTACATGGAATCAAATTTGTATTAATTTTGTACATCAAAATTAAGTACAGCCTGAGTAGAGCTACTTTTTTCAAATATCAATGAACAAATCTATATCAAAGGAGTAACTAAAGGAATAAAAATTGTTTTAAGTGCATAATTTTTATGTATTTTATATATTACTGTGAAATTGAAATCAACTATAATTCTGTTTTATTTTAAAGTTATGAGATACCTTAATTTTAGGAATGATCTTGCTTCAACTCTTTTGATAAAGCCTTCCATAACATATAGTAATAGCATAAACAAAATTGGTATGAATGTCAGCAAAGGTTAAGAATAACTGCTTTACATCATCTTATGTTGTTTCTCATGTCCAGGAAGTTATAATCTTTTATTCATTTCTCCTAAAATCATTTAAACTCATGCCATGATCATTCTTAGAATTGGTTCTGAAATGTAATGGTTATCATTATGGCAGTCAAATTAAGAGAGCATATAAAGAAATTATAGTTTAATATAATAAATAAAGTAGAAGTCCCAGACCACAAAGATGTTCAACAGGTAAGGAGAACAGGATAGGTGGGAAGATGTATGCAAGAGACATATAGGTGCACAGATGCACAGAGAACAAAGAGGACAACTAATATATAGGTTATAGAAAATATTTAGAGCTGTCATAGCCTGGGAACAACCTTGGATAGCTTCATAGAGGAAGTGAGTCTTCAGTAGAATTTAGGAGAATTTGGGATGCAATATTTAAGAGAGGGCATAGGGGGCTAGGCACTGGAAAGAGAAGAGGGATGATAAAGATCAGCTTTATGGAAGCTCATTTCTCAGCAGCTTCAGAGAGATGCTCAAAATTCCCATGTAGTAGCAATTTTAATACAAACTCTATGCAACCTGTGGATAATTACTAAAGGATTGAGAGAACAGCAGTCACTCTGGGCTAATTAAAATGAATTCTCGCTTGTGTGTGTCATATTCCTTTCATGTTTTTGTGAGAATTGACAGTGTTCCAGTAATGTTGAGAGAGAGACAGAGTACTTATCCCAACACTCATAAATTATAAAACCTTAAATTAATCAATAATTGTTTATTCAAAATCTTTATGTTGTTCTAGTGCTATACTGCCCACTTAAGAAAGAGTAAAAAGTATGAAATTTATTTATTCAATAAAGATTCATTGAACTTTTGCTATATACAAAATACTATGCTAAGGGTTCAAAACAAAAATAAGACGAATTATCCAGTCCCTGCTCTAGAGCGTCCAAAATCCCCAAGAGCTAACTTTGCTTGAATCAACACCAAGAATTTTCTGTCTCTGTATCACCCTACGCATGATTCAAATTCCTGGGGAATAGGGTCCAACTGTTTACCTTTGGGTCATTATCCCATCACTTGGTCTAGGGAGGGATGAACACATTCATTTGCAGTCCCAACTTTGACTACGGGAGTTGAGTGGTTCATCATGAAAATTCAAGTAGCCATCACAGGAAGGACAAACACAAAAAATTTATGTCCTTTTCACCCATCTAACCCTTTCATTTTTAGGTATGGAAACTGAGTCCTTGAGTTAAAATGTTCCTACCCATAGCCAAGTAAATAGTCAATGACAAAAGTTGGAGATAGAACATCACTTTCCCACCTTCAAGTAACTTCTCATTTCAGTACTTTTCCTACTTCACTTATCTGCATATTCAGTTCTTTTAAGTCTCTTCCTTCTAGAAAAATTTAATAAAATCTTACATTGTCTCCTCAAAATTCTGTGGAGTGGGCTGATATCTGGGAAATACATAACTAATTTAAATACACTTTTTATGACCTTAAAGATAAATGTTATGTCAATACCCAAAGGGTGAATAGTTGCCAAGAAGCTGAAAAGCAATTTGTGTTTGGCTATGGGCACACAAGACCAATACATAGGAAACTACTTCTTTCTTATCTGAGCACTCTGACAGTTTTAATAATGATGTCAAATGCATTTTCAGGCATATTTTTTTCCAGGTTATTTGTGCTGTGAAGTGCTCTGTGTTGTGAAATGTCAGAGTGCTGCTTTTTAAGTGGGTGCCATTTTTCATTTGAATGCACTGGAACAGGATTTCCACTAAAATGTTCAAGTTCTGTGAGGCACATTAAATTGTTTTTAATGCCACTATTATTATGCAGAGCTGCAACTAGCCTACCTGAAGCAACATGCAACATAAAAGTTCTACATTGGCCCCAATGTGAATTTACATGGTGAAAATGGGTTGGAATGTATTTTTTAGTTCTGGAATGTTGTCTAGTAGTCTCAATGGTGTAAGTGCCTTGGTATAAGTGTTAACTCCTCTCAAGATCTTCTTTGGCCATTATACTTAAGAAGTTTCTCATAGTAATTACAACTGCATCTTAATTCTTTCTTTAGGCCGGGCGTGGTGGCTCACGCCTGTAATCCTAGCTCTCTGGGAGGCCGAGGCAGGCGGATCACTCAAGGTCAGGAGTTCGAAACCAGCCTGAGCAAGAGTGAGACCCTGTCTCTACTATAAATAGAAATAAACTAATTGGCCAGCTAAAATATATATAGAAAAAATTAGCCGGGCATGGTGGCGCATGCCTGTAGTCCCAGCTACTCGGGAGGCTGAGGCAGAAGGATCGCTCAAGCCCAGGAGTTGGAGGTTGCTGTGAGCTAGGCTGATGCCACAGCACTCTAGCACGGGCAACAGAGTGAGACTCTGTCTCAAAAAAAAAAAATTATTTCTTTAGTAGTACATATCATAAGATGTAATTATATGTTTAAGAGAGGCAATACATGTAACCCTTAATATCAAAAAGCTTGAAGAAAACTACTGGGTTCAAAAATATCAGCTCCACGAATTATATTTGTTGTCTTTTCATACAATAACAGCCTCTCTGAGTCTCAGTTTATTTAACTATAAAATGTGATAATAATGGTATCCATTTCATTAAAATCTTATGAGAATTAAATGAGGTAAGATGTAGAAAGCATTTCTACCAGTGCCTAGACTATAGTCAGAATCATGGAAGTATTTTCTATTATTATGACTAATTTATTGTCCATATGTCTCCTCTCTCTGCCAGCATTAGCCTATGAATTCTGTGAGGGCAACAGCCATAAATATTCTTCTCTCCAGTGGGCATCTAGTGAGAAATATGCCTCTCACATAGCAGTGGATCAATAAATATTTGTAGGTTGAATAGATGGACAGATGAACAGATGGATTAGTTTTGCAATTCACCAAGTTCTTTCACCTACATTGTCACAATTGAGCTACAGAGCATTGTTGTCAGATAGTACCAACACTTTTCTCATTTTTCATATTAGGAACCTGAAGCTTGGATATATTAAGTGACTTGCTGAAGAGCAGAGTTGAAACATTACAAAACCTGGGCTTGAACTCAGGTCTTCTGACTCCAAATCTCATGCTCTTCTGGTTCAACCTTTTCTTTATTTCTTTATTTATTCCATCTGAGCCCTGTCTATCAAATTTTTTATAAAATAGGGAAATTATTTGACCTGTTCATTCCACTGCATTGTTTTGAGCATCAAAAGTTAAAATAGGTAATATGTATTAAACTGTTACCCCAATGTAAGACAATATTTATTGTGTTTAGTATTTAAGAGAATCTATAAAGTAGTTTACTTGCTTTGTGAAATGATATAAATTGGGAAAATATAATTTTAAAAGAAGAGTGAGAGAAAGAAAGAGAATCTGGGCTAAGGAGGGAAAAAGGATTTACAATAGGAATTGGCTCTGAATTGTGAAGCATTTCCTGATCCCTGACAATGTGGGCAGGTCAACCTGGGCAGACCCACTAGGGAGGAAAGGAGAGTCTCTTTCTGATACTTCAACAATTTCTTGGATTGTTGAGGTATAGTCAGCCTGCATTGCTGATATTTTATGGCATACTTTCAGTTTTTTGCTATTGAAAATAGGGAGGTATAATTTTAGTTTTATATTTCACATCTTCTTATATGGAAATCCTGAGTTTCCAAGATGGTAAATTCTAACTTAAGTTAAAAATGTTCTTACTTATTTTTTTTACCTCTACCAAAAATTATAAATTTCATTGAGGTACCAAGGAGACTGAAAAAGGAAAGCCCTTCTACTTCAACCCTACACACAAAGTGACTTTGGTAATATTGAGAAGTATAGTTATTAATAGTGTAATAGTCAACCAAAAATTATTGAACATATACTATGTAGAAGAAACTATGCTATATGATTATATATACTTCATTTAATTTAATTGATCCATTTATTTCTGCAGTATATACTGACCACCTACTTTTTGCCAAGCACACTTCCAGTTACTAGATAATACAATAATGAAAAGGTGCTTGATCTTACGAGGTTTATGTTCTAGTGGGTAAGGAAGGCAATGAAAAAACTGACAAGGAAATACTTGATAAGCTATCAAACAGTGATAAGTTCTATGAAGAAAAATAAAATAGCATAAGAGAATAAAGAGTAATGGAGGCCTGAGATTATGAATGCTACTTGGTGTGTCAAAGGCATCTTCCTTGGGGAGTTAAAATTTGAACAGAGATGTAATTAAGTCGGGGTTAAGCCATGCAATGTTGGCAGAGCAGAACAGAGTTCTTAGACAAAGGAACAGTAAGGGCAAAGTTCCTGTGACATTAAAAAACTAGACTGGGGAGCCAACCCATTAAAGCACTAAGTGATATGAATGAAGTCTGAGAACCAGGCAGAGCCATGAAGTAGGGTTTCAAGGAAGAGATGGGGAGTTTGGATTTTCCGCTGAATGTGACAGAGAGATCTTGGAAGGTTTGGACAGGGGAATGACAAAATTGGGTTTACTTTTCAAACGATCATTCTGGCTGCTGTGTAGGGAACAGTTTGTGGGTTGTGGGAGTGTCAAGGGCAAAAGCTGGTAGAACAGATAGGAGGCCAGGATGCCAGTTCAGGCAAGAGATGGTGGTAGCTGTAGTGGGTAGGGTAAGTAGTCAGCTTTGGAAGATGACAACTTTGGAAGTTCTCTTCTGATTACTTCTATATTCTGAGTGAAATAAGAGTTGAAATCATTAGCTGGGAATGAGGAGATTTGAAAAGTGAGAAAGCATGAATAGGAAAGTGGCCTGACTATTGGAAAATACTAGACTTGTTGAATCTATTGAAGTTTGTGGTCAGGAGTCTAATGTGAGATGAGATCATGTGGCTGTGTGATTTTCTCCAGTTCTTCTGCTAAGGGCAAGGAATTTGCTTTAACTGGGTCTGGGATTTGACCCAGTGAGTATGCCGGATTGGGAGGGGGAAAGGAGTGATTACACTGCTGGACTCTGGAACCCAAGCCTGGCAGAGGACGGTGAGGGAGTGAGGTGGTAGTGGCAGGGAAACGTGTACCACAGTGGACTGGATGTTCCCATGCTGTCAAAGACCCACTGAGTATCAACTGTGTTAATAAGAGCGAGGGGGAAAGTGAGCTGGGAATTGCCTGCCACATGCTTAGAATGGAAACTTCAGAGTTGTTGGAAATGGCCTGGGACATGTGATGATGGAAGTGGGTTATCTTTATTATTATAATACGATGTTTTGTGTTTGCTGGGTGTTTCTCTCCTCTGTATCACTTGATACTTCTGGTTACTAGAATAATCACAAAGTTGAGACCAGCCATGTCCACTGCTAACAAGGTGAAGGACTTTATTTAGATTTGGAATGTCTGAAGACATGCTTCTTTTCACAGTTGTGACTGTAATTAATACTGACGTTCTGAGGGTGTGAGGGTGAGCTGAGAACACGCCCTGGCCTGCGCGTGCACACAGCTGCCTCTCTTGGTGCAGGGAACCCTCACCGTCCCCAGAGAGCTGATAGTGTTCATTAGTGGGGTGCTTCCCTGTTTCAGGGAGCCAAGGTGTCCCCTAGGTAGACAATCCTCAGGAAGGGCTGTCACGCCCTTGTAGCAACCAGCTCCCAGTGAGTTCTACCACGGCCTACTTTTTAATATGGGATCGGAGTTTTAATTTCCTGCAGGTACAGGTCGGTTTTCTTGCTATAGGCCAGTGCACTGGCGCCGGACTTCTAGCTCTTCAGCAGTCCTGAAGTTAGCATTCCTGGAGTGACTCAGAAGGACTCTCAGGAGGAGAGTAGGTGTCTTAGCTCCTCAGCTTCGCTGCTGCAGAAACCAGGGGTGCGTCCCTCTTTGCCGACTCTTGACGTCAAGCTCCTCCGACAGCCCCGAGCCTGGCAAGGGCGGTAGAGAGCTGCGGGAGGGTGCCAGGGAGGGGAAGCCATTGCAGCAACAGCTTGGAGGAGGGAGCTGGACGTCCTCGCCAGAAACACAAGCAGCGGGAGCCAGAGTAGGGGAGGACGAAGACCTGCCCGCTCTGGGAGTCCCTGGGTTGCTGCAAAGAGGGGCGGGGAGAAGGCGGGGGCGCTGCATGCAGCGCGCTGTCTCCAGCGGCGCCCGCGGGGAATGTGACATCAGCGGCGCCCAGCGCTTGCGGCTGGAGGAGGCAGCTCGCCTGGGCTGCGCTGTGCACACCTCGCCCGGGGGAGGACGCAGACCCGGGCAGACGGCAGGGATGTCGGCGAAGGAGAGGCCAAAGGGCAAAGTGATCAAGGACAGCGTCACCCTCCTGCCCTGCTTTTATTTCGTCGAGGTGAGTTGGCCCAGCGCCTTGGCATAATGCAGATCCTCTGGGCAGCTCCTGAGCGTATTCGGGTCCTGGACAGTGTTGGAGGCTTGGAGACCCAGACCGTGCCAGGGTGGCTGCTGTCCCCAAATGCCCCACCCTCCCCCTTCCCCTAGATTTCACTGGGGGATGCCCCGAGTGTGCCTGTGAATAGCTGTCAGCCCAGGGTGATTACCACTAGAGGTGTCGCCGCTGCTGGGTGGCCTGCAGGGAAGGGATACCTGTGTGAGTGAGTGCGGGTCTGGTTCCTCCGCCCTCCTGTTGTGCCTATGTGCACAACATCCGTCAGTGTCCCAGAGGGGCCATGATTCCCATATATAAGGATTTGTGTCTTAGATCTGCCGAGTATGTATCTGGAACTCTTTGAGCTTTGGGTGAGAATTCAAGTACACAGGGCTATGCCCACGGAATATAATGGCTGAAGATATTTACATAGTATAAGGATTATTGATTGCTTTAATTACCCTGTCAAAAAAAATTCTTCTCCTATTAAATTTACTATGGTGCTTACATCTGCTTTTAAAATTGGGTCTGCATCTCTAGGCATCAGTCATCAATCTATTGGCCCTTTTCCATGGTAAATATATAAAGATATATGTACACCTACATATCTATATACAATATTTTTAAATACATGACATCATCTGATTTTACATGACTTGTATCCCTGCATTTATTCTGTGCTGAGCAGCATTACAGATAAGCAATTAACATGCAGATGTATTCATAATGAACCTCTAACTTACCAAAATGCAGTATTTGAGGGAGGAACAATTCATGGGAGGGTTATCAAGATTGGCAGATACAGTGATCCCATGCACTAGGAAGACATTTTTAAACAAGGGGTTTATTAAATTATAGTTAGAAAAGACATGTATGCATTCATTGCATAGGTTGAGGGAAATTGAATGGTTTTAGGCATAAAACTATATTCTGTGTATTAGAGTTTGGGTTACATAGAGAATTATAAGACTGTTGCTGAATTATAAATATCCTTTGGCCGTCTTTTCAGCCAAATATGGAGGTTTAACACTTCCAAGTACAGATAGCAGATTCTGTGTTTGATGATTGTGAGGCTTATCTGTGTTGTGGAATAGTCACTGCCTTGAAACTTGGGGGAAGGGATATTGTCAGACTGTCCTTATAGGTAACAGTATATTTGAAAGTTTCTTTTAGGTGTCATAATTTTTAAAGGATTTCAATTTTAAGTATGATGTATGTGACTTGAATAAGTCTCAGAGAAATGATGGGTGAACCCTTCATCCATGACCCATACAAAAGAAGAAAAAAATGATTTTACTTATTTAAAAATAATTAATTGATTCATTTATTGTCCTTCCTCTTTTCACAAGGGATTTTGAGACCATGGTTTAGGCAATTTTTGTTGAACGATAATATAGAGCTTTCTCAAGAAAAATGTGGGCAGCAGAAGATTCCATGATGACCAGAGTGAAGGACTAGAAAGATGACATACCTGACTTCATGTTCAATCCATTAGGCCACTTGTCGTGTTGCTAATCCATGTGGTTTTGTACTAAAACACTTTCATGTGTGTCTGGATATATTACGTGTGTCTAGAAGAAATCGATTAATTGCTGGGCTCCATCTCCAGGAAGGAGTACACCTGAAGTCAGCTAGAGGCTGACTACATGTGGATTGCAAGTGTGTGGCTTCAGTGAAAATGCTTTCATGAAAGAGGATGCAAACCAGAGAATTAAGGATGTAGCCTTTACAGAATGTATGTGTGCACTTTCGAGGTGCCTTTAAGAAGAGTGCATGTCCCTTGACCTAGAATTTTAAAAGTGCCTCATAATACATTTGAAGTGTGTCTTTAGGAACAGACATCTCACAAATATTACTTATTTTCCATGAATGAAAATACTCCAAATTTATTACTTTCACTTTAACCCATTCTATACTCTCTATGGATTCCTTAGCAGGGCAAGCTATAGAACAATTACTTGAAGATAATTCATGGAGGTTGAATAAGCACGGATGACACTATGTTTTGAGGTAGCAGACTTCAAAGACTGAGCCACAAAATTGAATTGCAAATAATCTTTCTGAAAGTTAAATGCATAATGAATCGCTAAAGATTCTCCAGAAAATGCAAGAAGGCATTAGTATACCAATTATTTGAGACTTTGACCAGAGGCACTATCTAGCTCCTTTTAAATGATTCATTTGAATCTGGTGACTATGAGCTTTATATCTCCTTTGGAGGATGAGTAAACAAAGTTGAATTAACATGTTGGTAAAATGCTCTAGAGGAATGATGATACTTTGCTTTACAGCATAGTTTCCCAAGACCTTAGAAATTAAGATGGAAAAGCAAAGCATAAGTGAAGCTCCTTCCATCACATATAAGTCCAAGGCACATCTTTTAAGCCTTCTCTTTTACTTAAGACCATAATTTAAGTAACTGAAAGAGGCTAAAAGGACCAGATCTTCAGGAGAAAACAAAGTCTCTAGATCTCGAATCAGTGACACCATAGGCAATTTAAACTTTGTCTTTCTTCAAGGAGTTCAGTTTTAAATTGCTATTCATGATAACCATAAGATATAGAGAAACTTTTATTAGAAAAAATGAGGGAGTAGAAACTTTGACTTGAACCAGAGGGGGCTGAAATTAAGTCAGACTGAATTATAGCAGGAAATGACAGCATGGTCTAGGAAAAACCTGGGCCTTGCAGACAGATCTACTTGGTTCAAACACCACCTCTGCCAAATACTACTTGGATAATTCTGACAAAGCTACTTCTCTTATCTTTGATTTCTTCATATATAATAGAAAGTATCATATCTATCTCTTAGAATACATATTATGACATTAAAGCATCATGCCTGAGATATGGTAAGCACTCAAGATGTATTTCCTTTCTTCCTTTATAATTGCCCTTGAGCTGAAATAGATTATTTTACTTCTAGCCTGGACTTAAGGGATCAAGTCCAAACAACATCTAGCTTAGGAGTTCCCATTGTTCAGGAGAAGCCATCTTCTCCCCAATTTCTACAAGCAATGTGGGTTCCAGAGGCTTCCTGAAATGGACGTGTATTCATGAATGTGAAAGGCGGGAGTGCAGTGCTATCTACTATTTGCACAATAATAATGGCAATGATTTCTATAGCACTTAATATGAACTAAGAATAAAGCTAAATATTTTATATTCACCATCTTGTTCAATCTTTAAAGTTTCCCTTTTAAAAAGAGGCCTTTATTGTCCAGGTTTTGAAGAAGAAACTGAAACTCATTTAATTAAACAACTTGGCCAAGTTTACAAAGCAAAATCAAAGGCAGAGTTGGGTATTAACTCAGAGTTCATGCTCTTCACAACTGCAAAACTGTCTCTCTCAACTTGTTGAAAGAATGCTCATATAGGCAAAGTTCCTTTCAGTGGTTTCTAACTGGTAAAAACAGGAAAATATATTACTAGCAAGACAAGGGTGTATTGACAAAAGTGATACAGTTTTGTCTGGCAACAGATCAGCTCAGTTCCTCCTTAATAGGGAACATCTAAGCACAGAAAGTTTGGTGGACAATATATTCTCCCCACACTGGCTCACTAGTTAGTGACTAGTACACCCTCAACAAGTGCCCATGGCAAGGCACAGGGAGAGTGAAGACATCGGCAGCCCATTTGCAGAGTGTCAGGGTAGCTCTAATTATATCCCTGAGGACACGAGGCTGAGGTGTTCAGCCACTAAAATCAGGTAATCTTGTCTTTCTTCACCACCAAATTTAATGTTAACACACGTTAAGTTAATGGATAGAATTATTTTTTCTTATATCGATAGTTTATGCTGCTGTTTGCTGATGAAGGAGTTTATGATTGACAGTAATACTAGATGGTGATTTGAAAAACACATGATGATTTCCAGAATAGCACTTCACTTTATAAACAAGTCTGAGAATTCACTTTTGCACTGTTTAACCTGGGAACATGAAGGTTAGGTTGTGAAAGGAACTCTCAGACAACTGGTAAAAAAGAATATTCCACTGAAGAAAAAGTTTCTCTTGCCTTTAAAGTTCCAAAACACTCTCCAGGTGATAGCTGTATCACTTATAGTGGCAACTGCAAGCCAGCAGCATACCTAGAATTAGTAAAAGGTCTTTCAAGCTTAATAGCTCAATATTACATGTGATAAATCTGGTTGTCCGGGTGCCTAGTGCATTTCCCTTATGCAAAGGATTACAATGGTCCCTCCTGTGCTCAGACTCACAATTTTGTTCTCATTAGTCATCCTGTTCAAAGATCAATTCAGCATGTAATGTAAACAGATGATAAATTACCTTTTAATCCAAAAAGATATAAATTCTTAATATGAAATAAATGGGAAAGAGATTCTTTTCATTTAAGCATTCTGCTTTATGACATACATTTTTATTACATACATATCTGATGTTAACTTTATGAAGGGAAAAGATTTATGTTTGACCTATATGCCAAGATACTTTTACAGGGCTATAGATATAGATAGGAGTTTGAAATATCTTATTTTTCATATAAGAGAACACATATATACACATATATCTATGCACACACCTCTGTACATAAGCATGTACCAATACAAATGGAGTGAGAATATTATAGCTCTCTCCACTCAACATAAAATTATAGTGTCAGAAGCATTACAGATTCAGAATATTTTAAATCCAAAAGAATTAAAATTACATGGAAAGTTTTCATTACTTTGAGCTATACTTAGCAGTAGGTATATTGTAGGATTTTGTTAATACAGCTTAATTACTATAAGGTAACTAACTAGACAGTGTGTTCAGGAGTAGAAGCCATTGCCAATCTGTTGTCATCTTATCTAGATAAGTTTAAAAACCTTTGAGAAAAGATACCCTCGTTATTTCAACCTGAACACATGTCTTGAAACTGTGGTGTTTTGGCAAAACCTAGATACAATTTTTGTTTTCTTCCCATTGGACAGTGTTCACAGATTCTTAATTGTAGCAAACATTAATTCGCAAGATTTCTGTTCTATCTCATGTTCTATGTGAAAATTATATAACTTATTTGATTTTACTGCTGAGAAATATAGCTAGCTTATTTTCTCTTACATAAACCTTAGCATCAGTAGGAAATATAAAATCACAACATTTCTACATTGCATATACAAAAATAGTATATGTAAATTTTTTCCCTTTTCTAGATTGTATAGAGGAATAGTTTGCTCAAAGAAGTACGCCAAACCCTGCCAAGTGAGATGAGCTGGCAAGTCTTTCCTCCTTTTTTAGAGGCATAATGCACAAAGTCTGATGCAAAATAAAAAGTAACTAATAGACTCCTAAGTTTTAGGGTTAAATGAGGACATTTCTACAAATACCAATTATTTAACATAGAACCTGCTATTAGGGAATCCTATTCAATTCCTAGGCAGGCACCATCACTGCCTTACTATGTCTCCATGGCCAAGTCACTTAAAATGTTCTTTGTCCTACTTTTCTCTAACAGGAAAAAAAAAATAGTTGGCTTCTGCTGCTTCAAAGGGATTTTAATTAATGATGATGATAATAATCATAGTAATAATAATAAAAAAGAATAATTTCAAGTCTCCTTTATGTGACAGACCCTGTGGATACATTATCTTTAGTCCTTAGTACTACCCTCAAGAAGATATTATTATCTTTATTTTTTAAACCAGCAAATTGTAGCTCATAGAGCCATCTTTACCAGGGGCACATAGCCATTAAGTAAGGGAGCCAGGATTTGAGTGCTCGTCCATCTCACTCTTGCATTATGATTATACCATGCTGCTTCACACATGCTTCCAATGACAGTGCTAAACTTATGGAAGAACTGCAATGGGGAGACCTACCTCTGCCAGGACTAGGCTAGCTTCTAGGTATCTGGATGCATGCATTTGGAAGATGTCTGGTTGGGGCTCCACTGAAGTTGTAGAATAGAATTTTTTTTTCTACATTCAGCTACATTCTCTACTAAACTTGGCTTTGATAGTCCTATTTCCTACTCAACGGTAATTTTGATTACCGTTGATTTAATTTTTGACATGGGTGTTTTGAAGGCACAATGACTTTCCACCTAAAAAGCTTCCTTTGGGCAAGCATAAATGGTACTCCTGAATCTCCTGTGAAAATTAATGAGGAACTGTGAGTGGACTGAGAGGGAAGACATGGGACTGAAATAAAGTTTAGAAAAGTAGAATCTACAGGTCTATGAGAATGAGAGAACATGGAATAAAGAATCTTAACAAGATAACAGAAACAGAGAGAGGCCAGGCCAAGCAAGATTAGAAGAAAAGGCATGAGAAAATTGAAGGTAGGAGTGAAGTGCATGTGAGCAAACCAGGGAAACACCTTTAGGCATTTTGGTTGTTTGAGTTGCCTTGTTAAATAAAAAGCATTAAGGACACAATTATTGCTGTTTATGTTGGAAATTTATTAAAAATATTACTCATGGCAAACAGATTTCCTCTCAGCTTATGGATACAGCATAGACTATTTTTCAAAAAACTTCTCTTTAAAAAAATGTGAGGAAATGTCTTATAGAATTAAAAAGTTTTATTGAAGGGAATCAAACCTGATAAAATTATGTAATCCAAGAACAACTGGTCTGTTTCTTCTATCACATATAAGAGACTTGTGGCTTGAAAAGACTCTTACTTAAAGACATACTATGGCTAATATCTGATCAGGAATAGATCCTAGGTCTCTTGACTCCTGTTCTAGTGCTTTCTCCTAATTACTACTATTTCTAGAATTCCTTATATTAGAAAGTTTCCCTCTGGGTTATAACATTTAAAATACAGGTCATTCTAGTTCTACATGTGAATAAATTGTGTTAGCTGTTTGTGCTAACTTTTAAACACCATTTCATGGCACCACATTGCATTAAACATATTAAAGCAATTATAAATGAATCTTCTACTTTTCCAAATTTTTAAGCTCCTTGAAAAGGATGTTTATAGCTAAAAGTCAGAAATTATAAATTATATATATTTTTCTCATTGTCTAATTGCTCACCTATAATTTCACAATTACTTCCCTTGACATGAGATCTCTGACAGACACTAAAGAAACAGGAAACATTGGGAGGAGTAAGAACATAATTTACACCATCGGATACAAAAATAACTTTGACTTTTCTGCTATAGTTTAATGTAAAAATTTCATGTACATTATCTCATTTGATCCTTCAAATGCAACTGAGAAGTAGTTATTAACTCTGTTTTACAAATTGAGTAACTGAGGCTCAGAGAAGTCCAAGAACTTGCCTAAAAACCCAAGTAGTACTCTTATCCCTTCTTGGCCACATGAAAAGAAAAAGTTTGTATTTAAACTGTGAAATGTCTAATTATGAGCATCATGAGCATCTCAGCTTTTTCTGGGTTTTTCTAGAATGAATTACCTGGGACATAAACTTCCAGATAACTACTGTATGGAGTAATTTCCTTATGGTCAAGTGGATTTTGGAATGCAAATACCAAAGATAAAAATACTAATTTTGACATAATTAATGATGAGGTGTTTTTCCCATCAGGAATTAGACTCTGAACTTATTGCCACTTAGGTCCATTACTATTTGGTTGGTTTTTAATCACAAAACAATGTCAATCAACATAGAGGAAGATAATTACTTTCTCTGTAATAAGATGGCTCTGTCTGTTCTTCTAAAACTGACATTAGACCACTTAGGTATAAATTAAAGATGCGACATAGGGGTAATTAAAGTCAACGTATCTTGTGGAAAAGGTAAATAAGGAATCAGTACATTTAATGGAAGAGTGATGTTTGAGAGTGGGAACAATGGAAATAGACGTGGATTTAATACTTTCACCAAAATCTTGTGCTATGGGATTGCTTAGAGGTAAAGTGCCATTTAATAAAGTTCTAAGGATGCTTCAGAAACTGAGTCCTCATGGACAGAGTCCAAAAGAGACCAATCTTATATTGAATGTTCTCCAATAAAGGGTGCTAAAATGAAATCCCAGGGTATAATCTGTTTTGTATTTTCATAACAATTTGATCATTGAATACATATGTATTGATTGCTTGTAATGTGCCTTTTGGTTAAATTAATGGAAACAATATGGAACCATTAGTGGCATGCTTTCTAGTCTATAGTAGAATTTCAATAAATTTCACTGAATGAATGGAATAAAACAGGACTAATAATATGAACATACATTTTTCTTTAACTGTATTTTGTCAGCTGGTATAGACATTTTTATTTGTAAAGTAAATCATGATGAATGCCCCATCAGAGACCTTTCTCTGTTTCAGGGATTATTGAACAATTTAAGATTAAATCACTCTCCAAAGTCTATGTGAGTCCTCCTCTCTTAATTATATGTATGCTCATTTTATGATCTGGAGCATATCTATGGATTGTTTGAGAATTGAGACTTCAAAAAATGGCGTCATTGAAGCAAAGACCTTGCAGTTTTAATTTTCATCTAAAGCTATTTTAGATACAAATGGCACAAATGTCAGCAGAAAATCTTTTGTGCCTGTGGTAGAACAAGCTATTAGATACATATTTACTTTTATAAAAAAGAATATAGTTTTTTTATTTATTTAGTTTACTTATTAGCTTTGTAATCTTGGGCAAGTAACTTACTTCCTCCGATCCTCATTTTCCTCATTTTAAAATGGTAAAAATATTATGGTCAGGTTAAGAGTTTTTAATGACCTTTTAATTATGTACTGATTATATAACACGGCCAACAATTTCTAAAGCAAAATCAGTGAGTCAGTGCCTATTAAATGAATTTTCTCTTTCCTATTTACCGACACTCCTTCCCCCATCTTGTCTAAAGTAAACTTTTTTCTGTGGCTTCAGATATTACTAGATTTCATGGAAAGGGATTTATTTTCTTTATTTTTTTGTTGGTATCACACACTTATGTATGTTGTATACAATATGCTTACCATGATAGAGCAAAATGTTACAATGTATAAATACATTAACAACAAATCCTTATTGGAATTCCTGCTCATTTTTATTGATTGAGGCACACACACAGATTCACAAAATGGAGACAACTTGCCTTAAGTACCCTTATCTTGACCTAGTTAGTGAAAGAAAAATTTCATTTACTGAGCACTTTCCATATACAGTACTTGTGTAATACTCTACTGTAAGACAGTCCTCCCTCCAAGGTTGTTGGTAAGCCTATATTCTGTGAGACATTGCCAGTCTCATCTTTCCAGAGTTCTATGGTACCAAATATAAACTTGTCAGCCATAGGGTCTGTCCAGTGCAAATTAAATATCTTCCCATGCTTCAATTTAGCCATCTCTTAAATAAATAATATTATGCTTTCCAAAACCTATGAATAAATCAAAGGACAATCCAATCTTTGGGAATAAGTGACCTTATCTAGGCTATTACTTCAAGATTCTTTGAACGCTTTTCTTTAAGGCAATTGAATGCACCCTTAAGAATTAATAGGATTTTTTTTTTACCCATTGGGTGATAATCTGGAAATGCTTATATCATAGCAACTGAGATTTACATAAATGAAACATGGAGAACATCCAACTGTGAAGATTTGGACATAAATAATAAGTCATTATAGAAAATCCTTATTAAAAAGATGGTTAGCAATCTGCTGTAAACTATATACTACAGAGAGATGAACTTTTGAAAACTCTTCTGCTCTAAGACCTCATTTGGTTTCTAGCTTCTAGTTGAATTTTATGTGTATGAAGAAAAGTTATTTGATGATGGTATCTTTTTTGATATTTAAGTCTCAGACTATGTGGTTGTTTCACAGACAGTATTGGTTCTAGTGATTTTTTAGATGGCTGGACCAGGAGATAATTAAGGAAGAATTCTTTTTATTATTTATATTTTAACTCCATCCTCTAGAGCAATGCCCATAGAAGAGAGCAGATCTTAAGGTCTCAATAAATTTGTGATGCATTCATTGTTGTGTTTGTCAAGAAATCTAGCAACTTAATGAAAATAGGGAGACAGCGCCTGGACTGAACCTTGGCTTTGGCGTTGGCCTTGGTCTCAGTATTCTCTGGTTGACGCTAAAGGCTAGTGGTCCTTTCAGTCCTGTTCAGAAAAGGGGGAAGAAATTGCTAAGACTTCAGTGCCCAGATGTATGTTCCAACATGATTAAAAAGGACCAAGTGTAGCACCTCCTAGAAGATGCCTGCTCTGTGGGGCCATAAAAATTGTTAAGAACTGCTCATTTCAAAGGCCCCAGTCCACCAGATTCAAAAGGCTCTGCTCCTTCCTCCACCACCACCCCTTCACCTTCCTAAGGTTTCAAAGATCAGTGTGGCAGAGTAGGGAGAGAGGAGTAATACATGTCTCACAGGGCATAACCCCAAGAAGCATGAGGACCTTGGAGAGCTGTGCCTCAGTTCCACATCCTTTCCTATGTTGTTTCTTCATTTTCCAGGCCTTGTTAAAAAATCACAGAGATGACAGTAATTTATAGTCTAGGCAGAAGCTGTTTAGTAAAACAGAGGGGCAGAGACTGAGCCTGGGCAATGAGGCAGGAACTTCCGTTTCTCTAAGAGCAATATGGGGTTGCTTAGCTCCACATACTGGAGGGTTGGGTTGCCAAAATCAGAGACTGCTTAAAGCTTAGCATAAAAGCAAGGGTTGAATGCATCTCTAGTGGATGGCTATTCATTGAACTGGGTGGGGAGGTTGGTTGTAAAATTTCATTGGTCACAACCCTGCGTAAATATCTCTTCAGCATCAGGATCTTTCCATTCTATTGGGCTTGACACCAGATCTGTGCTTGACACCAGGTGAAACTCTAAGTTTCCCAAAGCATTTTAAATACATATATACACACACATACATATATATATTTATATATACACACATATATAATTATATTTATATATTAATATAATATATTGAATTTCAATTTTTATATATATATGAATAAAACCTCATTTAGTCTCCATTCAAACCACTCACTTTCCCAAGTTATTATGCTGGTCAAGCAATTCAACAGTAGTTAGATTTATTCATTTAAGTCTTTAGTAATAAAAGATGTTTCTTTGTCAGATGTACTTGAATCTTATATTATATTGCATTTGGTTTACATATATTGGTCATCTGACTTTTTGATACATCTTACAGTGAAATACATAGTACAATCCTACTTAATTTAACCAATTTAATCACAGCATTAAGTTGTTAACAAATAAAATAGTGGTTATTAATGTCCCACATTTGTATCTCAACTTCATTATCTCTTTAATGTGCACCAATCCCTTTCAAAGATAACATTTAAATAAATAAGGCCTTTGACAGCATTGGAAAATTTTAATTTTGAAGAAGGACTCATAATGAGTATCTATGTGTGCATCTAAGTATGTAAGAGACAAGCTTTGAGGGTGAGAGAGGCTTGTCATACAGTGTTAGTTTTTCATCTCTGAAATTAGATTAGAAATCCCTTCTCTGGATAATTAATAGGTCAAATAAAATATATCAGGTACATACTAAACACCCAGAAAATATTTATTAAATAAATTGAATAATTATACATAATAGAAAATATGCACTTCCATTTTGTTTAAGTAAAATGGTTTAATTATAAATTTGATACTTTATTTTAGTAAACAATGTGAAAAAATAATTTCAAAATAGTGATGTGATGGTCTTAAATTCAGTCATTTCTGTGTGTACATGTCACTTTAGATCTCAAAATCAGAAATTTGCTTCTTTTATGCCATATTTCAAATACAGAATTTTTAGGTACATTTCATTTAACTGATATTATTGCAACAGAAAATTTTTTCTCTTAACTCCTGTTTTGTTTGATATTAAGAAATATGTATTGGACCTCAAAGATACAAATGTAATTTTTCAGATTGTTTATGTGAACATCTATAAGCTTTCTCTATATGAATAAAACAATCCCACTAATAGTGAAAACCCTATTTAATTTGAGTATATTAATATCTTACTTTTTAAAGAAGATATCAAAAACTACATGCATGATACCACTCACTGTAGAAACTGTAGGCTGGCATTCACATTATGTAAAGGGGAAATATTCTCTCTTTCACTTTTTTTTGGCTATTTCTCAATGTCTTTGGGAAGGCATAGTGGAAGTTTCTAGGAAGACGAAATATGTACAATAATCAAACATGAATTTAGGAGCCAGATTTTTTCACTTTGTAATCCAGCTAACAAGCTATATAACCATGCACAAATCACGTAATCTCACTGTATAACTTGTAGAAATAATGTAATCTCATGTAACCTCAGTTCCCTCATCTGTAAAGTGGCAAAAAGCTTTTGTGAATATTGCTTGACTTCAGACACGTAAAGTACTTTAAATGGTACCTGGCATATACTAGTAGCATTAAATTACGATTAATATCCGTATTTTTTAAAGTCAGCTATGTTTTGTAAAGGAAAAGAAATTATACCTGGAAAAAATGATTTAAAATCAATTACTTTTAACAATTGAAATTCAGGTCATCAGTCTCAGGTCTTAGTCTATGATTTGGTTTAAAGAACAAAATGCATTCCAAGACAATGCACTTACTTCAGTACCTTTGTAGGAGGAACAATCTTCAGAACCTGAGGTTAAGTTGGGTGATTATAAAGCTTACTACCCCAAGCCTAATGATACATCAATATTCACATAATAAAACAGCCATTTATTATTTTAGACTTTACTGTTAGACCATTGAGTGACTGTAATTAGTCCTTTTAAAACTATAAAGATGTAGTTCATATTCAGGCACAAAAACATAAAAGAACAGATTTTCCCCATTACACTTAATATATATATTACGTCTAGTAGCTATTCTTTATTAATTACCATTGCTATTTGTAGCTCCCAATTTAAGTTTTCTGGATTTTTAATGCTAACAAAATCATTAGAATTCCAGAAATTCAAAGCACAAAGCATTTTCTTATAGTAGAAGTAAATGAGGATCTTTAGCTGGGGTATTTTTTTTTTTCAACTATACTACAGTACTGTACTTATAACTGGGAGAATTTTTTAACTATACTACAAGAACTGTCTTAATATTTGGCATCTCTCTTCAAATCATCCATATATGTATTAATTTATTCTACATTGAGGACACCTAGTATGTCATGAATAAAGAGGTGAATAAGACAATTTCTCTGCTCTCAAAGGTCTTCCAGTCAAATAGGAGAGAACATAAAGGAACAACTGCCATCACAGGTGACAATTGCTAAGATCAGGGCATTCGTCAGGATCTCTCTGGGCAGCCAGAGAAAGCGATCCAAAGGAAGCGCTAAAAGCAGGAAAACATCTGGAGCTTCAAGTGTACCCATTTTCTGTTATTACATATTAGAAATGATTCACTAGGGAAGACAAAAGTGAAAGTAAACACAGATCATATTCAAAATATAATTAAAGGCTCTTAAGATATTGCCAAAAATAAAATAACGAAAATGATTGTGGAGCAACTGCACAAGGAAGAACCTTCCAGACCTTGGAACACCATGGCTGATCGTACCAAAGGGTATGATTTGAAAGTGCCTGCCGCCCCTTCACTCATAGTGCCCTGACACATGGCCGTCTCTCACCTTCTGTCCTTTAAGCTGGCGTTCTCACTGAAGCCTGGGGCTATCCTTTCCTGAAAAGCACTAGACTAGTGCCAGATGGTGACATGTGGCAGAATGGCAGCAGGGTACATTGGTGCACATGCTTCCAGGAATTTAACAGACTAGGTTTCAGTTGCAAGCCTTGGAAGTCAGACATGCTCTTTAACTTATCTGGGGCATGGTCTTTATCTTAAAATTTATCTTAAAATTCTCAAGGAGGTTGTAAGAATTAAATTAGATAATTAGGAGGAAATGTCTCAATTCAATAAATATCCTTTTCTTTATAGGTCTGAATAAAAGCCTAATAAATTCTACTGAAAGTGAAATGAGTTCTAGAGAGGACAGATCTTATATGTGAACCAAAAAAAAAAAAGCAATATTCATGTTTGAGTGAGAAGGAAAAAGTGAGTAGAGAAAGTGTTAAAGAATATTTAAGAATTAAGAACAACAGGATAGCCTTTTTCAAACCATAGTTTTCCGCTACACCACTTGGGAGTTACAGCCCTTGTAACAGCATTGAGGGGAAAAACAGGTTGAGACCCATGAGCAAAGCAGTTTAGAGCACTTTTCCTCCACTTAGGCACCTGGCTAGGAATCTGGGTGCTCCTACTTACTGGCTTTAGACTATTGTGTAACTTATGTAACCTATCTCTGCCTCAGTTTTCTCATCTGTAAGTTGGGGACACTAATAAATACTTTATAAGGTATAGATTGAATGTAGCAATCTATTTAACTTTGCACAGTATCTGGCACCTAAGTCCTCAAAATACGCTATGTATTGTTAAGAAATTGTCCATGGTTTTTTTTCGTTTAATAGTAATTCCCTGATTTCTTTGAATTAAATTCAGGGAACATTTATTTACTGGATACCAAAAACATTCAAAGCACTGTGTGAATTTCAATGTTCTCACTTTTAAGAACCTGACCTTAGGACAAGGGAAGGTAATAAAGCAATAACTACAGTCAAAGACAGACTAACAAGTACTTTGATAAAGTTACATATAAAGTACATGAGGCAGAGTCTTCAATTCTTTTTTTTTATCCTTTTAATTTAATTTAATTTTTTTTATTTTTTATTTTTTTTATTTCAGCAAATTATGGGGGTACAAAATTTAAGGTTTCAAATAATGCCCTTGCCCCCCTCCCCCCACAAGTCTGAGCTTCAAGCATGACCATCCCTCAGACGATGCACGTCTCCCTCATTATGTATGTATATACCCGCCCCCCTCCCCTCTCCCACCCGCCCAATACCCCAATAATGTAGTTCCTATGTGCCCACTTAGGTGCTGCTCAGCTAATACCAGTTTGCTGGTGAGTATATGTGGTGCTTGTTTTTCCATTCTTGGGATACTTCACTTAGTAGTATGGGTTCCAGCTCTATCCAGGAAAATACAAGATGTGCTATAACACTGTTATTTCTTAGAGCTGAATAGTGGAGTCTTCAATTCTGATTGGAGAACATGGAGAAGGTTTTAGGGAGAAAAAAAATTATACAATTTCAACCTGAAAGAATAAGTATAATTTTCCTGAAAAATAAATGTGGAAATTTAAGGTAAAGCAGGGACTAAAAACATGTCTTTTTGAGATATAATGGGAACATAGGCTATATTTCTGGGTTAGGAGAGTGGAGAGTGGATAGAAAAAAAATTAACCAAGAAAGGCAGATTGAGGCCATATTATAAAAAGTTATAAATGTCATTCTAAAAAAATGTGCACTTTATTTTGTTAGAGGGGCACTACTAAATGCATGAACAGATGTGAATTCTAGGAAAATTAGTCTGGAAGCATTGTGGAGGATGAAACAAATTGTGGAGAGAACAGAGATTTTATAAAATGCAATGCTTTATATAGGGCAGTGACAGTGTGAAAGAAATGAGAGGATGATTCTTAAATCATGACAGTACATGAAGAATTTTAAAATTAGTTGGCAAGCTAAGAAATTTCCCATTTCACTGAGGCCCAGAAAGGTTATGTGACTTGCCCAAATCCCAGAAGCTGGCAGGATGAATGAGGGGAGAAACTAGATTCTGCTGATTCCAAAGCCACTGTTGGTTTCCCTCAATCACACTGCCCTGTTTCAATCTGAATCTATATATGTCATATATGCGACACCAATTTTATGTGTGAAAACTAGTTTAGATTTCTAGACCTTGAATAATCTTACAGACTCATTCTGACCGATTCTTTCACTTAATGATACTACAAGTGTTAGTGTACTTTTATAATCTATATTTTTGAGGTTCTATGTAGCTAATCTGAATAAGCTACAATTAGAGTGATAATAGTTTTATAAACCATAAAGCCTTATACTATATTATTAGTTATTATTATTGTCAATCCTTGAAGGAAACAATCTGTATCAGCTACAAGGCAAAAAATACTACAGAATGTTATTGAAGATTGTGCGGTAGGAAGTAGAAAACTCCATCATCATCGTGTGTTGACCTGTGACAACCTTCTGCAAGGCTACAGGATTTAATAAAATTGCTTTGATCTGCTCATATTTTTTCCAGTTTGAATTTCATTTCAGTATATATTATAATAATGTTTTAAATTTCACATTTTATATGATTTGGGGATGTTCATCAAGATTGGTTCCAAGTCTTCCGTTTTAAATTTGTTATTAAGATAAAAAGTGTTTTTTTCTTAGATTATCTCTTGCATATGAGTAGTATGAATATACACAATTATTTTCTTTGACTTCTTGTGACTTTTCTCATATCAAAACCAAAGTAATTTAACTTTGAAATTTCTCATGCAAGTATCCTTCAAAAGTGAAGATGCTGCTGCTTAAGTCATCCTACACCGATGACTTGCAGCTTCACACCTGCAGGCTTGGACTCTCCCTGTAGCTCCAGATTGGCGTCTTACTCTCTTCTTGACAGCTACACTTTAGTAACTAAAAGACATGTCAATTTTAATGTTTCCAAAACAGAACCTTAGATTCCTCCTACCCAAGTTTCTTCTCATCCCAGAAAATGATACCACTGGCCCAATGGCACAAACTCCAAATCTTTGAAGTCAACTTTTATTGTTTTCTCTTTTTCACTGATCAACCTCTAAACAAATCCTGTAATTTCTGTCTCCAAAACCATCTCAAGAATCTCTAATTTCTCTGTATTTCCAGTACCATACCTTAGTACAAGCCGTCTCATCTCTTTCTTGCCCGGATTTCTGCAATTGTCATGCATCCACTAAAATGTAAGCTTCATGAGTACAGGGGGTTTTCTGTGGTTTACTGCTATATTCCTTACACAGATAAGTGCCTAGCACCTATTAGTTATTCATTTAAATATTTGTGAGTTTTGAAGAGCTTTCTAAATTATCACCCTGTTTCTACTTTTGACTCACTACAATCATTCTCAGTCCAACCAGAGTGATCTCTTTGTAAAATACATTTCAAATCATATCACACCTCTGCTTAACCCTCCAAAATGTTTCTGAACCTACTTTGAACAAAAATCTAACTCCACCATGGACTTCAGTTGTCTGCAAAATCTGGTTCCAAAGCTATCTCTCTGACTTCATCTTGTATCACTTCCTCCATTTGATTATGCTTTTTACCTGTTTTTTATATAGTTAGTTCTTTCTTGCCCATTCAAGTCTCTGCCTAAATGACACCTACTCAGATAGGTCTTCCTTGATCTAAAATATGAATTCAGGCAATTAATTACCACAGCCTTCTTCTTTATAGTATATATTCTTTCTGATATTATTTTTCATTTCTTATCTGCCATCCTCAACTAGCATGAATTATTCATGAGAATAAGGACTTCGTTTTTTCTCAACTGCATTCCCAGGACCTAGAACAAGGCCTAGTAGTAGTGGGTTCTCAATAAATATTTGTAGAATGAACAAGTAAATGAATGAGCCATCAATGGCATATATATGAATTGGACCCTTGTAACTATGGTTCTCATCAGTTCAAGGGGACTTTATAGGGCTCTGAATTCACTTTGGCCATGAAAAATGCAAAGAATGGAACTGATCGGTAATACTATAGGCTGAGAGCAAAGTGAATTCTCCCAAAATAAAAAGTAAAGCTTGTTCTTATCACCACCATGCTAAAAGCTAGTAAGCTATGTGACCTAGACAAAATGTCATGATAGATTCCATAAAATATTTCACTAAATGAATATATACTATAAATTTGTCTTTCTAAAATTGCCATCAGAAAAATCAGTATTATCTAGCAAAAGTGATATTTTGAAACACCTTTCTTTTACCCTATTCTCTAAAACAGTTATAATTTTCTTTTTAAAAATTACTCTATTATTTTCACTCACAAGTTCTTAGCAGATGATAACTCCAAGAATCAATCTTTTCTTTTTCAAAACCACTTTCCTAATCTTCAGGTAATTTCCCTCCTCGATATTGATGCATAAAAATAGCTCAGTTCATACTTTTCTCTTGGCTGTATCATAACTAGAGAATAAAATACTTAGTGCCTGCCTATATAGACATTTTAAAATCTCTTTTTAAATCTCATTTTCCAAATCTCATTTTAAATACAATCAAGTCTATGTAATTTTGCTAAGTATACAATGATTCTAATATATATGCCAAAATTGGCACATACCACCTGTTAAATTTCTTACACTCAAAAGAAACTTATGTTGTTAAACATTTCAAAAGATAAAAGATACCTTTGGAGACCCATATGTTAGAAATAAACATTGTCATTTAATTCATTACACTTGAGTAGTAAAATACAGTATAGGAACACAATGCATAAAATTATTTAATTTCCAAATATTATAAATATTTTGTTCAAATAACTCTTTCTTATAAACAAAATTGATGTAAAAGACAAAGAGTAAAAGATACTTTTTAAAAAATCAGAGAAATAAATATAAAAAAGGAATAAAAATGATTCCTATTTTAAAAACAAATGAAGGTTTTGAAACATGCTTCTCCAGAAATATAGATGATATTGATAGATGAAAAATGAAATAACTGGAAAAAATTGTCAGTTTCACAGAGACTAATGTCTGAAAAGACTAATATGTATATTGTTAGTGACAGAAATTATTTTCATTCATATGTCAAATTGTGACACATATATATGTGCATATATAAATGGAAGTCACTGTGATATATTATTAGTGGCAATATAGAAATGAGTAAGATTAGGCTCCTGCCTTAAGGAGATTTTAGTTTGGGAGGCAAAACAAAAGGCTAGACCTAATTTATAGCAAATAATAAAGAGCAGTGTGTAACGATTTCCTGAAAAGAAGTACTAGGAAATTAAAAATGAGAAAATTATTCTCCAAAGGGATTATCATGTAAGGCCTTACGAGAAAGATGACATTGGATGAGTATATTATTGCTAATAGTTATAACAATAACAATACTTACTAACATTTATAAACTACTCTTTTTTCCATATATTATTGAATTTCTCTTGGAATACCTCATTTTACCCTTTCAACTGTCCTGTAATGATGGGTACTATGAAATGTACCTGCTTCATAGATAAGAAAACTGAGATTTAAGAAAAACATTTCCAAGGTCACACTGGTAGTAGGAAGTGAAAGAACTGATATTAGAACCTTGTAGGTGCCTCGAAAACAGTAGGACTCCATTGGTTTTACTACACTTGTAAAATTCTGTATCCTTCTCAATTTATAAACACACACACACACACAATAGCAATAGCACATTTGGTTATATCTTCATTGGCACGGATAAGCAGGTTCTAAAGTAATCATCCACAAAATTCAGTGGTGAATATTTCTATTAGGAAAAATTTACTTTATTTTCACATTGCTCATATTGATAAAATTTTGCCCACTTTTCTGCAGAAGACATCAAATTTGCTTTACTGGGACATCAGTATTTAAAATGAGATGATCAGATCTTATTTAGGTGGGTATTAAAGATCGTAGATCTGATTTCCACTTGCAAAATACATGAAGAAGATCCAAAAAGGCATCCAAGAAAGAGGAAAGAGAGTGGATCATAAAATCTGGTCTAAAAGTAAAATATTTTATATTCAAATAAATAGAGGAGACCCTTCTGAAATTATGGAAACTATACATTTAAGACAATGTCTATTTATACTAAATAATATGTATTTTAACTAAAGATTTGCAAATAAAAACCCTTAGTTAAACAAAACTTTGAGCTAAACAGCACCCCCATTAACTGATGCTACTTGTATTCCATTATCCTAACTCTCTATTCCCATTTTTGGAAAAGCATAGAGTAGTGGTCAAGGGATATAAAACTTAGGAACTAGATCCATGGGTTCAAAATCCACCTCTGCTACTTACTTCAGTGACAGCGTATCCATCTGCAAAATGAGGATAATAATAGCACCTATCTTATGTCACAATAGAAAGTTTTAAATTTAATTAGTTAAAAATTAATCAAATTAATTAAAATTTCTAAAACAGAAAATTGACACAATATAAAGTGCTATATGAAGTGTTTTTAAAATTAAAACTAAAATATATTTATACTGATTTAAGTAGAAATTTCAATCATGCACATGCACCCTGAAATGCTGATTTATTCATCAAGACTGAAGGTCATGCAGAAGTGGGGAATAGTGAGGAGGAATGATCAGATATTTGAAGTGATCAAATGAGTGTGGATAAGAAAAATATAAGTGTTTTGGATGTACTTTTTGTTCTCTGAAAAGCATCCATCTGAAAAATAGAAAGGTAATGCCATATTGATCACCATATATTACTAATTTTTCCAATAAACCTAATTCTCACCTCATTACAAAAAAGATCTCTTGGGAATATAAGGCATAAT
Source organism: Cheirogaleus medius (assembly GCA_008086735.1). Lineage (NCBI taxonomy): Eukaryota > Metazoa > Chordata > Mammalia > Primates > Cheirogaleidae > Cheirogaleus > Cheirogaleus medius. The sequence continues at coordinate 75,602,963 of VBSM01000529.1, forward strand.
GCTGTTTTATAAATTTATTCTTTTAAAACCAAACAATCAAAAATCATGGGTGGTCAATAACGTCTTTATCAAAAACCTTTCCTGTTTGCTTAAATAAATACTCTGGCCTTCACAAGTAACAAAGCCTTAAACTGAACAATTCTTTCAGTGTTATATAAGCCTGCATTTTCAGGTTCTGAAAGGTCTGGCGTTAGACAAAGTATTCACGATATTTTCTCTTTAGCTGAGTGTAGGTCTCTCACTAAGCTTATGTTCCCTGATGGCCAAGTCCATGTCTTGTTTACTGTCTTCTAGCTAACACCTGCATAAGGCCTGGCACATTGTAGGTTGAATGAATGAATAATTGAACACAAAAAGACTACACAAAATCTAGAAAGTACATTGTACAATGCGTAAAGTTTAAAGTTTACACATTAAACTTCCCTCCAATGTGGCTAACATTCTTGTTAAATTTCTCCAAAATGTAAACTCCTTGTAGTTTATGGGGGAGGGGTCCAGCAGTGCCTGCACATAGAGAGATGGCATCTGGAGGGACAAGAGCTATGTACATACTTTCTATAATACAAGACCACTTATTTTCATTTGTGTAACCTACCCCTACACCTACTGAAGTACTACTTACAGACTTCAATGTACTTTGTGCCCCGTTTAGGATAACCAGACGAACAGATGACACCCAGGGAAGTTAGAATTTTGGATAAACAATAAATAATTTTTAGTGTAATATATCCCAAATATTACACAGGATATACTTATACTAAAAATTATTTATTACTATCTGAAATTCTAATTTCACTGAGTGACCTGTATTTTTATTGGCTAAATTGGGTAACTGTAGTCTAGTTATTATAATAAATTAAGGTTTACTCATTTATTCAATTAGTTATTTATGAACAAGTATTTATTGCTTCATTACATTATTAAATGACATATTGCATACCTACCATATGCCAGGAACAATTCTATGCAATGAGGACGCAGCAATCAATAACCCTGGCAGACTCTCACTTCATGAGCATTTATTTCAGTGGGAGATCAGGGAGAGATGAAAAATAAATAAGTGAATTGTTAAATTGGCAAAGTAATTTCAGTTAATGATAAGTATCATGAAAAAAAATCAAGCAAGATAAGGTAGAGAGTGAAGGATGGATCAAGGGCTACCTTAGATAGAGAGTGCAGGGAGGTATCATTAAATGATGAAAAGAAGTCAGTCACATAGAGAGCCAGGGAAGGAACATAAAAGGAAGAAGGAACAGCAAGTACAGAGGACCCTAGGCAGAAATGAATTGTACTGTTACAGGAAAATAGTGAAGACCAGTTGGATTGTAGTGGGCCAGGGCTAAGGAGTGGTAACAATGTGGTATGAGAAGAGTGAGCAATTGAAGCAAGAGCCAAAGCATGCAGAACCTTGCATCCATGGTATGGCATTCAGATTTTATTCAAGTAGAATAGTCATCACTAGCATGGTTGAGGTAAGGAGTGATGTGATCTGAAATACTTTTACAAAACCACTAGGAATGCAGTGTTGAAAATGGATGGGTGAAGGGGGAAGGTGGGAGTGAAGGGGGAGCAGCAGTTAGAAGGAGAGGAGTGACAAAGGCTAATAGCAAGCTATACAGGGCTGGGTGAATTGGAGATCTATGTAAGGTAGAAGCAATAGTATTTATGAATAATTTTTAGCTCTGGAAGCAGAAAGGAGTAGTGAGAGCAGGGGAGAAGGCCACCTGTTTTATGCTTCAAGATGTTCTGATTCTATGTATGTCCAGTATATAAGAATAAATTGATCTTCTATGTTCTTCATTCTCAGTTGCCTATATTGGCATCATCGGTGGTTAGCCTCTATTTCCTTGAACTCACTGATGTCTTCAAACCTGTACACTCTGGATTTAGCTGCTATGACCGGAGTCTTAGTATGCCGTACATTGAACCAACCCAGGAGGCAATTCCATTCCTCATGTTGCTAAGCTTGGCTTTTGCTGGACCAGCAATTACGGTAAGAATTGTCCCCCAAATTGCATTTGTCAGTCCCAGAAAACTAAAAGTGACCACATTTGTACAATAAATGGGTTAAAAGCAAGCAACCCTAAACCTTGAACCAGAAAGATCATGTCTTTGAGATATTTTGACAGTATCAGGCAGAAATAGTTAATAGCATAAAATTATTGGTATTAAAAGTTAAAGATTATATGATTTCAAATTTGATTGATACCTCATGTTTACTTTTATAAATCATTATGAAAAGTTTTATAACTGTATAACTCTCCTTGAATGGCTTTTATGACATTTCTTATACACTTCCTAATTAACATATTTCTCATGGGTGTATTTGGTATCTGAAGCCTGGAAAGCTGGGGGGAAAAACAAATAATTATATAGCCAACAGACTTTCTTCTCAAAAGTGCATTTTAATATCACTCACAGTTTCATTTTTTATTAGATTAGCACTTTTTATTGATTATAAGTCGTGAGCATCAACAATTGCAAAGTAAAGAAGTCATAACTCACATTCTAGCCATGCATCTGTGTGCACACACAGACACACTCAAAGAAAAAGATTCTTTAGTTTTAATATTTAATATTTAAGTATTTAAATAGTATTATTAAATGTTTAAGGTGATGCATATCCCATTTGTTCTGAATTGATCTTTATGCATTATATGAATGTATCAGATTATCACATTTACCCCCAAAATATGTACATTATGTATTAATTAAAAAATGTAAAATAAGTAAATAAAAGATGTACATAAAGAAATGTCCTATTCTACTGGAAATAACTTAAAAACATAATTGTTTTTATGTGTTAATACACATTGTGAATAACATGCTTTTAGATAAATCTATTGATAAATAAAACTAGCCAACTTTTTCCACCATCTCTTCTGCCCCTAGAATACTACCCAAAGGACAAGAAACATGTTTCAAGGGTAATAACATTTATTTCTACCAGTAAGAGCTCTTGTGTTGCTTTTATTATGCTCATGAATGTCCAAGGAGGTAGTTATTAAATTAAAACCTATATTTAATGTAGTTTTTACAATATATTCTAATTAATTGGCCTGTTCAGGTTCAGTACAACAGAAATTTTAGAAAATCTTCTGCATAGATCTTCTAAACTCTATACTTTTATAAAGCTATGGATTTTTTAAAATTTCCCTTCCCTTATGCTAATCATAACATGCTAATTACACTATAAATAAATTATATAAAATATTCTCAGAAGATAAAATTAGAATTTAATTGCCCATAGAACTTTATTATATTTATTTTTTTTATTTCAGCATATTACAGGGGTACAAATGTTTAGGTCACATCTATTGCCTTTGCCCCACTCAAGTCAGAGCTTCAAGCGTATCCATCCCCCCGACCCATTAGGTGTAAATAGGTCTCAAAACACTTTGTAATTTAATGAGTTACTCTACAGTGACTCCCAGGTGATTAGAACAATTAATGATGTACTTGGAAGTAGCTGAGACTCTGAGACTAATAAAACATTTTTAAAGTGCAATATTGCTCAGAATAACAGCATTTTCCTGTCATTTTTCTAAAGACTTTTAACAAAAATCCATATCATCTGGTCATTTGACCAGAACAGAAAGTAGATAAATTTTAAATCTATCACACCAGAAAGCATTTATCCTAATTGGGACAAAGTGTCCAAAATTATTATAATTGATATATTTGAAATAAAATAAACTACCATACAAATATGCATGACTGCGGAAAAGACTGTGTTGATATTTAATCATGTATGTAAATAATTTGTTTTTTATATATCCAGAAGTCTTCCTTCCCTAGAGTATTTTATCAAGTTGCTACAAAAGCAAGTTTAATTGTGGCACTCCCTGCCAGCACCATTTATCTCAGGTTGCTTCCTTTGCTGACACTGTTACATGTCCTGAGGACAATGACCTTGGCCTCATCACTGTGTGACTGCTTCTGTTGACTCCCTCATTTCTCATAATAAGTTCTCACTATGCAGTTTCAGGATGCTTTCTGGGGGATTCAGGATTGAAGCTTTCTTTCTCAAGCCCTGAGAAATGAAAGGGGAAATCCACCATGGCTCCCTTCTACAAAGCTGACCTGGGAAGCTCAGTGCCAACTCCTTCCACTAAAGCTCTCCTCAAATCCCAGGTTGCCACAGGGCCCCCACAGCTGCCCAGTACCTCTTAATCAAAGGAGAGGCAAACTAGGGAACTATTTATAACTCGGGGTCCCTAATTTCCCCATATCCCTCCAGGATACTCCAGGATATCGACATTCTTTTCTGCCATGCTGGTTTCATAGGTTATGGGCAACCAACTCAATGTTGAGACAAATCCTGACTTTGCTGACATCAAATACTGTATTTTCATACCTTTCTCTCCAAACATGTACTATACTTCTTCTAGATTGTGGTATAATTTCATTTTTCCCTAAGTTTTTTTTTTTTTTTTTAGAGACGGGGTCTCGCTCTTGGTCAGGCTGGTTTCGAACTCCTGACCTTGAGCTATCCACCCGCCTCGGCCTCCCAGAGTGCTAGGATTACAGGCGTGAGCCACCGCGCCCGGCCTTTCCCTAAGTTTTTAATGCCTTCTCCCTATACATACACTTTCTCAACAGTAATTCTATAATGTCTGCAGTCATTTTATTCTGGAACCATAATTCTGTCTCTAATTTTACTACATATATTACCCATCTAACTCCTTTTCCACATCTTCCTGAAGGTGAAAATAATAGACTCTAATCTCTAACTTTCAAGGATGCCATTTTCTTTTTTATCTTTATGTTGGAATAAACCTGCTCCAAAAATAGAGAGGGAGGCAAGAGGAATCCTTCACTTGGAAATGGCTTTTAAGAGTGCACTTGTGTGAAGAGGGGCTTCCTAGTGTTACCATCCACACGGAGGGAAGACAAAACAAAACCAAAGACCTCACATTAGTGATATTCTCCCAAAAGGATCTTCATATGAATACAAGGAAGAGCAACTGATTTTTTCTTCAGGAATTTAAATGTGAATCATTTAGTGTTTGCTTCTCAGATATTTTTATGCTTTGAGAGATGTTTAAAAATAGCTTGTCTTCGTGATATTGTACATGAAACTGGAAAAATGCCTTTCATGTCTGTGAAATGCATATTCTTATTTCTCTGAAATTGCCCTTAAATTGGAAAATTTCTTCCTTAATATTCAGTTTTCATTTATTTTAGAGTGGTAAGACAGGCATTTTGTTTAGGACCTTCGGAGATTATTTCTCAGAGAAAATAACACAAAATATCTGGGTTTATCATAAATCTTCATGAAGTCTATGTGAACAGAAAAACTATGTAGTTTTTCTTCTCTGGAAATACAATTTTATTACATATTATTAAGAATGAATACATCTAATTTTATAGGAGAATTCTATCAGAATTTAATTATAGTTCCTAGAGGATAGCCTTAGCTTTAGGCTGTACAATCGACATGCAGAATATTAAATGTGTTATGGCTTCCAAAAGACATTCACTGGAAATTTAAATGTCAAAGATGCTGTGATGAATATTATAATATTTTTCTTTTGTTTTATTTTACAGGAAAGACTTTTTGAATTGTAAGTTCTCCCTATATTAACTATTCCAAGGGCAGTATCCTTATAATAAGCCATATATTTCCTCTTGAAATCTCCCCCGAAGCAGAGTCATTAAAATATCTCTTCCCAAAACCTGTCCCTGATATTAGACACACACCAAAAAATTGTATTGTGTCTTTTCAGGGCTGAGTACAGCACAAAACAGAGACTGTAAAAAGATACTTGTCATAAACTACTTTCTGTTTACAAATGGCAACAGCAACAAATAACTTTATTGTCAAAACTTAAACCTTGACACCGTATTGCAGAACAGCACTGTGCCTTTCAGAAGGGGGAAATGAGCAGGAACATTTGTAAATGCATTAGGAAACATCACTCCTTCTCCTGAGGAGAATTCTATCTTTAAACCAAATTAAATCATTTTGAAAATTCATGCAATGACATATAGATTGAGGTTAAGTGAATAGAAGTGTAAGGAGAAAATTAATGTGCTTCTTAGTGGGAGGGATAGTTGGGTGATGTCAAAATACTGACAAGAAACCTCTATCCATGCTACATAATCAAGCCAAATAATGTTGATACACTCTCTTGACATTTGACTTTTAAGCATATTAAAACAACTAACATAAAATTCCTGAAATCTCAAGGTCATTTGGGATAAACACTGTGATGTCATATAAGACACATTTCCCTAATAAATAAATTGTACAAATAAATTTTTGTATAATTTAGCACCCATGGACAAGATGTGAATTATTAAACATATAACTGAAAAGAGAAAAACACAGTTATTCACAGAATTGTTACTGAAGAAGTGAAGATGAAATCAATCTCTTTTAGCTGTACAGCAATGCATTTCAGGAATAGTGGCTAATTTTCTAAAATGATAAATTTGAAATAGCCATTATATTGTTCTTTGTATTATGTCACATCTACCTACACAGATACAGAACCTCTTACATTTCCAAGTCTAATTTGAAGTGCTAAGTGTAGGATGATATTTTTCAGGAAGTATAAAAGATTAACTCAATGTTCAATGATTTAAAATAAATTCCTTTTGATTATTTATATAATGATCAATCTTAAAAGAGTTTATCATGCCACATGATTTTCACATGTATGGGCATGGGTAGAGTTCCATTATGAGAATTATTTTTTAAATTGTTATACAAATTAAGATTCTTTGTAAGTGTACATGTACCATATTACCTACAGAACTAAATATAGCAATTTAAACATTCAAAGCAGAAGGCCATAGGCTCACTGTCACTAGCTTTTTTAAAAATCACTCTATAATTTTGAACACTTCATAAAATAAATTTTAAGATAGTAATGAGAACCGGGAAATTTCCCTAGAAAATCTGTTTTTGCCCTAACCATGGCTATAATCTTTATAGTTATATAATCACTTGCATCTGAGGCACTGTTAGTATCCCATATAGCCCTACGTTTCTCAGCTCCACACATTTATACAAATAAATATCTAATTTTACAGTAATCTATTAGGTACAACAATCTCAAATATTTGAAAATTTTTTGCATAAATAAAACGTATACTTTTAAATCTTGCTTCTATGTATAGCAAAACTGACAATCCAAATGCTCACAGTATTAAATAGTTAGCAAATTTGAGTCTCACAGTACTGGCCAAAAACACAAATCCACAGTGCCCAGCACTGTGCTACATGGTAAAGATAAAAGGTAAATAAGAAATGGTTCTTCTCTCAGAGGGTCCCGGTCTAGTGAGAGACAATCAAATAAACAATTTAATAAAGCTATGTTAGAGGGAAGGACAAGGTGCTACAGAAGCCACATAGAAGGAGACATAATCCAATTTAGAGTACAGTAAAAAGGTTCAAAGAAAAGGTTACTGAAGAAATGATGCCTAAATAATATTGAGTTCCTTCACTGATCTTGTGTGTCCTAAAATCCTGCAGCAAAATGTACTGTTCCTTAAAATGGTCCTTTTAATAGTACAGTATGGTTCCCTGCCCATTGTAAACACATTGCCTAAATGTCTATACTTAGGATATACTACCCTGCTGACCTAGGTTCTCTTGTAATCTGCATTCTCCAATAAGACAGTCACTAGCTACATGTGGCTATTGCATTTTAAATTTCATTTTATTTAATTTTTAAATAATTATAACAATGAAATAAGATTAACAATTCAGCTCCTCATTTACAGTACCACATTGCAAGGGCTCGATAGCCACATATGGGTAGTGGCTACCGTACTGGCCAATGCAAAACATAGTTCCATCATCACAGAAATTTTTATGGGATAGCTATGCTCTAGTCTAGATAGCACCTTCCTAAGCTCCACACGTGCTTTCCATGGATTGAACCTTCTATTCAATCCATTCAATCCATAATTGGTTTATTGACCTAATTGGCCAGTACATAGGAGTCCAGCAGATTCAACTAAATCTCTTTACAGTGCCCTGATTAATTACTTCTCACAGCTTGCTCAAATACTCAGGAGAAATTGCTTACACCGTTAAAGCTTTTTAAAATAACGCATCTTTACTTTGTTGATTGATGATGTGTTAAAAGATGATATATAATTCCTTTATACCTGTTGGCATAACGGATATACCAAGAGTTTTGCCTGAACAGCCTTTTGTCTTTGCAGATTATGGTTGGAGAAGGAATTCTCTACTGTTGCCTGTCCAAAAGAAGAAATGGAGTTGGCCTGGAGCCTAACATTAATGCCGGAGGCTGCAACTTCAACTCTTTCCTTAGAAGAGCTGTCAGATTTGTTGGTAGGTATGAGGAAGCACAAAGAAAGGAAATGCTGCTTCAAATAGAAATGTTGTATTTAATTACAGATATTAGGTCTCTAAAGCTATAATTTAGATGCATAATTTCAGTACATGAGATTTGCATTACACGACAAACCGTTAAAATACCAAAATTTGGGCGTTGTATCTGAAATGTGTTATTTGCAGTTATGGTCCTTGTTTTGAGAGCGAACATGCCATGTGTTTCAGTATATTCTTTTAGTTTTGGTTGAAGTATGAATTTACTTTAAAATGGTTTCACTGGATCTGTGTTCAGTTTTTTTAAAATGGAGAATATTAAAAAGCCAATATGAATAGATAATTTTTTAGAAATTACTTTAGCCAAACTTATTGCACATGGAAATGTCACCATAACAGTACTGCATAGTGGCTATTTTTCCCTGATTATAGCCTCTAACTTTACTTCCTATCTTTTATGAGATCTAAAGAAAATCTATAGACCTGGCTAAACAGCATCTGAATCAAACCAGTTTCTAAATATTCATCTTTTCTGATTAACATAGGACTATGTTTGAGTCATAGGCCTTTTTTTAAAACTGAATTGAATAGTCACTCACAATATATCACACCAACTTGAATGTTTTATATTTATTCCCAATAAGTCAGTACAAAATTATTTTTACCTATAACATTTTAGCTTTAAAAACGCAGTTTCATTGACTACGTAGTAGATAACTACATATTATCTAATTATACAAACATATATAGTGAGCAGAGAGCTAGACTTCTAAGGATAAGGCCAACCTCCTCTCCCACAAGAGGAAAAATGGGATCTAAATCATGTCCTGGACTCTGCTCCACTAAGCATTTTCTTACCATAACATTGAGATGGTAAGAAAACAACAGGACACTTAGCAGGATCACAAACTGAGGCAAGGAAATAAAACTCCAAGATATGTAGCTATTCTCAAAGAAAATTTCCCTTACTGTAACAAAATGCTGTGGACAAAGGGGCATATACCCTCTCTGAAATGCCTCATGCCTGGAAGAACGGTCTATCCCACCCTAGAAAACAATGTTCCAATGCTGTCAGCAACCCCTTCTTCTGTAGGGCTAGAGATTCTCATTTTCCAAAGGTAAAAGTAGGCAGGTTTCCCTTTTTATCCAACCTCTCTGGCAAGACATCGAATGCTTCTAGGAATTAGAAGGTAGAAATAAAGTTCCTGTGTCAAGAATCTCAGGCGTGTGGATGGAGAAGGAATTGGGGGAGTGGTGGTTAGTTGACAGTAAGCAAGGAAGAAAAATGCAAAACAGTAATGTGCAAGCCCACGCTCTGAGTCTGGAGGTGTCTACTGAAGAACTACCTACGTGCTTCTCATAATGATTTCTATGAGCAACATATGAATCAGAATCCAGGCCATCAAATCAGAATGAATCCAGGGTGTCAAGAAAACCTGGAGGGGGCAGGCGAGTTACAGATCATGTGCATGTGAGCAGAGAGCTAGACTCCCAAGGATAAGGCCAAGCAAGCAACTTCAAGCAGGCATGGAGTTTATGTGCAGAAGTGTGCATCCAGATTTGTGACTTTATGGTTTAAGACTGGTGGTTCCGGGAACAACAACAACAACAAAAAAGAATTTGAATCAAGGGATATCAGAACATTTCCAAATTCCAAACCTGCAGGCAGGCTCTCAGGATATGATTGTTGTGTCCATAACAGGCCCTGCCTTCTCTCTTCTCTGTTTTAATTAGCATTCCTAGTACGACTACAGCTTTTAGGGAATTAGAATGGATTCTGCAGAGTTTGGCAATTATGGCTAGGGTTAGAGACCACTGGGGGGAGAGAGCCCTGGCAAGTTAAACACGTTAAGCAATTTAAAATTATTTTAAATTTAGCTTCATTCCCCACATTTAATCCCTCTCAAATCTAACAGTTTATCACCTTACCAAGCTTCTGGTGTCTGACAAGTGACCTATACTTCTCAATGTTAAGAATTGGCCCTATTTAACCAAACTGACAAAAGTGCCTCAAATTACTACTTTGGAGATACTTATTGCCTTTATTTTGGCCTTAAGCATCTGTTTAGAAGTTTAGGAATTTTTCCATACTATCTTCTCAAAATGAACTTAAAGAACACGATCACAACAGATTTTAAGGTTGTCATGTTAATGTGTAATAAACATGGTTGCTGTTGAAACATTAGCATTAACCATCAAGTTGGTAACAATTTATTTCCCTTTGCTTATAGGTGTTCATGTATTTGGACTGTGCTCTACAGCGCTCATTACAGATATCATACAACTGTCCACAGGATATCAGGCACCATACTTTCTGACTGTGTGCAAACCAAACTATACCTCTCTGAATGTATCTTGCAAGGAAAATTCCTACATTGTGGAAGATATTTGCTCAGGATCTGACCTTACAGTTATCAACAGTGGCAGGTTAGAAACTGAGATGTAAAAACATTCTACATCAGTGTTTTCATTATTCAGTAATTGCTTGGGGTGCCCTCTTAAGCATGCCTTTTCAGTCCTGATGATTTGGGTTTTATTTTTCTTTTCAATTCAGTGATCTCTTCAGTGACTATACCATAGAAACCCATTGGTGGCTCATTCCAAATTCTTCTCTCTGTCTCTAAATTTCAGCCTCACATTCTTGCTATTCGTCCTCATATCACCAAACTCCACTCATAGTTTGTGATCTACCCTATAATAATTATGAATTTAGGTTACTATACTTGATTTATTTTAGGATATTTACAGTCACCCATGGCTGACAGTCAATATATGTCTTGTACTGGCTTAAGTAGAAGAATAAGCATTTGTGATAGTTATATCATCACCATTTATGTTTTATCAAAAGAATCATGTGACTTTTCCTTTTGGTAGAATTTGAGAAGGGGTAACATCTGGGACTACATATATTTTCTTTGAACCCAAAAGATCTATACAGCTTCTGACCTTACATTTTAGCAAATAAGGTAAATTCAAGAAACTACCAATGTCTTAAATTTTTTCGATCAGTAAAGTAAAAATAAATTTGTATGACAAGAGATTGCATATTAAAATCTTAAAAGAAATAAATTACAGAGAGATAAGGGACAATAAATCATTATTATAAGAATTGGATTTTCATTCAATGAGTTCCCAAATATCAATTAAAGAACCAAAAATAAGTTAATAGATACACCTAATAGAAGAATCAGAGCTTGATACTGTATGATTATACACATTCAACTTCTCACAGACCATTCAATAATTTTGGAACTACATTCAAGACTTGTGTCCTCTATTCTTTCTCAATCCTATTACATTATCTTATCTGTATTGAATGGTAATCTTTATTGTGGTGCCAAATAATTAGGAGGGCACTAATATAAGTGAATCTTACTTTTTTTCATTTTTAAAAATCCATTGAAAGAAATCTCTACTCTTCTTTTGACTGTCCTTTCCAGTGTCTCTTCCACTATCCTATGTTCCACCTCTCCTTCCCTGCTCCTTAAATTGTTTAAATAAAATGATCTGTGATTCTTGAGATGATAATTATTGTAAAGTGGAATATACAGAGAACATTTTGATTAAAATTAGGCTTTTCTTGTGCTTTCTAGAGTATTAAAAAACACATTTAGATCCACTGCTGTGAGAAAATAAATTCATCTTTTAAAATTTTTATGTAAATAAAATCATATTTATTAGCATAGAAGAAGTTTAAAGCTTCTAAATCCTATTATTTATAAACTTTTACTTTAAACTGACATAATTCTAATATGGAAGAACAATTACAATGTTTTTTACATTCACCCATCATTCCAAAGGTGTATTGTAGTGGCCCCTTGCCAAGCTAGTAGTTAATTATACTGGAAAGTACCTCACTGCTATTTGTTAATACTAATGGTGATTAGCAGTGTTTATTTCATCACTCAGGTCTTTCCCCAGAAAACTAAACAGAAATTAAAGTTATTGCTTATTGCTTTTTGGCTTCTAAATTGAACATTTTAACCACCCGACGTTCTTGAGACGATGGCTAGCAGTGTATCTGAACTCAAAGGCATAATTTGACTGTCTTCCTTTGGCAGAAAGTCATTCCCTTCTCAACATGCGACCCTCGCTGCCTTTGCAGCTGTGTACGTTTCGGTAAGTAACTGGTTCTTTTTTATTAAGTTGTGTCCTACAGAAAATCAGAGGAGTAAGTGTTGTCTCTAGGTGACTAATTAGACCTGTGTAATAAAGAATGGTAAACTTTAGCGCTGCAGCTCTTCAATACAATGGCATTCAAAGCAGAAATCAAATACTACTATAAAAATAGTACAGTAAAAGAATTTTTCTACACAGTCATAATAATATTTATTTAGCTCTGTACCCCTTTAATGTAACATTATATTTTGTGGGAGAGTATTGTGAACCCATGAATGTTACTAAAACTGAAAGAATTGTATTAAATACACACACACACTACTTTCAGTATTTGTGTAGCAATGATAAATTCTAGGTCAATGTAAATTTGATAAATGTTGCAGAATGAATAGTCATTGTGTCTGATGGATACAGTAGTCCATGAAGTCTTTGGTGAGAAAAATGGACTGAAATTATGTGACAAGTTACACGGAGATTAAGCAGTTAAATGGCTAATTTTACTGCTTTAAATTTTTTCAAATTTTATGTAATTAAATGAGACATGTTATTTATTTGATGAATTTTTTATGCATTCCCTTTCTTAGCAGATACAGAACACAGCCGTAGTAGGGAGAATAGAACAGTAAAATTGATGTCAAGTGTACCAGTTAGACTTTTGAGTTTAACTTTTTTATTTGATTATAATTTACTAATAAAATGGCCTTTCTAACATACTTACCCCACTTCTTTCATTTTTAAGATGTACTTCAATTCCACATTAACGGATTCCTCTAAGCTTCTGAAACCTCTCTTGGTCTTCACTTTTATCATCTGTGGAATCATCTGTGGGCTAACACGGATAACTCAGTATAAAAACCACCCAGTTGATGTCTATTGTGGCTTTTTAATAGGAGGAGGAATTGCACTGTACTTGGTAAATAATTTACTATTATTATTTGACAAACCACAGTTTAAAATGGAAAACATGCATAGAATATTTTACACTATAATAACTTACTTGAAATATATTTATATTCATGCAAAAATCCCTGGCTGCATCTCCATTCTAAGCCAAAACACATATCCCACTTTCAATAAAATGGTTTATTGAACTCTTACTATGGGCCCCAAATTGTGATTTTAGAAGGATTATTGCTTTTTATCTTTATACCAACCAAATGGGGGCAGGGCAGGGACTATTATGACTAGTGTAATTATCACTTTACAGATGAAGAAAGTGAATATTAGTTAAAGCAAAGGTTTAGTGAGAGGTTATACAACTTTCCCAACAACACAAATTTAGCACCTGAATGTAACTACGATCCAACTAATACTGAATTCTTTAACAGTCCTCTATTTTCAAACCTGATCTTCCTCTAAGGAAAACATGCTCAGCATAAGGAAACTGAGATTGTTCATATCATTCAGTTATGCATTCATTCATTCATTCCACATTTATTCAATATCTAATCTGTGACAGGCAACTATACTGAACATTAAAACCAACATTAAAACTGTGACAAATGAGATATATTCTTTTGAAGCTTACCATGTAAAGACTGACAAAAATATAAATGCTTTCAATATGTTACATAATGTCATAGGGTAGGAACAAAATGCTTTGGGAACAGCAAACTGCCTCAGGAAGTTAGAAAAGCCTTCACAGAAGTGATGTATTTAAAAAAAAATGAGAGTTTCTTAGGGTAAGGAAAGGAGGAATAGCATTCAAGAAGAAGAAACTGCAAAGAGATGGACATGTGAAAGAGCAAATATTAGTGGAAGGTAAGGGAACAGGAAGAAAGAAAGAGAACGGCCAGGTTTCTGGCTTGGAAGCTGGGACAGATGGTGACTTCATTAGCAGACCAGGTAAATGATAGAAGAACAGGTTGGTGGGGGGAAGGGAGTTGAGGAGTTCAATTGAATCAATAGGCAGTTGAATATTTGTGTCTGGATTTCAAAAGAGCAATCAGTACTGGAGAAATAGATTTGGAAATCATAGACATTACCGGTGGAAGTATCATTGTAGTTATTTCGGGTGTATAAGATTGCCAGGTCATAAGAATGAAAAGGAGCCATGGAATACCCATATACAAGTGACATGCAGAGTAAAAAACAATAATGGAGAAAACTATGAGGAGCTGACAGAGAAATGAAAATTAATTATCTACAGTCAGTTCTCAATCATTGTCTTGGTGCACTTGGGAAAGGTATTACAAAAAAATGATTACAAAAATATAGTGAAAGTACTTAAGTTTGCTATGACTTTATTTTTTTTTATTTTTATAAAATAGTACAGTCAGGATTGTCACATTAAATCTTATTCTTACTCATCTGCTTTCTTCAGTGGAAGAGAAAGGGATCAAATTAAAATTCATGTGACAGGAATTGTGCAGGAGCCTCGGATGCTTATGGGACTGTCAATTGGCAATATGTGTTACAGAAGAAATAAAGACTGAGAATTGCCACTCTATAGTTCATGCATTGTCTTTGTGCATGTGTGATATCATGGTGTCCTAGAATTCACATAGGCTTTATGGTTGAAAGATTTGGGAATGAATCTCAAATTTCCTGCCACTTGGCCAAGTTACAGAGCATATTAGAAGCATGTTTCTTCTCAAAACATACAATGGATAAAGTAAAGTTAACAACTATCTACCTCATATCATAATAACAAACAACTATAGTCACGCTTGCCATAATGACGTTTCAGTTGACGATGGACCACATATACGATGGTGGTCCCATAAGATTATAATACTGTATTTTTACTGTACCTTTTGTATGTTTAAATATGTTTAGACATACAAATATATATTTAGATATAAAATGCCTACAGTATTCAGTACAGTAACATGTTGTATAGGTTTGCAGCCTGGGAGCAATAGGCTATCCCATATAGCCTCAGTGTGTAGTAGGCTATACCATCTAGGTTTGTGTACGTGCACTCTGATATTTGCATGACAAATCACCTATTGACATAGTTCTCAGAATGTATCTTTGTCATTAAGCAACGCATTACTATACCTGTATATCACAGAGCTTACAGTCTACATGTAATGGGAGCTTACAGTATGGTGGAAGATTTCCCTGAATGTACAAACTTAAGTACAATTATTAATAGAACATTAGGTAGGGACTGCTCGTTCTGGTGAACTCTAACGGTGAAAGCATAGATAAATATTATTTAAGAGAAGATTTTAACCAGGAATTAAAATAGTTGGGCAGGCAAGAGCCTGACCTTATTCCATTCCTGTTTGCACTCTCTGCCTGAAGTTGGAAATTTATCAATTCTAAGCCAATTTTGTTGTTCCTTGTTAAGCATTCTATAAAATGTTAAAATCAATAAAATTTCTTTGTTTTGACTTGAAAAGTAGATGGTGGTTACCTTCTATTGAAATTAGCACACAAAGATTTGTCTGCTGCTTGATCTTATTACTAAACCAAGCATCTCAAAAATTGAAAATCCAGCAGGGATTAGATCTTCTATGTGTAAAAATGGTAATAATTTTGAGTCTAAACTTTAGCTCTTTCCAAATTTTTGCCTCCCAAATCTAAAACAAACAGAAAATTGATACATAGTGTATGAAGACAACATTATATAAAATTTGGCTCAAATTTAGTGCAGTGGTACTAAATTGATCACATAGTACTTCCCAATTCAAGACCAAGTTTAAATGAGAAAAGAATGTGGGTGCCCCAATTTGGTGACAGTTTCTGCCTTCTCTTCCAAAAGCACCCTATACAATGCTGAACACAAAAGGTTGTCTTCAGTGTGAGTTGTAACCATATATTTCTCTGACCTCATTTCAAAACCTGATATCATGATTTATGAATGATCTGTTGTTCTATATAATCTACACCTTTTCTCCTTTCCATCATAAAGTATGATTGAAAATGGAAGGTAAAATAAATCATTTAAGGCATTCAAGATGTCACTCAACAAGAAGTTCTTAAATCCAGAAAAATGAGTAGCTTTGAAAAGCAGAAAAATGTCTTTATTTCATTCATTGTCTGCCTTTTGTTCTCAAAACATACAATGGATAAGATTAGCAAAAGCATCCAATGGGATTTCTGAGCATATTAGTTTAGTGATTTATGAGATAACTTACAAATTATTTCCACAAATAATTTTAATTTCTTTTTCTGTTATTTGAATTAGTCAATGGTGTATAGGGAGCATATACTTATCTATGCACTTCAGTGGGTACTCTGAGGATAATTCTTAGTATCTATGTTTTCTGGTGCGTGATATTTACTGTTTTCTCCTGAACACTAGGGCCTGTATGCTGTGGGGAATTTCCTGCCTAGTGAAGACAGTATGTTTCAGCACAGAGAAGCCCTGAGATCTTTGACAGACCTCAATCAAGACCCCAGCCGAGTTTTATCTGCTAAAAATGGTAGCAGCAGTGATGGAATTGCTCACACAGAAGGCATCCTCAACCGCAACCACAGAGATGCTAGCTCGCTGACAAACCTCAAAAGAGCAAATGCTGATGTGGAAATCATCACTCCACGGAGCCCCGTGGGGAAGGAGAACATGGTTACCTTCAGCAATACACTGCCGAGAGCCAACACCCCATCCGTAGAAGACCCTGTCCGAAGAAACGCAACCATTCATGCGTCTATGGATTCCGCGAGATCAAAGCAGCTCCTCACCCAGTGGAAGAATAAGAATGAAAGTCGGAAGTTGTCCCTGCAAGTTATAGAGACTGAGCCCGGACAGTCACCACCCAGATCCATAGAAATGAGGTCAAGCTCGGAGCCATCGAGGGTGGGGGTGAATGGAGACCACCATGCACCTGGCAATCAGTACCTCAAGATCCAGCCTGGCACAGTCCCCGGCTGTAACAACAGCATGCCTGGAGGGCCACGGGTGTCCATTCAGTCTCGCCCCGGGTCCTCACAGTTGGTGCACATCCCGGAGGAGACCCAGGAAAACATAAGCACCTCCCCCAAAAGCAGCTCTGCTCGGGCCAAGTGGTTGAAGGCTGCTGAGAAGACTGTGGCCTGTAACAGAAGCAACAGCCAGCCCCGAATCATGCAAGTCATAGCTATGTCCAAGCAGCAGGGCGTCCTCCAGAGCAGCCCCAAGAACACCGAAGGCAGCACGGTCTCCTGCACTGGCTCCATCCGCTACAAAACCCTGACGGACCATGAACCCAGTGGGATCGTGAGGGTCGAAGCTCACCCGGAGAACAACAGGCCCATCATACAGATCCCGTCCACCGAAGGCGAAGGCAGCGGCTCCTGGAAGTGGAAAGCCCCAGAAAAGGGCAGCCTTCGCCAAACTTACGAGCTCAACGATCTCAACAGGGACTCAGAAAGCTGTGAGTCCCTGAAAGACAGCTTTGGTTCTGGAGATCGCAAGAGAAGCAACATTGATAATAATGAGCACCACCACCATGGAATCACCACCATCCGCGTCACCCCGGTAGAGGGCAGCGAAATCGGCTCAGAGACGCTGTCCGTTTCTTCTTCCCGCGACTCCACCCTGCGGAGAAAGGGCAACATCATTTTAATCCCTGAAAGAAGCAACAGCCCAGAAAACACTAGAAATATCTTCTACAAAGGAACCTCCCCCACACGGGCTTACAAGGACTGAGAGATGGCCATTCCATCCTTTGAGCTACTCCCAAAAGACCACGTATCGATTCTACCTGTGCTCTGTTCCAGCCGATTGGGAAGTCTCGCCAAACTAGATCGTCCACCATCAGCCCGGAACTCTGTAACTTTGAAGAACTACTACACTTAAACTTGTAGATTTCACATCAAGGGGAGGGAAAAGCACAATGCAAGAACCTAACTAATGTGATCATGTGAAGCGTTTTCTTCAGACCTGTCTTCAAACTCAAAAGGGTTTGCAGAGGGCAGTTCCAAAAGAAAGTGGTTTCCTTCAAATGTATACTATTTTACTTCCTGAATGTGCCAACTATGAGGATTTTTCTTTATAATTAGCTGTAAGAATCCAGAACACACATAGGTTTTCCCTACAGCAGAGGCCATGCAGTATTATATATTCATTTTGCAGAATCCGCACCTAAAACTCAATATGGGTGGTGCTGATTATTATAGTGCATATACCATGTAAACTCTCAAACTCTATTTAGCTGTGATATAGTGATGTGCAATTCCTTGTCCAAGAAATACTACTTTATTAAGAAGATGCTGGCTGCTTTGTGTTAGAATAGGACATCCCCCAGCTTCTCCATAGTGGCTGTCACAGTCAAAAGATGAAGAGGTTTATGTGCATTTCTTCAAAATTCTGCTTCCTTCAACATGAAAAATTGTGTAGGAATATTTTCAGTGAAAGGGAATAACTAGTACTTTTCTGCATAGTTTTTCTGCTGCTTACTTTTCATTTAAATATAGGTACTGCTAATGAATCTTTTAGTGAGTAAATTTGCATAATTTTAAAAATACATTGTTTTAGAGAATCTTTTGAAATTGTTGTGATCATATTTTGCTTTTTATGGCTTCTTCTTTATTTACAGATTTAAATTTTTTTTGATGCTATAGATATGTTCTTCTATTTTAAAAGAGAAAATAACAATTGACATTCCTTGAGGAAAATATACTGCTATGAATTTAGAAACAAGAAATCTGAGCCAAAACTTGACATTGTGGGTTACATTGCCAGAAATGTTGGTCAAGTTTACCCTTAGATATCTCCAACCAGCTGGCTTAGGTTGCCATCTTAACAAGTAATCTGAAAATTCTATTTGGCTCCAGATCATTACATTTTTCGATAATCTGATGACCCATAAATTAGAGCCGCTGTAGTTGGGTTTGACCCTCTTCCCTACAATATTTCTGTTAACTGGATACCAACAGGAAAAATCTGAAAAAAAAATACATATTGATTAGTAAAAGTATCTCATGGTATAAATGAAGAATGTATTGCTTCAAAATATCTGAATAGGCACAGCTTTCATGCTTAACGTGCAAACAACAGTTTTTGCTACCTATCCTAAATCAAGCCTTGAGCCTAAATCAAAGGAAACCAATATCATTGGTAACAATATTAAAAACAAAATGCTTTGAAGAGTTTTCCAACTTAAAAATTTAAAGTATGAGAAATATTTGGTTCTTGGAATTTAGTATTAAACCTTTTTTACACCATTTCTTAAGAATTCTAATATACACTTGATGATTGCCAAGGGAATAAAAGGAAACAACTGAGCTGGTTGATCTGATTTTCGTTCACTTTGCAATGAAAACAAAAGTAACAGGAGTTGTTTAGAGATGAATAGCATCACATCATTATCAGTTTCTACATGAAAAGGGCAGAGCTTTCTAGAAAAACCAACCTCTTAAGGCATTAAGAATTTAGCTGAAACCAGCAGAATTGAAAACTCTGGCAATAAAATACAGACTCAACCATATCCCCTCTGGCAATTTCTTTCTCAGAGAGGGGAGTGGGGGTAAAACGTTGCCTTCCCCACTTCTCGCCACCACCAATACCATCATGACGCTCCTGCTGGCTTTTGCCAGTTCATAGAGGGAAAGGTGGACTGGTTTTAGTACTCTGGAGAACAAAAATCGCTGCAGCATTTCCGGTGCAGTATGCTATTTCCTAATCTTTCCTATTTCTTAACAAAAGATTTTAAAGTACTTCTCTAGTCATTGAAGTTTTTTTCTTTACATAGATATTGATATATTCTTTTTCTACTCAAAGTGCCAAAGGCTACAGTTTTTAATGACTTAACAAATTGTACCACATTGTTAAGGAAATATAATGATAGACACTAGAACTCAGACCTCTGCATGTATATTTGATAACATGTCTTTTGTAAAAAAAAATTACAAAAAAAAATTTGTTTACATTCCACTGGTACCTTAATTTAAAATAAATCAGACTAACAGGTGGTATCTTCTTAGTGTTCTATTTATCTTATTTGCTAATGGGAGCATTTCTTCCTTTGTTAGGCTGTGCTTTATTGATAAAACCAAGTATTGAATAAAGAGAGTTAATTATCTTTTTAAAGTAAATAAAATTATGAAAATATATATAATATATATAAAGTATTGTGTTTAATAAAATGTTATGCAATGTTTTCCAAACTGATAAAGTTTGTAAAGTGCTATAAATGTATTTTGTTAAGTACAGATCAAAGCTATTGTGTGAGTATATTGTGCTAACATCATAGAAATAAAGATTAGATTTCTTCATCAAAATTGGAATATTTGGTTTTTTCCTTCAGGCAGAGTATGAATGGATAATAACTTCATGTAGAGAAAAATAGCTGAGGAAGTCAGAATAAATTAAAACTGATTAAATTCATAATTGTTTAGAAGAAAGAATGTTGCACTAAGAAAGAAAAATTTGCCAAACTACAACGTTTCCTTATTGTTTAGAATGTTTATTATATGCTTATTATTGCTTATTATACTTATTTCGACATATTTTTCACATATCAATGTTTTAATGTATAAAAAATAAAATATGAAGGAGTCAGGGTCAATTGACCTGGATCAATTTTTGACTAAGAGTAGCTGATGTTTATATTTTCTCATACATTATCACTCTTTGTATTGTCATGGGCATTGGTGTTTTAGCTTTTCTTGAAGAAAATCCTTCACCATTAACTCCAAGATTTTCTTTCAAGTCATTAACACGTATTATATGAGTTTTTCTACTGGCACTTCCTATGTCTCACTAGAAGGTATGAACACAAGTTTTTAGACCACAACCAGGACTTACACTTTACTCAAGTGATCCATAGGCAGTTTGTTGAATGAAATGTCAAGTAACAGCTGTCCAGTAACACCACCAACTGCACCATCATTGCTGCCTGGCCAACAAGCATTGTAAGATGCTATTTATATCAGCTGTAGAAAAACATCTGGTTTTAGGTAAGTTAACGTGAAAAAAATGATGTGCATCTTATATAATGGTTGAAATACAGTCTTAAGCCTCTCTGAGTCTTGATTTTTTCAACTCTAAAAAGAGAACATTCAGTCATATTTTCCTTTCTAAAGGATGTCCTAAAGTCCTTTCTAAATCTTCATGGATTAGCATTATGTATTTTATCCAGTGGGCAAAACCTCCTGAGGGAAAATGGGAAATAACTTGCTGGTCTAAAATGACTAAATAATTAGTATTATTGTCTTAGACCTCAAGGTTAATAGAAGCAAGCAGATTGGGGTTGCTGAGAGCCTACGTCAACCATTCTACCACATAACGTAACAAAACAGGAGCTTTGTACACAGGTAGCCCTGATCTGCCTTTCTCAAGAGGTTCCAGGTGAGTACATTCTTGGTTATTATATGCGTAAGAAGCTATCACTGGGGGCCATGTTGTTTCCTTCTTTTACAGGTGGAGTCTTCACTTGATATCTTGAGTCATTTCATACTAGAGTCAAAGGGAATATGGAAATTTATATGATTTAGAGAGTAATTTAATCAAAATAATATGATTGAAGAAAATTAAAAAGACTTGAGATGATTTAATCTAAAAGAAAAACATGGCCTAAAAAGTGTGGAATGGCCTGTTTGTCACTGGATACTTCATTTTCTCTGTGTATTAAATGTGTTTTCTGCCTTTATTCTGTAGAAAGCTTCTAGAATGCTCTAGGATCAAATGTTTCAATTTGAAGAAAACATAGATTTTGGTAATAACATAGGGATTACGGTTAAAATCTAGTCATAGAACATCCCCAGTGACTGTGCTCTCTAGTGGAAAGAGAACATCTAGATGAATCATTTGATATGGAAATGACTTTTATTTCACTGTCCCTACAAGTGTTAGCTAATGAAAGTCTCTAATCGTATCTGTGCACCATAGTTAATGATGAGTGAAGAACTGAGTAAAACTGTAGTTCTGCCACCAATTCTATTTAACAAACTTGTTGAATGCCCATTTTGTCTTCTTTACTCCTCCTACCTTAACATTCTCAGTCATTTTTTACCTATGAGAAAAATTCATGTAAATTCTAAAGTGACCATTTGAAAATGGTACAACTGACAATTAGATGAATAAGTTTGAAGAAAAAAATATGAGAATTATATTCACATAAAATCTCTCTTTCCCTTATTCCCCTAAGGATATTTTATACCTGGATACTTCCTTATGGGAGTGGGAGGGAGGAAATCGAGGAGAGCCACTTTTTCTTTAAGAAGATGACATAGAAGTGGCCTCTATCATTTATAATCCAATTGGTCCAAACTAGACCACCTTGATACAAGAGAAGCTGAGTATTATTGTCTGTAGCTGGGAGGCCCTGGGCCCAACTAAACTTTTGTGTCTTCTTTAACTAGGAGACCTGGGAACTAATCATCAGTCTCTGTCACACCAGCTTCAAGACCCTTTAAAATATGATCTACAAAACCTCAGACTCTACTACTTCTCCCAAAACACCTATTGCTGCAACAGGCTTGTCTTTATATATACATATATAAAGCAGGCTTGGCATCTTCATTTATATATATTAATCCAAGACTGTGTGTGTGTATGTGTGCATGTGTATTTTTCACTCCTTTTCTGAAATGTCTTCACTCCCTTTTTATTAAATCCCCTTTGTCCATCAAGGCTAAATCTCAGTCTTCCTCTACACAATTGTAGAGTTGGAAGGGACCTAAAGTGATTTACTCAGTCACACAACTGGTAGGTGTCAGGGGGGCACTCAGAGCAGGAAACAGCTATCTTGTGTTCACTTTTTTATCCCTCGTGATTAGTACATTACCCCACCACATAGGTTGAGCACTCCATAGCATTTTTAAATGAAAGAATCTTCTGACACCAGAGTCAGTACATTTTTCAAAAGGACTAACCTGGTCTTTCCCTTTTGAGACTACTTATAGATCTTTGTCCTGTATGACCAATGTATTCACTTAATTGCACAGTTTGTATTATTAATCAATTAATTCCATTAGTGAGGCATCGAATATTTACTATACACTAAATCGTCAGCTCTTTATAAGTAGCTCCTAAGTACCATAGGTGTTCAATAGATATTAGAATAATTGAATGAGTACAGTATGTTCTAGCTACTGTCAATGAACAAATATTAAAATAAATAAATAAGAGAATCTATGATGTAAAAGAAAATATGAAGGGAGGGGATTTGGAAGGGAAAGAATGTTTTTCCATTTAATTATGCCCTGAAATTTCATAGTTCTCAAAAATCCACTCTAAGATGCTGATGCAAAACTTATTCTATTATGTTTTCCTCCTTTTCTTATTTGAAGCAACTTTTAAAAGTGTTGACATAGTATAAGCCAGATTTCTTGGAACAAGCAGTCTTCTCACAATACATATGATTTAACAGCAGTTGTTTGTTCAAATGTTCCCACCTCCACAGTAATCTTTGTGGAGGCAAATGCCAAAAAAGTGTGCCTACTTATTCTATCATTTGAAAAAAATAAAAACAAAAGAAAAACAACACAACAAAAGAACATAAAACTCTCTTTATAGCCAGACATTAAAGTTATTTTTTAAATTCAAAATCGGATAATAGAGTCCAGGACCTACAGTTGTTTCTCTGTAACTGCCACATCCATGGCTCTCTTGTTTCCACCCAATCTGGCATGAGGATATCACAATATTTTTCAGGATTCTGAAACAGTGAAAGAGTATTTGGTGTCAGTCTGACAAGTATTAAAATTCCAGTTCCACCTACTGTGTGCCTGTTTATACAATCGGTATAATAATTTAGGGTTGTTATGACAATTAAATGAATAAATATAGGTAAAGCATTTAAAACATTGTGTGACATTTAGTAAGCAGTGTTAGTTCTTATTTTTATTATTTGGCAGTGTTATGTGGCTTCCTTATCTCTAGTCCTTACCTCTCTCTAGGATTCTAGACTCAAAATACAATGCCCATTGTATTGGTATCTCTACTTACATATCTATAGTTATCTCAAATTTAACATTTTCAAAATACATTTCCTGATTTCTATTCCCAAACTTGTTTCTCCCTTTTAGTAATAGCAGACTACCTTCCCATCACAGCTGCCAAAGAAAATTCTGAACTATATCCTTAATCCATTCCTTTCCCTTACCATTAACTCCCAAACCAAGTCCTATCAGCACTTTCTCCAAAATATATCCCCACTATAATCCCTCTTCCTATCATCACTGCCTTTACCCTTAGTTAGCCCACCATCAATTCTTGATACTTTTATCCAGGCTTGGGGCTTCCATTTTTGCTCCCCTTACAGTCTTCAGATGGCAGCCAGAGTGGACTTTTTAAAACACAAATCAAATTGGATCTTCAACAAAAACTCTCCAAATAATTTAAGGAAATTCAGGTTCTAAAAACATTAAAATATCAGATATGGCTGTCCAGCTCCCTTCATGGGCACACAGAAGTTTCCTAATGAAAAACCTCAATATTCAGTGGTGTTACCTGTGAGATGGAGAATACAGAGTGAATTCAATCTGAGCAGAAGACCAACTGAGCAAAGACTGTAGCTGTCATCTTTACTTCAGTGACATTACCTATGAGATCTATTAATAAGAATATCTAATGACCTCAATGAATCCAATGTCACCGCTATTATTATTGATATTCCAAAACAATCATTTTAGTTATACAATTGGTAAATACTTATTATGCACAGTCAACATGTCTATGTTTCAAATACTCTGCTGGATTTAAATCTTTTAATGTCTCATCATAGTGATAGGAAATGGGTTTTTAATAATCCCCAAAATTCTTCAGTTGTTTTATTTGGGAGGGCAAACAAGTCAGTGTGTGTTTTATAATCACAGTCTTCCAGAGCATACTTCTATTAACTGCTGCCTACTTTCTTAAAAATTAAACATCTTTTAACATAAGCCCAAGTTATAGGATTATTCAAATTAAACTCTTCAAAATACACATAACAATTTCAAAATTTACATCCTACATACAAATGCACAAAACAAGACAGAATACTTTTTTTAAAAACTATCATTGTTTTCAGCATGCTTTGAAGCACCCAGTCTTGGTGGGAGTGTGAAATGGTAGATATCAAAATTTCAGTTAAAGGCACTTAAGCCACTTTTCCCACAAAATAGATAAAAGTTTCCAGGAACGGGGGAAAAGGAAAGAAAATATGTCCAGGTGGCAGTAGAATTAGTTGTAACTAGTCTTCATGCTGAGCCTTGAATTTTGTTCTGAGCCCTCACTAGCTTCCATGGCAATGTCCTTTGTCCTGCTGGCACCTGCTGTAGCCGTGAGCAGCCAGTAGAAAGTAGAGTCTGTCCTTTCAGTGTGTTAGGCTCTCTGGTTTTCCTTCACTGACTTGGTCCTACCCCTCCACTTGTTGGAATTCTAGATTCTCTGAAGCTCGGCCACATTGTCTATCTTACTCCAGGTAAGGCTATGCTGCTGTGGAGCCATCTCTCACCCCTTTCCACAGAAGCCTGTGGCAGACCCAGCAGTCCTTATCTCAACTCTATTTTTCTACTGGGCATATTCAGGAACTTCTGTTGTTTACACACCATAGGGAAGTAAAAAATCATGGGGCACATTGTCCTCTCTGTTTTTATTCCTCCATCGGCAGTTTCTAACCAAGCACTGCACCTCAAGCTTATAAATATGAACAAGACACCATTTCTTCATTTAAAGAGCTTATAGACTGGTAAGGAAGAAAAAGATGGACACAGAAGGTCATTTGATGTGGTAGGTCTCAAGGTACAACTGGGACACAAAGATGGAAGTGGTTACCCTCTCTTAGATCCATTTTAGCCATTAGAAGCCATAAAATAGAAATTCTCTTCTGAAATGAGACCATTTGTAAGTTGGTAATCCATAATCAAGGCATAATTGTTATAAATAATTGTTTGAGTGTGACTCTCTCTTCAACTTTGATGGTTTTCTTGTCTTAGAAAAAGACTATATCATAAACTCTCCTTTATTCCAATGACTGCAGTCAACTAATCAAGGCAGGCTCTGTACTGCTGTTCAACACACACAGAATTAAGGCAGATACTAAAAAAAAAAAAGAAAAATAGAGATTTCTAAACAAACTGTCAGAAAACTAATCACTGCAGTGAAAAGACAAGTTAATATAATATGTCTCAGTATTTCTGAGCAATTAATCTCCAAAGCTGGATTCCTGAATTCAATATCAACTCCATCTGGGCTCAAATAAGTGAATCATGAATGAATATCCATAGGAGTATCCTTAAGTTCTCACATAACCTAAAAGAAATCAAGTACAACAGATTTCAAGAATATTGGGTAAACAGGTATCAGTCAGAGTATCATCAGGAAACAAATGACGTAATTAAAGGATTTAATTAAAAAGATTTGGGATAAAGGAACTATTTTCAGTTGTGAGAGCAGAGCCAAACAACCAATAAGAGACAATAAAGCTCAGTGGAGCTATGAATAGTTACATGGCAAATCTTCACTACCCCTAAGCCTAAAGAGAAGATAAATTTGAGTATTGCCAAATGATGGTCCTGGACTCCAGCTTGTATAAATTAAGCATCTGTACAGAGCCTCTGCACCCTTCGAGATTAACATGGCTTTCTGCTCTCTGCCTGATTGTATGCAATGCTATTTACCTTCTTGATAGGAGATATTAGGAGTTGAATTCATATATTCAAAATTCATATATTAAAGACCCAAATCCCTATACTTCAGAATGTGACAATATTTGTAGTCTTTAAAATTTAGCCTGAGAGGATTTTCAAGATGGCTGACCAGAGACATCAGCTGCCAGATCATCTCAGGAAGAAGGAAAAGCTTTAGATGATATATATATATAACTCAAGTATAATTCTGAGAGAAAAGTGCCAGAACCTACCAGAGATTTCACAGGAAGAAGTTTCAGAACAGAACAAGAAGGAGCAAGATATCAGCTGAGATCAAACCCCAATAGAGTCTTAGAGTCCAGTGAGAAGGGTGGGTGAAGTTTGTTTCTCCCTCCCTCACATCTGTGGCAGTCAGCAGGATCCTGCGATGCTGGAGAGCCTTTCTATCCTCATGAACCCAAAAGCTACTGCCACCAGTAAACTGGGAGCTTCTTGAGGACAAAGCACCAGGCTACCAGCTCCCTTGGGGTCACTTATTGTCACTATAGACCTGAGCTGAGACAGCAGGTGCCATATTGCTTCTCCACCCACTGTACACCTTTGTCCTCCCCAGGGAGCTTCAGCCCATGAATTTTCATCTTGCTCATTCCCACACAAACATTTCCCAACTCCAGCCCAGACTACAGGAGCCACAGGGGGCCAGTGGGTCCTCGGAGATCTGTGTGACCCCAGAGCTTGGACATTCTGGGTGGGCTGCCTCCTGGAGAGAGGGACAGAAATGACCAGAGTGCCAACTGTTCTCCATTCAGACTCTTTTTCTCTCCTTCCCCTCCCCCATCTGCTACAGCCCAGAGAGATGATTGAGCTGGGGATCTCAGG
Organism: Cheirogaleus medius; assembly: GCA_008086735.1. Taxonomy (NCBI): domain Eukaryota; kingdom Metazoa; phylum Chordata; class Mammalia; order Primates; family Cheirogaleidae; genus Cheirogaleus; species Cheirogaleus medius. Next base: position 75,630,717 of record VBSM01000529.1, read on the forward strand.
AGGGGCTGTTTCCCTCTGTTGGTTTGCCCACCGCACTGAAGCTCCCCACAGAGTGGGGCTCAAACTTTCCTTTTAAAGACCTGCAGTGGACTAAGGGGTGCTCAGACTATGGAATCCTTTCTCACCAGCCCTCGCAGGTGCTGCTTGCCCAGCTGATCCATCAGAGCAGGGCACACTCCAAAGCAGAGGGCTATCAAACCTGCTTGAGCACCCCATAGGCAACTCAGGACCAGCATACTTTTCCCTGGCAAAGTCAGGGACTAATCTACAGGGACCCAGAGACTGGCCCACCAGCCAGATCCTATTCCCTCAGGACTCAATCATGTGTCTTGGGTTCACAGAGGGAAGATCAGTGAGTTAATCTCAGGAGGTGAGGGAGCCCATGTGGGCAGAACTGAAGAGAGTTCAGTGTGGGTCTCAGACACAGAACACTTGTGGAGCACCCCTCCCCCGACAAGAAAGCTGTGCTCTCAGCCTGGGTGGGATCTGGACAGGGAAGCTCTCAGTGCAACAAAATTGTTGGTGATCTCAGCTAGGTTGAGCTCCTGCCTCCTGGCAGATGCCAAAATAAAACCACTGAGCAGAGGAGAGGGAAGAAGAGCTAAACTTACTCCTGATGGGCAGATTCTGAATCTCAGATGGCCCTGGCCCCACAAGCAGACTTTCTAGCTTGGCAGGGCCACATCAGCCCCTCCCTGGTGGCTCTCCCCAGTGGCCTGGGAGCAGACCTTCAATTCCTGCCAAGACAACTACCTTACTGCTTTAGAGGACCCTGAAGTCAGGCTCAATTGCACTATCCCTGCCCAGCCTCACGTCTCCACCCTCCTCTGCTATGGTGGAGAATAAGGACTCACCTGGAAGTTCCAGGGCCCTTCCCATAGCCTGGGGCATTCAAGAGCTTCTCCTGAGGGACTACAGCTGATCACAGGTCCCAAAAACAAGAGTGCAGCTGATTCCTTCTGGCAAGTACCACCTGCTGAGAGGGAGGTCAATTTTTATAGCCTTTTACAACATTTACTAACTAAATCATATAGGATGTGGTTGGATCTTACCCACAAGCACTACCTACTGTCTCAGAGATTAAACTGGGCATTCCAATATTGTTCACATCATTAAGAAGACCACAGGGCTGGGGAAAGAGAAAGGATTTCAAATAAATCTCTTCTCCCTCACCAACAAGAGACAATGAATCTGCCCACACACATAGCTCACTAGCACTACAGCCTACAAACAACTAGCAACTAAGAAAACCACCACACTAAGGATATCTATAACCAAGGCATCCATCCATCCAGAGCCTAGACCACCATCAAAGCACCTACAAGCAAAGCCAAATGTTCTTACTGAACATATGCTACAGACACACCCTTCTACATGAGGTGGGGAGGATGCCCCATCTAAACAAAAGTAAATCCAAAAACAAGAAGTGATAGCTGCTCCAAATGAGAAGGAATCAGTGCAAGAACTCTGTGAAAGTATGAAAATTCAGAGCAAAAGGACACCCACAAAGGGGCACACCAGCTCTCTAGCAATGGATCTCAGCTAAAATGAAAATACTGAAATGAGAGATAAAGAATTCAAAATATGGATTGCAAGGAAGTTCAATGACATCCAGGAGAAAATGGAAAACAAACTCAAAGAAACCAGAGAAATCAGGAAATCGATGAAAAGTTTTTACTAATAAAAAGACATATTAAAAAAATACAATATTTGGAAATGAAAAATTCATTTAAAGAAATACAAAACACAGTGGAAAGCTTTGAGAATAAACTAGACCAGGCAGAAGAAAGAATTTCAGAGCTTGAAGACAATTCTTTTGAATTAACCCAGTCAGTCAAAAATAAAGTACAAAGAAGTTTTTAAAAATGAACAAAGCCTACAAGAAATATGAGATTATGGAAAATGGCCAAATATAATAATCATAGACATACCTGAGGGTGAAGAACAAAATGCACAAGGGCAGGAAACCCTACTTGAGGGAATAATTGAGGAAAACTTCTCTGGTCCCTGGTCTTGCTAGAGATTTAGACACTCAAGTATGAGAAAATCAACAAACAGCAGGGAGATTCATTGCAAATAGGCAAATCACCAAGACACATCATCATAAGACTAGTTAAGTCACCATGAAGGAAGAATTTGTGCAAGCTGTGAGGCAAAAAAAATCAAATAACAAAGGAAAACCCATCAGGCTAACTGCAGACTTTTCAGTGGAGTCCTTAAAATCCAAAATGCATTGGGGCCCCATCTTTCATGTTCTTAAACAGAACAACTGCCAGCCTAGAATTTATATCCTGCAAAACTAGGTTTCATACATGAAGGATAAATAAAGACTTTTCCAGATAAGCAAACACTGAGGGAATTTGTCAAGAACATATCTGCACTGCAGGAAATACTCAGAATTACATTTTACATGGATCAGCACAACAGACATCTACCAGCGTAAAACCAGTCAAAAGCTAAAGCTCAGAGTTCATATAAAACAATAGCACAAGAGGTAAATAAATCAATAAAGTACTACCCAGCAGGATGAACAGAATATCATCCCACATTATCAATTCTACCAATCAACATAAATGGTCTGAACCCCCCACTCAAAAGATATAAGTCGCTAGATGGTTGAAAAAATACAATTCCAAAAATCTCTTGTCTTCAGGAAACATATTTAACCCACAAGGACTCATATAGACTCAAGGTGAAGGGATGGGAAAAAATGTTCCATGCAAATGGAAACCAAAAGAAAGCAGATGTAGCCATTCTCATATGAGATAAAAGTGACTTTGAATCAAAAATAATTAAGAAAGACAAAGACAGTCATTATAAAATGGTAAAGGGAGCAATTCCACAAGAGATAATCCTAAATATTTATTCATCTAACACAGGAGCACCCAGATTCATAAAGCAAATTCTACTAGATCTAAGCAAAAAGACAAATAGCAGCATCATAATTTCTGGGGCTTTCAACACCCCACTGACAGAACTGGACATATTATCCAAGCAAAAAATAAATAAATAAACACTGGACTTAAACATGACTCTTGAACAAATAGGCCTAGCCTAACAGACGTTTACAGAACATTATACCCCCAAACTACTGAATATGCATTCTTCTCATCAGCACATGGATAGAGCTTGAGCTCATTGTCCAAAGTGAGGTATCATAAGAATTGAAGAATAAGCACCACATGTACTTGCCATCAAATTGGTACTAACTGATCAACACTGAAGTGCTTACATGGTAATAATATTCATTGGGTGTTGTGGGGGAAGGGGTGGATAAATTCACAACTAAAGTATGTGGTGAGCATTGTATGGGGGAAGGGCATGCCTCTAATCCTGGCTTGGGTGAGCCAAGGTCATAACTTGTAACCAAAATGCTTGTACCCCCATAATATCCTAAAATTAACTGAATATGCATTGTTCTCATCAGCACATGGAGCATTCTCCAAGACCTATCATATCTTAGGCCACAAAACATGTCTCAAAAAATTTTAAAAAAAAATAGAAATCATACCATATATGTTCTTGGACCACAGTGGAATAAAACTAGAAATCAATTCCAAAGAAACACTCAAATCTACACAAAGTAATGAAAATTAAACAACCTGCTACTGAACAATTATTAGGTCAATAATGAAATTACAATGGAAATCAAAAGGATTCATCAGACTGAATGACAAAGGATACACAAGCTACCAAAATGTATGTGATTCAGCAAAAGCAGTCCTATGGGAAAAATTCATAGCCTTAAAATACCTACATCAAAAAGGCAGAAAAATTATGAATGAATACCTAATGAAATTTCTCCAAGAAGAAGAAAAGGAAAAGCAAATCAAGCCCAAAGCCAATACAAGAAAAGAAATAACTACAATCAGAGCAGAACTAAATGAAATGGAAACCAAAAAACCATACAAAGAATAAGAAAAACAAAAAGTTGATTCTTTTAAAAGATAAACAAAATTGGTTTAAAAATCTTGCTAGATTAAACAGGAATAGAAGAGGAAGAACCCAAATAGCTCAGTCAGAAATAAAAAAGGAGATACTACAGCTGATAACACAAAAATACAAAATATCATTTGAAAATAGTAAGAAAATCTCTAAACACATAAACTAGAAAATATATAGGAAATGGACAAATTCCAGGAAACACACAAGCTCCCAAGACTCAATCGAGAGGAAATAGAACTCCTGAAAAGACCAATAACAAGCAGCAAGATTGAATCAGAAATAAAATATCTTCCAACAACAAAAAGCCCCAGACCAGACAGATTCACAGAGAAATTTTACCATACCTACAAAAAAGAACTGGTACCCATACTACAGAAATTATTCCATAACATCAACAAGTAGGCATTCCTCCCCAACTCATTCTATAAAGCCAGTGTCACCTTGATGCCAAAGCCAGAAAAGGACACAGCAAAAAAAGAAAACTACAGACCAATATCCCTTTGAATATAGATGCAAAAATCCTTAATATAATACAAGCAAACCAAATTCAATAGCACATCAAAAAAATAAAATAAAATAACCCACCAAGACCAAGTGGGCTATATCCCAGGGATGCAAGGATGGTTCAAAATAGTTAAATCAATAAATGTGATTCACCACACAAACAGAAGCAAACACAAAGACTGTATGATCATCTCAGTAGATGCAGATGCAGAAAGAGCATTTGACAAAATCCAGAACCATTTCAAGATAAAAATCCTCAACAAACTAGGCATAGAAAGAAAATATCTCAAGATTACAAAAGCCATATATGACAAACTCACAGCTGACATCATCCTGAATGGGGAAAAGCTGAAAGCATTTCCGTTAAGAACTGGAACAAGACAAAGTTGGCCATTGTCACCACTTCTATTCAACACAGTGCTAGAAGTCCTGGCCAGAGCAATTGGGCAAGAGAAAGAAATGCAGGGCATCAAAATTAGGAAAGAGGAAGCCAAATTGTCACTTTTTGCTGATGATATGATCTTATATCTAGAAAACCCTAAAGACTCCACCAAGAGACTCCTGGAATTGATAAACAAATTCAGCAAGTCTCAGGTTACAAAAATCAATGTACACAAATTGGCAGCATTTCTCTACATCAGTAACAGTCAAGCTGAGAGTCAAATCAAAGACTCAATATCATTCATGATAACTATAAAGAAAATAAAATATTAAATACCTAGGAATATACTTAACCAAGGAGATGAAAGTGCTCTACAATGATAACTGTGGAACACCGAGGAAAGAAATCACAGATGACACGAACAAATGGAAAAACATCTCATGCTCATGGATCAGTAGAATCTACATTGTTAAAATGCCTATACTACCCAAAGTGATTGACAGATTCAATGCAATCCCCATCAAAATATGAACATCATATTTCACAGACCTAGAAAAACTAATCCTATGCTTTGTTTGGAAGCAGAAAAGGGACCAAATAGCCAAAGCAATCTTAAGCAAAAAGAACAACTCTAGAGGCATCACATTACCACATTTCAAACTGTACTGCAAGGCTACAGTAACCCAAGCAGCATATTATTGGCACAGCAACAGAGACATAGACCAATAGAATAGACCAGAAAACCCAGATATAAAACCATCCACATACAGCCAATTGATCTGTGGCAAAGAAGACAACAATATACACTGGGGAAAATAAGCCCTATTCAATAAATGTTGCTGGAAAATTGGATAGCCACATGCAAAAGAATGAATGAGGATCCATATCTCTTACCACTTACAAAAATTAATTCAAGATGGATAAAAGATTATTAAATGTAAGGGATGAAACCATAAGGATTCTAGAAGAAAATGTAGGGAAAACTCTTCTAGATATTAGCCTAGAATTTATGACTAAGATCTCAATGACAATTATAGCAACAACAAAAATAAAGAGGAATTGATGAAATTAAAAAGCTTCTGTGCAGCGGAGCAAATAAACAACCTACAGAATGGGATAAAATATTTACAGACTATATATCTGATAAAGGGATGATACCCAGAATCTATAAAGAACTCAAACAAATCAGTAAGAAAAAAATAGCAACCCTATTAAAAAGAAGGAAAAAGACTTGAAGAGAAGTTTTTCAAGAAAAGACAGATGACTAACAAACATATGAAAAAATGCTCAATGTCACTAATCATCAGGGAAATGCAAATTAAAACCACAATGAAATATCGCCCTACCCCTGTTTGAATGGCTTATATTAAAAATTCCAAAAACAATAGATGCTGGTGTGGATGCAGAGAGAAAGGAACCCTTATACACTGTTGGGGAGACTGTGAATTACTACAACCTCTATGGAAAACATTATGCAGATTCCTCAAAGAACTAAAAGTAGACCTACCCTCAATTCAGCAATCCCATTACTTGGTATCTACCCAAAGGTAAAGAAATCTTTTTTATCAAAAAGATACCTCCTGCACTTGAATGTTTATTTCAGTGCAATTCACAACTGCAATAATGTGGAATCAACCCAAGTGCCATCAATTCATGACTGGATTAATAAAATGTGGTATATGTACACCATGGTATACTACTCAGCTATAAAAAAGCAATGAATTAATACCTTTTGCAACAATTTGGGTGGAACTGGAGACCATCCTCCTAGGTGAATTATCTAAAGAACTGGAAAACAAACACCACATGTACTTGCTATTAAATTGGAACTAACTGATGAGCACAAATGCGCACAGAGGGAAGTAAAACATAGTGGAAGTAAAGCAGTGAGGAGTGGGGAGGGGCAAAAATCTACCTAATGGGTATAATGAATACTATTTGAGTGATGGGCACACTTATAGCCTTGACTCAAGCCATGTAACAAATATATTTGTACTCCCTTAATATTTTGAAATAAAGAAATCATGTTAAAATGAAGACATTAGTTTGGGTCCTAATCCAATAAAACTGGTACAATAAATCTCTGTTGTGGTCTTTATGGCAGCCCTAGCCAGCTAAAACAACAGATATTACCTGAGCTCTCATAATTCTATGTGCTGGATTCATTTACCCCAAAAGGTGTCTCATCTTCAGAGCCTGAATGGTCAAAGTCAAAGTATGAAGCACATGGAAGGACACTGCCACAAGTGGTGAGGAAGGAACAGATGGTAGAAATGGAGAACACTGGCTGCAGTCCTGGCTGGAACACACAGAATAATCCTCTGTGGTTCAAGCAACTCTATCATCCTTCCTGAGAATTCCTCATTTATAAAAGATAGCAGTAACATTTATTTACTGTTGTTTGTTGTGAGAATTAAGCAAGATTATGTTAATAAATACATAAACCTCAATGGTCATTTTTCTCATTCCTTTTAAGGGTCCCATTCTTCTAGTAGTTTTAGGAACAAAAGGTAGGTTGTTATTTCAGTTCCACTCTTGAGTTGTTCATCCACAATTTTCTTCTCAGCATACTGTACTCATACAGGATTCTCCTAGAGTAACAAGGGCTCACTGCTGACGTCTCTGCAACCAGGACTTAGACGTGGTAGCTTATATACAGTGCTGTTCTTTTTAATGAGGAGAAATATATTGGAAAGGTAGGATTCTTGCTACTGCTCCATCCCTTTGTTCTTCACTCTACCATACACAGATGCATCCAAGTAATCAAAGAAAATTATAAACCCAGAATGTAAAAATATTAAAACTTTGTGCTAATACTTTTCTACAATTAAAGAAAAACGTATCAACAAGTTAGATTCTTTACAAGAGCCATCATTGATGACCTCAGTTTCTCATTTTGCTTCTATTTAAGTTTCCTAAAAACATTTTTTCTCATTTTTCTAATCTCTGTTAAGCAAATCTCTAACCCATCCCCTACTGACAGTAGCTAGCTTCACTCCATTCCATCTACCTTTTCTTAAGGTCTAGTTGTTAGAATAATGTCCTGGTAATAGAGGTTGTTGTAAGAATCTTTGGTGGGGTTTGGCTGCCAATTCCACCAAGAAATTGAAATTTGGACTGTTTGAAATTTCTCCATCAGAATGAGTTGCAGATAAGTGCCTTGATTCTTCCATTGGGCTAACTATTGACTATCTGCCCACCACTCTCCTCTCTTTATTGTAAATGTATTTCTGTTGAGATTTTACTTTTATCCTCTATTTCCTTCCTAAGGACCACTATCTCAGTTTTCTTTCTCTTATTTTATGTCTCTTCTTTGAGTTTTTCTATCTCTTCTTCTCAGACAGAACTTATATTATTTCTTGGTTTTCAAGGATAAATGTTTATTAGCTTTCATTTTATTTGTGTCATAATTTTCCTTGAGTTTAGTCTTCATTTTTCTTTGGTTTATCATGTTTTTATCCCCCTGTATTTTTCTCTCCATCTCCCTCCAACCCACAAGAACATTTACAGAGGCTCCAAGCTGGTCCCTTTCTGATTACACCTCACATTTAAAGCAGAGATTTTTTTTGGAGACAGCTGTTTGCCAGCAGGCTGTGTGAAGATATCTTCACTGCCCTTTCATCTGAAAAACAATATTCTAGGATTGAATTTAAACACATATATTTTTCTAGATTATACCTAGCATGGTATGGATCTTATAATTTTTTCTTATCAAAATGCTGTCTCATCACATTTTTTATTTTCCTACTTCTCTAACATTGTGTTCATTTCTTAACAAAGATTCTAGAATCTCAGCTAAAATTAATACCCTTAAAAACTATATGTATACCATGGAGTACTATTCAGCTCTAAGAAACAATGGTGATATAGCACATCTTGTATTTTCCTGGATAGAGCTGGAACCCATACTACTAAGTGAAGTATCCCAAGAATGGACAAACAAGCACCACATATACTCACCAGCAAATTGGTATTAACTGATCAGCACCTAAATGGACACATTAGCAGGTGGGAGGGGGAAGGAGGGGACGGGTATATACATACATAATGAGTGAGATGTGCACTGTCTAGGGGATGGTGACGCTTGAAGCTCTGACTTGAGTGGGGAGGGGGGACAAGGGCATTATACGTAACCTTAAAATTTGTACCCCCATAATATGCTGAAATAAAAAAGAAACTATATCGTCATCATATTTAAACAATACAAAGTTAAGGAATACATGAAATGCATACACACACACATACATATACAATATAACAAAAATAAGATCCAAATAATTTTTATTTATAAAAAAGTAAATTATAATTATAATTGAATAACCAGCATTAAATATAAAAATTTTAAAATTCTAAATCAATAAAGAATTTTCACATATTAGAACATAGGATTATTAATGAAGCTGATAAATTTAGTGAGGCAACCTCTCCCTAATCTTGACCTGATCAGTTAAGAAATATACAGTCTTCCTTTCTGACAAATTTCATTGCCTGACAGAATTCTGTCAATAGTCATAATTTTCTTTCAACATAAACAGCAGTATATTTGACCTGATTTGATCTGAAATAATTTCTTTTTTTAAAAAAAATCAACATATTTAGCATAAATTTCCCTTGTAAATTGTATATTTTCTTATAGTCCTATACTACCACTTTGCTCCTAGGCTTATGTAATATGGTCTCTACTCACTATTCTAACATTTGCACCAAAACTATTTAATGGATTAATGTTCATTTTTTCCCTATAATAACTACCCATTATAAAATCTCTAATGCCACTTTCCATTCTACCAACGAACTTAAAAATATGTCAAGAACAAGCTAAGAGAAATGATATTTCCTTCACTGTTTTTTTGGTTTTTTTTGACATTTGATCACTTCCCACTTCTCCCAACCACACCTCTCACTGCTTTATGAATCACAGAAAAGATTTCTGCATGCTCTCTTGAAAAAAAAAATCTGAGAGAGCAGGAAATTATTTTTGTGATGTTTTTGCCTAAGTGCCAAATAACTGGAAGAGCTATTCTCATCTCCAAATACCCATGGCAAATCATGCTTTGTGGTGGCTAGCAGTCCTTCTCCACAGAAAAAGCCATCTGGCTACAGTCATACCTGTGACTCACACAGTATGTAGTGACAACCACAAATTCCTGATTCTACAACACGTTTTAACCCATTCTGTATATAACAGGTGTTCCACACTTACTGATCACTTCTTATTTCTCCTATTTCATTTCAAAAGGAAAGGAAAACATTCAGTTAAACATGGTTATTTGATCCACATATTTAACTTCTGTCTCTTCCAAAACTCTAGTAAAGCAAATGTAGAAAAGTAAAAAGATATGTTTACCCACAAAGACAAGGAAAATGGAAGAGAAAGTGACAGTAGATGAATATTTTAAATCATTCTATAAGTAAGAGAACAGATTCTAGATGGTAACTATATTAGTTTTTTAAAAAAGAAAAAGATGGAAAGAAAGAAGGAAGGGAGGGAGGGAGGGAGAGGGAGGGAGGAATTTGCAATCTAAGTACCTACAGAGGTATAAACCTAAAAAGAAGAAAATCTAAGAAACTTAGCTCTTGAAGTCTGTAAGTACTTCAGTAGGTAGGGGTAGGTTACACAAATGAAAGTAAGTGGCTTGTATTATAGAAGTATATACATAGCTCATTTGTCCCCCTTGATACCATCTCTCTATGTGCAGGTACTGCTTGATCCCTCCCCCAGAAAATACAAGGGGTGTACATTTTGAAGAAATTTAACAAGAATGTTAGCCACAATGGAGACAAGTTTAATATGTAAGACTAAAAACAGAGGCATGTGAAAGTTTGACCTATAAGACCCTCAGCCTCCTTATTCCACAGCTTTTGCAAAATACTGCAATTAGCTGATACAACCCTTCCCCTTTCTCAACCACGCATGAAATTGGATGATTTTTCTCTGAGCAGTGGAATAGTTCCATAGAAAATATTCCCACATGCTGACATTTGGGGATCCTACTTAAAGGGTTGACTTAATTCCTGATTTTTCTAGAATATACCACTAATCAAAAGCACTGTTCACCCACACAGTTCCCAATTAACACTTTAGTGCTTTCCAATAAATGTTAATGAACAGCCAAATATCACTAAATATTTGTTAAAACTTCTGTATGAAAGATAGAGATCAAAACAAAACAAACAATAAAATATTATTCAGAAAAAACCCAAAACATTCAGAGGAGAAAAAAAATCTTTGAAACAAAACTAAATTAAGCTTCTCAGAGATAAGCTATTGCATCTATAAAACAGGAACAAGATTCATGAAAAAAGACTAGTCTTAGAATAAGGAAGAATTCCTAAAACTTAAAAATATGATAAAGATAAAAATGTCTATTAAAAATTTAGAAGGAAGAGTGAGAAAATCTCCTGGAAATTAGAAAAAAAGGCAAATAAATGAGCTGTAGAGAAAGAAAGAAAGAAAGAGGAATAGAGAAAGAAGAAGGAAAAATGAGAATAAAAATCTTAGATGTCCAATATAAAGGGAAAAATATTGAATAATATAATAATACTTCTCAGAACTGAAAAATCTAAGGCTATAATTTGAAAAAGTCCATTGAATGACAAAAAATAATGAAAATAATTACACTAAGAGAAAACAGGGAAAATAATCTATATGCTTTCTGAGAAAACAAGGAAGAGAGAAACAGGAATCAAATGACATTAGTCTTCTCCATCATTAATGCCAGATGACAGCGACAGTTGAACAAAATTCAAAAGTTCATCCTAGGATTGCATATCTCTCCAATCATGTAAAGGTAATAGTAAAAGGAAGAAATTCTAGAAATGTATGATTTCAGAAAATTTACTCCATACACACTCTTTAATGTACTCAATTATTAATTCACTCATTTAAAATACTCAGTGAATGATGTGTGTTTTTTACTATTATCATGCTGCTTTGATTACTATAGCTTTGTAATATATTTTGAAATCATTGTGATGCCTCCATGTTTGTTCTTTTTGCTCAAGATTGCATTGGCTACTAGGGTTTGTGGTGGTTCCATACAAATTTTAGGAATGATATTTTTCTATTTCTGTGAAAAGTGGCATTGAAATTTTGATAAAATGTGCATTACATCAGTGGATGACTTTTGGTCGTATGGATCCTTTAACTAAATTTTTCCAATCCATGAACATGAGATATCTTTCCATTTATTTGGGTTATTTTCAATTTCTTTCATAGTTTTCAGTACACATATTTTTCACCTCCACAATTAAATTTACTCCTAAGTGTTTTTTGTGCTATTGCAACTTAGATCTTTTTTTATTTCTGTTTTTAATAGTTTGTTGTTAGTGTATAGAAATCCAACTGATATTTGAATGTTGATTTTGTACTCTGCAACTTTACTGAATACATTTATCAATTCTAACAGTTTTTTGCTGGAGTCTTTAGGGTTGTCTATACACAGACAAATTAACCAACGGAATAGGCAGTAGCCCAGAAATAAACGCACACATTTATGATCAATTGATTTTCCACAAAGGTGCCACAAATGCACAATAGTGAAAAAATTGGGAAAACTGGACATTCACATGCATAAAAATGAAATTGATCCTCATCTCATGCAATATACAAAAATCAACTTGAAATAGATTAAAGATTTAAACATAAGACCTAAAATTATAAAACTACATGGAGAAAACTTAGGGAAAAATTATCTATGAGGTTAATCTGGGTAGTGATTTATTGGATATGACCCCAAAAGCACAGGTAACAAAAGCAAAAATAGACAAATGGAATTGCATTTTAAAAAGCCTCTACACAGTAAAGAAAATAGTCAACAGAGTGAACAGACAACCCAGACAATGGAAGAAAATATTTGCAAACCATATATATGATAAGGGGCAAAATATCTAAAATATATAAGCAACTCAAACAACTCGATAACAACAAAACAAATAACCTGATTAAAACATGGTCAAAGGATCTGAACAGACATTTCTCAAAAGTAGACATGTGAATGGCCAACAGATAGATGAAAAAATCCTCAATGTCTCTAATCATCAGGAAAATGCAAATTAAAACAACGAGATATTATCTCACACCTGTTAGAACAGCTGTTATCAAGAAGTCAAAATATAACAAGTGTTGGTAAGGATGTGGAGAAAAGGGAACCTCTTGCACACTGTTGGTGAGAATGTAAATTAGTACTGCCATAATGGAAACAGAATGGAAGTTCCCCAAAAAACTCAAAATAGAATTACCATAGCAATCTCATTTATGGGTGTATATCCAAAGGAATTGAAATCCATATGTAGAAAAGATATCTGCACTCCCATATTCATTGTAGCATTATTCACAATAGTCAAGATACAAAAGCAACCTAAATATCTGTCAGCAGATGAATGGATAAAAAAAATGTAGTGTATGTATACAGTAAAATACTATATAGCCTCAAAAAGAAGGAAATTCTGTCATTTGGAACATGAGTAAACATGGAGGACATTATGTTAAGTGAAATAAGCCAGGCACAGAAAGACAAATTCTGCATGATCTCACTTATGTGTGTAACCTTAAAAAGCCAAACTTGTAGAATCATGGTGGATGGTGGTTACCGAAGGCTGGGGGTGGGGGATTGAGAAAGGAGAGATATTGGGCAAAGGATATAAAACTTCATTTAGAGAGGAGACATTGGTTTCAGTGGTCTATTGCATAGTATGGTGACCATAGTTGATAATAATTTATTTTATATTTCATAATTGCTAAAAGAGTAGATTTTAAATGTTCTCACCACAAAAAATAAGTAGGTAAGATGATGAACTTGCTAATTAGTTGCTTTAATATTCCACAGTGTATACATATATCAAAAATTCACATTTTACCCCATATATACAATTATTTTTGTCAATTAAAACTAAAGGAAAAATAAAATAAAATGTTCAATAAGTATCTACTATGTGCTAAGTATGTTTGGAGATATAGCACATGAAAAATGTTTCTTATTTCATAATGCTTAAGAGTGCTGGCAGTTATGCTTTGACAAATGAGGGAGTAAACAAGAAAGAAGATATAGGATCCAAAACCACGATTCTAACACACAGAAACATTGGAGGGAAATGTCAGGAGTCTAGTTGTAACGAGGCCCAGAAATTAGTCCAGATCAGAGCAGGAGGCTGGAGGGTGGTAGGAGAGATGTCATTAGAAACAGAATTGAGCTAAGTGCATCTGATATGTTTTAGCATCTGAAACAACTATTGTTAGAAATTTGACAGATCTCAGAACATTTGGGAGAAAATTACCCATTAGAACTTTAAAGAAAAGCTAAGCAAATCAAAAAAGCAAATATTAAAACTTTCAGACAAAAAATAAATGAAAAAGTAGTTGTATACATTATTGACTCCATACTAATTTACATCCTAAAATACATAAAAATGCAAACATCAATCATTGGTTACCTTCTTGTGCAACAAGAAGGTCACTGGTGACTTTGATGAAGAAAATGTTGGGGGGCCAGCCGCAAAGAGGAGTTTGACTGGAGTAGGTTTAGAAGCAAATAGAAGAGGTACTGGAGATGGCAAATGTAGACAATGTTTTCCACGAGTTTCAGCAAACATTTGTCTTAGCATCACTAATGTCAAGATGTTAGTTGTTATGCAAATTAATGCTTCAAAAAATGCTGAATATATAAATTTATTTGGAAAACATATGTAAATTTATCCTTATATGTTCTTCAAAAGTGAATCCAGTTATGAACTCTTACAGAGGGGTCTCTGCCATCACTAAATTTTGATTATCTCAATTTTAAGAATTAAGGTGGAGGATATATAACAATTAAATGGAAAGAAAGATCTTAATCTATGCTTATCTATTGATAGAAATTATTTATGAAGTCAGATTTCCTTGTCCAGGCAAAACATTCTGGCCAAATTTCTTCATTCCACTGAGTCTAAATACTAAATAACATCTATGACAGAAAATGAGGTGCTCCACTTGTCACTTTTCTGCTAAGCAAATCAAAATGGTAAAATACAGATGACAGGCTGTATTCTCACTTCAAATTGACATTGAGTGCACATAATAATGCACAATCTTGGGGATGCCTTCATTATTCAGAATGATCATTGCATCAGCATTTTTAAAAGTTGTTTTTCTTTTAATATCCATTAAAGTTAGTCCTTGTATTGGACTAGTCTCTATTCCAGAGGTTTCTAATGAACACCTAGCAATCATCAGTCGTTCTTGTTACTCCCTGCACTAATGAGAAAGTCACTACACAACTTGATATATCAAGAACCATTACTCAATATATCAGTGGCGTGAGGAATGTCATTCTGTTGAGATAAACCCAAGGGCTAGCATAAGATATTCCCATAGTTCTCCATGTTCTCAGGATCTCTTATCCCCCTACTTCCCTCAAGAAAACACCCTTTATCTGAAGTCCTGGCCTGTCTTCTTCTTGGACCTTTTGGGTAATGTTGTCCTAAAATTCATAAATCTGGATAAGAGCCTTATTTTTACAAACTCCGTTACTTAAGTCCTGTGTGCCACAGTTTTTGAAATGGGCCCATATTTTCCCAATCTTCACACCATATCTGATCTATTTCTAAACCTTCTACTTGTCCCTACAGCCTATTTCCCCAATTAGATAGTCCAGGGCCTGGGTTCTAGTTCCTGAATTAGAGTTGGATGGAATCTCCAGGATCTCTTAGTGGCCTTGGTCTTGGCAATTCTATCCTTCAACTTTACTATCTAGGGGCCACAGAACTGGTTGTGCTTTCCATACTTTCTATTATGCACTCCTAAATGATATACTCTAATCCTGCCAGAAGGAAATGAGGAAGGTTTTTTAAATTAATTTATTACCTGTTTCTTTTTTGCAATCTTTCTGAAGTTCGGATTTGATCAACTATTGCAACTTTCAAAACAAATAAAATGGCACCTCTAAACTCATTAGTTCTGGTGATCCTTAGTATTTATTAAAAAATTATCAGGCTATGGTTTTTTTGTTGTTGTTGTTCTTCCAAAAGTAGTGATTAATAGAGAACACTTTAGTTTCATCACTTTCTACTTATGTATGAAGTCCCTCGATTCCCTCATTTGTAAAGTAAGACTCAAAATATTAATACCACATGCCTAGATATTTGCTAGGAATAAATGGAGAAGTATCAGGGAAGAGCCCCAATCTCATAAAGGTTGGCAAAGTGTAGCAAGGCTCCAAAGCGGAAGACTAATCCAACAAATTGACTTGCCATGACTCTATACATTGCAAAAGTAGACAATACGACCCAGTGGAGATCCAGGTGTGATGTGCACCTGTAGTCCCAGCTACTCAGGAGGCTGAGGCAGAGGATCATTGGAGCCCAGGAGTTTGAAGCTGGAGTGAGCTATGATCACACCACTGCACTCCATCCTGAGCAACAGAGTGAGACCCCATCTCTAAAACAAATTACAAATAAAAATAAAAAGACAATGGATCAGAGGGATCAGAGGACAGTTTATATTAATATCTTTATATTCAGTTTAGAGGCAATCTAGCAGAGTAAATAGGGGCTCGAGATGCAGTCAGAGAGTTTGGATTCAAGTGTCAGATCTGCCATTTGCCTGCAGGGTAATCTTAGGCAATTACCTCTTTGATCTCTCTGAACTTCCATTTCTGCCTCTGTAAAATAATTTTTAAAAAATACCAGTACTAAGCAATTAGCTCACAAAGATTTTGAGAAACAGACGGATGATGCATGTACAGTTTTGTAACTGTAAAAGATTAATAAACAGCCTGATTATAAATCAGTGAATAAATTAAAATTTTGCTTAAAATTCACATTTTAACTTCCTAATTATACATATATAAAAGTTTAAATCCAATGAGCTGTGATATATTCAAGTAAATGATTTTAGTGAATGGTTCAAGTATATCTGTGTATTGACAACACTCGAGTATTTTCAATGTTCAAGTATTTTCATTTATAATTCAGCTGGCTGCCACCAGGAGATGGTAGTGCTGTTTTCTATAATTAGAATGCAAGGTTTAGATCTGATAAGTTACTTGATATTTATTAAAATAATAATAAATCTGCTGCTCAAATATTCACATTTATATGATAACATAAAGGATAGAGCATTCAGAGCAGGATTTTGAAAAACATAAGACCCAACCATGAAGCAGTTTGGTTTATTTAGACTAATTTTAGTCACTAGATAAGTCAACTCTCAGGGAAGAGGGAAGACTTCATTCTGCATGTGGGAGGAGTTGCTTTCCCAGTGCCCTGAAGCTGCTGCTACCACCACAGTGTGGAACTAGAGTAGCTTTCTTTCTCTCCTTTCTTCAAAACAATAACGGTGATATAGCACATCTTGTATTTTCCTGGATAGAGCTAGAACCCATA
>VBSM01000529.1:75648007-75700674 GCA_008086735.1 Cheirogaleus medius
CAATAAGGTTCAGAGTATAGATCTGGCTCCAGCATAGTTGTTTAAAGAGCGCTGCAAGTGTGGTTGTTACTGTTGCTGTTGCTGCGAGCTGGGCTGGGCGCTATGACAAGATAAGAACTATACATTACATTCTTTGTGCTCGTGCAGGACTGCAGCGCCAGCCCAGCAGGTCCCTGCCAACTACAGTAGCAGTGTTCTTGGCTCCACAGAATAACCTTACAAAGTAGACGTTATTATTATCCCCACTTTACAGATGACCCAACTGATGAACTGAAAAATTGGGAACCTGTACCCAGTGTCATAAATCAGGACTCAAACCTAGGCTCTTTAGTTCCACAGCCTGTCCCACAGCTGACTATCTGTCTATAATGCAAGCCTTATTAGTTTCATTATTATCAGTTTATTATTAATTTAAAAAATATACTTTTCCTTAAAAAAATACAACAGCTAATATTATAATGAAAAAACTTCAGCACCCAGTTCAAGTCCTAAACGCTGTACTGTGCACAGTTTATTCAGGACCCTGAAAATATCGTAGCTCAGAGTCATTCATAAATCTTTAGCCACTTTGTTTTGCAAATTAAAAAAAAATTATCCAGGTTGTATTCTAAACTAAGCTCTACAAAAAAAAAAAAAAGAAAAGAAATACATATAAGACATGATCATTGGCCTCAAGGAATTTCTTGTTTTTCTATCATATACGAAGAAATTTTGTTAAATGGCCTCTTTAGGCTATTTCTAAATTATTAATTTATTGTATTTGATGAGAAAGAGAGAGACTTTTACTTCCTGACTAGATTTTCAACCTTTCTTTTTCAATTGGTCATTCATCTTCCAAGTCAATGCAGAAAAATATTGAGGAAAAAAATATGCTACACATCTCTTTACTTAAGGTCTCAAAGCGTGGTCTTCCAACTCACTTTCCAATCCATATCTGGTCAGTGACGTAAAACATATTTTTGGAGAACACCCATATTTTCTTTTATCTCTAGATAATCCTCTCTTCCCTAATGCCTTTCCTAAGTGCTGATATTAGGTTAGGATATATTGAACAAATGTCTTGAATCTTCTAGTCCTGAAATTTTAGCCCATGCCCAAAACATATAATATTGAAATCTTGAGAAGCTAAACTTTTTCCATTAAATTTTTTGAAATATGTGTACTTGTGTGCAAGTGCTTTAAGTAAATAGTGATTGTTTCATAAGGGAAAACTATAATCTGATCTACATTTAACTCTACTTTGTTAAATGTAAGTGATGATGATTCACCCTGACATTTGGAAACCATCACATTAGACTACTCACTGTGAGGAAAGGGGCTGTGTTTTACTCACCATTGTATTTCTAGTGCCTACCACAGTGCTCATCATTGACAAAGCTCAAAATCATCTATATTAATTTACTAAGGTCTCCCAACAACTTAATAGCTATTACTATTTCAATTTGAAAACCGAAGGACAAAAAAAACGTAAGAAGTTAAACTGTATTGCTCATTAGCTATTGACACAGCAGATTTTTAAATCTAGGGTTTTGGTATCACAGAATGTCTTTAATGGTGCTCCACAGAAATGTGTCCTTTTTACCCTTCTTGGTGAGTGTCAGGCTCAAAAACACACACTCATTCAGCCTCCAGCACCCATCTAGATTTAGAGGTAGGTAAAGCAATGAATGAATTTGCCAAAACCCCTTCAGGGAAATTTAGCCTAGGAAATTCCTTATTAACAGCAAAAAAAAATGATTCTTTCGATAACACACTTTTGAACAGATGACTTGTTCTAATATGAGTTCAGTTTATATTTTAAAATAAAGGTTAATCAAGTTACTAAATTTTTTTCATTGAAAAAAGCACTACAGTTTATTTGAAATCCTTTAGATCTAGTCTTAGGGGGAAAAAAAATAAGTGTCTCTTCCAAAATCTATAACCAGCCAGATCAGGGTTAGCTATCTCTAACCTGAGTTTTTAATCTATTTGTATCTTTGTTAATCAATAGACACCAGGAGCATGGCTGGAACCTCCATATTCATCCCATCCCAGAACTGCAATGTTTCTAGTAGGTAACCATTATCTTTCAGTTCTGTTATTGCTGTTCCGGCCCACTTCCACTCACGCCTGACAGATCTTAAATAGCATCATCACTGAGCTGCCTCATTACTGAGTTGGAGAGAATTCTTTCAGTTCTGTGGTCTAGATTGTTAGAAATATATAAACATATGCCGTGAGGGTTTGTGCATGTGTGGATATAACCTTTAAGGGAAAACACACACCTCTAAGTATGTTAGTTGAAGCTCCTAAGTAGTGGCTGTATGAATATTTTATGTTTCCTCCTGGCCACTGCTCTGTAACCTGTTTCTAAAGCGATAAAAAGAGAGAGAGAATACTAGAGAGGCTAGTTTCCATAGGAATAAATGTAACAATGGAAAAACCTGTCAGGCTGGAGTACAGCCTCCTGGTAAGCTGAACTCACACCACCACTGTTATGAGCAACACATTACCCAACCTAATTGCATTTTCTAAAGTCATCTCTGAAAACTTTCCATAGGTAGTATTTATAATTTTTCAAAAATATGCAGATATGGACTATCTGGCCTCTGAACAAAAAAAAATATTTTGAATCAGAAAATTAATTATAATTTTTATTTGGATTGGTACTATTTGAATGTGAGAAAAAAGGCCAACATAAAGCATAAATACTCTAGGATAAAATTAAGGCAATATAAGATAGTTGCTTTTTCTTAATTATTAACTCTGTAGTACATCTAACTATAAAACATACTAGCTACTTGAAAGAGAGTCTGAACAATACAAAAATAACAATAATAAAGCGATAAGTAATATAAAACTTTTCTAAATTTACAAGATGAATTGCTGTGGAATAATTCAATTTAGAAAAAAGTTGGTAACTTACAAATAACTTCTCATAAACAACATAACAAAGCAAGATTAATCTGTATTGTATTTTAAGAGCCCAGAGAAAAATTCCATTTTAGACAAAATCTGTAATTCTTCTGTAAACTCTAAAACTTCTGCTTGTAGCTTTTAAAGAGGACTTTAAGTATTAAAATATTAACAACAGCCCTTTATTGGATGTGTAGCTTGCAAAAATTTTCTCTCATTCTGTGGGTTGTCTGTTTGCTCTCTTGACAATTTCTTTGGCTGTGCAGAAGCTTTTTAATTTGATCAGGTCCCGTTTATTTATTTTTGTTGATGCTGTGAACCCATTCTATTAAGTAAGCTTATGAAGTCCTCAGTTTCATTACATATTAGGAAAGTGCTAATTAGAAACCACAATGAGAATTCACTACACACCCACCAGAATAGCTACATGAAAAAGATAGAAAATGCCAAGTATTTCAAGGATGTGAAACAGCTGGACCTCTCATGTTATTGGTGGGACTTTTAATTGGTATATAACCACTTGGAAAACACATTTGCAGTATCTGCTAAAGCTGACTGTATGCATCCCCCATGACTCAGCAACTCACTTCCTTAGTATGTACCTTACAAAAATACTTACATATTGATCAAAAACTATGTACAAGAATTTTCAGAGCACTACTATTTGTAAGAGCCAAAATGAAAACTTCCTGTCGACAACAGATAAATCGTAACCTTAACACAATTAGATACTATATGACAATAAATATGAAAAAACTACAAATACTTATGAAAGTACTTTCTAGATACTTCTAGAAAATATTAGAAAAGTATTTTCTAATTTCCCCAGTAATTTATCTTTGGTTCCATAAATTATTTAGCAGTAAACTGATTAATTTCCAAATATTTGGGAATTTTCTAGATATCTTATTTTTTTATTAAATACAACTGTGGTGTAAAAAAATATTATAAAGGTAATGAGTAAAAGGAGTACCACCCATAAAATACAGAATGCTTCTATTCATGTATATTTCCAAACAGGCAGAATTATTCCATGATGGCAAAAGTCAGAATAATGTTTAACATTGAGAGGGGTGGGTAGAGACTGGTAAGGGGTAGTTTGGAGATGTTGACAGTGTTTTACTTCTTGACTTGTGTGATATTTACATGAGAGGGCTCACTTGGAGGAAATTCACTAAGCTGTACATATAGAATTTGTCCACATTCCATTTGCCTATTATATTTCAATTAAAATTTTGAATAAAAGCAGAATAAATAGTCTCCCCTTCTTTTTTTTTTTTTTTTTTTTTTTTTTTTTTTTTTTTTTTTTTTTTTTTGAGACGGGGTCCCGCTCTTGGTCAGGCTGGTTTTGAACTCCTGACCTTGAGCTATCCACCCGCCTCGGCCTCCCAGAGTGCTAGGATTACAGGCGTGAGCCACCGCGCCCGGCCCTACCCCTTCTTTTTAATTTGATTCATAAAAGCCATCATCAAAATATTTTCGTTATCATGATTTCTTGTGCCTAAAATTGCCAACTACTGTTCATTTTATCATTACATTTAGTTAAAATCACTTGCACCATTTTGTTAGTTCTCATACTATGTGCTATTTGTGCGTTCAAACTAGTGGGAGATCTTTAACATTCTCAAAATCAAATAATAAGGTCAATATTTCATTAAGAGAATATTTTTGAGGTTAGTAATTTGCTATATCTTCTCCCTGAAGTCAAGTAAACCCTTTTCTCAGTCAAGGTAGTGTGGTTTTCAGCTCCTCAAGTATGGTGATAGCTACCTGAGCTGTTTCTTTTTGAGAATGGAATGTGTTGATTTCAGCAGCTGAACAAGTTAATATTGAGTCATAATCTTTCTACTTTCTAACATTGGAGATATATGGTATAATTTAATATGTTCTTCTTACACTCTAATCATTTCCCTTTTCTTTTAGTTGGCTTATGGAAAAGCAATCACTGGTTTTTGTAAATCAACTTTTAAGAAGATTTTACTTAAACAAAAGAATATTTATAGACATGTGGATTACCTTGTGCTCCCTAGTAAATTATAAACTACCTTTGTTGTTTGGGAAAAAGTCCAGTTACTCATATTGGTTTTTAGGAGGTTAAATTACAAGTTGCCTTGGAATTTGGGATGTAACTGATATTAACTTACTAAATAAATTAAGGATCTTGAATCGGACATTCTTTATAACTCCATTTTATAGCACTAAATATTTACAAATTAGAAAAATCCATTCATAAAACCATTTAATAGAACACCTGCTTTCTTTTGTTTTACTTTTTACAAATTGCAGCATATTTTTAAAGGGAAAATTAAATTCCAATCCCACCATAATTAGCTGTAGTTGTTGCTCACAATCATGAGTTCAAGAATGATTGCATTAGTGCACAAAATTGCCAGTGGAGGTAATACCTATACAATTAATTGCCGAGAGATTTTACCACTTTGATGGTCATCCATCTATTATGGTTCCTAGCCTCTTTCTCAATTTTAGTGCATTCAGCACCCAAGTTTGTGTAGTGGTAGTTGTAGAAGGGATGGATCTGGGTCAAGATATCTGCCAAATCAAAATGATTTGGGCATTGCATTTAAGGTAGGGCTAGTATTAGGAATTCGGAGAGAGGAGTAATAGTTGTTTGCTTTAACATATAGGCCTCTCAGGCTGGTAGCAGTGGATTATGCCTGTAATCCTAGCACTCTAGGAGGCAGAGGCAGGAGGACCTCTTGAGGTCAAGAGTTCCAGACCAGCATGAGCCCTGAGCAAGCACAAGACCATGTCTCTACTAAAAAAAAAAAAAATCCAGGTGTGGTGGTGCCACCTGTAGTCCCAGGCTGAGAGGCTGAGAGGCTGAGACAGGAGGATCTCTTGAGCCCAGGAGTTTGAGGTTGCTGTGAGCTAGGCTGACGCCATGGCACTCAACACAGGCAACAGAACAGGAGTCTATCTCAAAAAAACAAAAACAAAACAAAACAAAAAACAACCATATAGGCCTCTCAAAGTGCACCGGGGTTTTATATTTACCCGGTTTTCTTAAAATAACTGATTTTGTGACAGCATCTTAAAATGAGAGCATGCCTAGCTTCATTACAGTTGTGTGAATTTACATTGGTGTATAAACCATAATTGTAAACTGTTTTGCCTTCTGTTATTATCCTTTGAAAAAATTCTATTTTTCATTTTTTAATAATTATGAGGGATTGCATGTTTTATTGCTTTCTATTCATAATACTCACATCTTTACTTACACTTTCATGGCTTCTGAATTGATTGCTGTTTTAGTTTCTATGGTAACTCTGCCAGTTGCCTACCTATAAATAGATATTTTATAATAACAGGCTTATAGAAGTTCAATTTTTGAGAACTCTTCTGCAATAAGAAGGAAAATTGCTAGAAACATAACATATGAATCAAGGTTTAAGGAAACAGATATCTTATACCTGTCAGGGTATAAAAATAGAGGAATCAAATTGAAAATTCATGTAGATACATGCTGGCAAACATATGGAAAAGAAAGGAATACTCAAGTATTTAAAAAGAAAAATGCACAGTTGGGATATAATTTTAAGTTTAGCCTCCATCGAAAAATTCATGATACTTTTTAAAGAACATTTATTAACCAGATACAAACTCTACAGACTATATTTCTTTCTTTGCCATCTTGTACTACTCTTCAATGTGATTTTGTAGAAACTCTTATGTCTGGGTATTATCCCTTAGTTATATAGAGAGTATATATTATCTCCCAATCTATTCTTTATCTTTTAACTTTCTTTGTTTTATGTTTTCACTTTCCATACAGGTATTTTAGTTTATATAGTCAAATATGTCAGTCTTTCCTCTGTGGCTTCTGAATCTCTCACCTAGGAAGCCTTTCCTAGTGCAAGATTACAAAAATATTCTTATAATTCTTTTTTATTATTAAATAGTCTTTAAAGTATATTATGTGTGTAATCTATTTGGAATTTATTTTTTATTGTGAGGTATTCTTTATAGAAACCAATGGGATTACCAACATTTATCCTTTTTACACTAATTTTAAGGGCTATATTTATCATAATTAAATTCTAAATGTACATGGATGCATTCTTGGACCATTTAGTACAGTCCATTCATTTATTTTCCTATTCCCACAGTGATACTAGTTAACTAGCATTTTTTTTATTTGTATACATTTATGAGATACATGTAATTTTGTTACCTGGATATGTAGCATAATGGTGAAGTGTCAGGGCTTTTAGGGTATCCATCTAATGCAAATTTTACCCATTAAATAATTTCTCATTATTCACCCTCCTCATACCCTTCACTCTTCAGAGTCTCTGTTATGTATCATTATGCACTCTACATCCATGCATAACACATTATTTAGCTTCCACTTATAAGTGAGAACATGCCGTATTTCTCTTTCTGTGTCTAAGTTGTTTTTGTTGCTGAAAATGACATGATTTCATTCTTTTTATGGCTGAACAGTATTTCATTATGTACATGTACCACATTTTCTTTATCTAGTCATCCGTTCATGGATACTTAGGTTGATTCCATAACTTTGCCATTGTAGATAGTAACTAGCATAACTGTTTTAAGATACAGTTGGCCCTTGAATAACATGAGGGTTAGGGATGCTGACCCCTTGCCCAGTTAAAAATCCATGTGTAACTTGGGACTCCCTCAAAACTTACCTATTAATAGCCTACTACTTACCTTTACATATACAGTTGATTATACATACTTTATAAGTTATATGTATTATATACTGTATTCTTACAATAAAGTAAGCTAGAGAAGTAAAAATGGTATTAAGAAAATCATAACAAAGAAAAAATATATTTACTATTCATTAAGTAGAGTCGATCATCATATAGGTCATCATTCTCGTCATCTTCAAGTTAAGCAGGCTGAGGAGAAGAAGGGGTTGGTCTTGCTGTCTCAGAGGTGGCAGGTGCAGAGGAAAATCCACATATAAGTGGACCTACACAGTTTGAACCCATGTTGTTCAAGGGGCCACTGTATAATATGTTTCAAATATTTGCTAGTATTTTGTTTATTTACTCTTTCTATATGAACATTAGAATCAGATTGAAGCTCCATAAAATCCCCATTACTAACAGTAATGCTAACAGCATTTAGTTTATTATTTAATTCATGATTTATATCTATATAACATTTAGCCTTCCAAGCAGAAACATGAAATGTGTCTCCACTTAGTCTGCTCAGTTTTATGTCCAACAACAAAGTTGAAATATTTTATTCTATGCTCAGAAAAATTATAAAATTGTGTAATTTTTGTGCTATTGTGCCTGGAATATTTTTTTCCAATTATCTTTTCTGATTACTTGTTGCTATTAATGCTGCTAATCCTGGCACATTTATCTTACATTTTGTCATCAAACTGCATTCTCTTAGTAATTCTATTGATTTTTCCATTTCTTTGTGTATTTAAAGACATATTAAGATATGTTTTCATTTGCTATCCATATCTTATAAACTTTTCCTTATAGGTCACATTTTTTGTACATTTTAAAAAATAATCTAAGTATGTGCCAAAATCTTAGAGAAAAACAAGAACACAAACACATAAATGTATATGAGTCTGTATATATCTGCCCTAATACATGAATAGCCCAAGAGAGCACTGACTATAATTCTAAAAAATAAGTAACATATTATCACTCTTTTTCATTACAAAAATGATTGACTTCAACTTTTTTCTAGATGTACTATGTATTGTAAATTTTCACATGATATAATCACCACTGGATTGTGAGCTCCTTAAAGTCTGAATCCACCTCATTCATCTTTGGGTATTGTTCGATAAATCAAACTTTACTACCCTAATTACTTTTTGTCAGCAAAGAAAGCACACAGTTTGATTGAAATCTATGAAATTTTACTTTGCTTTGTATTTTTATGCCACATTTGTTCTTATTCCTAAATGCTTTTCACAAACAAAATGATTGTACATTTAATTGAAGAAGGGGATTTTTTTTACTTTAATTAGAATCAGAGGACTAACTGTGGGTGTCTCACACATGAGAACAGAAAGATCAAAAATATCTATCCTAAAAAATGTCTACTTTTTCTGGAAAAATATTTGAAACAAAACACTAAAATCATCTGAATACCAGCCAGGATTTCCTCCTCTTATAGAATTTGATTGTAACTATCATTAGCATAAAACTTTTTGGGTAAATTCATGACAGACATTAATAAATTATATTTTCTGTGCCCTTTTAATGTAGGAAATTTAAGTTACATATTCCTCATAGTGTGTTAGAATAGACAAATATAGGAAATTTAAGTTACATATTCCTCATAGTGTGTTAGAATAGACAAATATAAATCACTCCTAACAGTTCATATTTACATTAATCACTCTTTTTGAGGTTTCTTCAGAACAATTGTAATAGCATAAATAAGATGTAAGAAAGTAACATGATTTTATTTCATTCCATACAATGTTCCATTTATGGATGCATTTTTGCATTCATTTCAGTGGCGAAGAGGTAATGAAATGTATGTCAGACATTTAATGCCTGTTAGACATTTAAGCTGCTTTGTTTTTAAAGGCATGTGTTGACCTTATCAAATGCCTAATAACTAAAGTAATTGTATCCTGTAACAATCAAAATGTCTTCCATTATAACAAAAATATAATTCAATTACATTACAGTATGAGCTATTACATATGATGTTCAGAAATTTATGGTTAAATACATATTTCTGGTTCTAAAGAAACCAAATCATTTCTTCAAAGAGTTCTATTTGTTATGCTGGCAATAAAAAAGGCTTTTTAAGATATATAACTTTTATAAGTATTAGAAAGAAAAAGATAGTACCAAAAACCAAACATTAGCAATGCCATTCATTTCTTGATCTGTTCAAACAAGCGGTATATACCTAGAGCAGAACTTATTTCACCTATATCCATGCACATGGTATTTTATTTGAATAAGTTATCAGAAAAACAATGACTAAAAGAATGAGTTGTGATACTCAAAAACAATTCCTAATACCTATAAGGAAATGGCCAGTTCTCAAAACTAGAAATCATAAAACATGTCACTACTGTAATTTGGATAATTTTCCCAGTGCCCCACTTATGTAAATATTATTTTTGATGCCATATTTGCAATGTGAAGTACTAGATCAAAAGCCTCCCATTTGCTTTCTCATCAACTCACTTTTTTATTTGCTATGTCCTACCACTGGCCTTTGGGTATAAAATAGCCTATCTATAACTCTCAATTGCTTGTACTTTTAAAGAGAGAAATACTCCTTTGTATATGGTCCACATCCTTTATCTCTATGAGTTTTAGAATATGGAAATATTAAATTCTCAGTGAAAATAGCAATACTCACTCTGGTACAAAAATATATTATTTATTGTGGGAACTCTAAATATATATGTCTTGTAAGGTCTTATCTAATGTTAAACTCTTTGCCTCTAGAAAAACTTAGAACTTGGAAAGCATACATCTTTTTTAAATAGTTTTTATACGCCTTAACCTATTTGCATCTCTCCTAAGGCCAATCTTTAGTTCTAAGATTTGTATTCCAGTTCTAGCCTCAGTTTTCTGGACCCTGCATTATGCCCCTCCAGAATGGCTTCCCCCATCAAATGACTTCTGTCATCTTACTGATCAGAATCCATCCTACAGTACAGATGCCTCTGATCTTTTAGATGTCCAAGTAGAAAGTACAGAAGAAAGGGTACAAGGCCAGCCTCTACAAGACACAGCCTCTACTCTGACACATACAATTTCCCATCATATATCCTCCTGCTCTGCATTATTTATTCCTATAACAATATTTAGACTGCCTTTTCACTTACTCATTGTCTTTGCTGTTAGGGCCCTCTGATTTCACCCTTCTTTCAAGATCTTCCCAGCCTTCTCTAGAAGAGAGGTCTCCTAACTCTAGTTGAGAATATCGGATTCTTCTTCTGCCAACAAGTAGACTCATGTAGCTTTGCAGAACTAATCTTCCAGCTCCCAATTTCCCTAAGGAATACAGCATTGATTAAATAGTCTGAACTTCTATTTTGGACTCCTTCACATGGCTCATACATGTCTGGTTTTTAGGATTAACTTTCAGATCTGTGCATTACTTTCATTTCTAGTATGCTGGTCCCATCACCAACCATGAAAGCCTTTTCCCATTTTTTGTGTTCACTTAAAATCAATAAGAATTTACTGAATGAATACCACCCACACAGAATGTGCTTAATACAAAAAAAGTATAAGACACAGTTCTCTGCCCTAGGAAACCAACTTTTCAAAACTTGTGTTTCCTTCAGAGCATTCTGACATCCAATTTATGCATGTTTGAAAGATTGGTATAACAGAAGGGAATGGTGTGATGTAACCCACCGCTTATTTCTTTAAGTATTATAATAATAATTATCCTGTGATATGGAGAACTGAAATTTGAAATTGGAGACTCATTCACTCATCTAGTAGAGTTTTGGGGTAAAGTATTTTCAGGTTGTATGAAAGAAGCAGAACTTACATGGAAACTTTGTCAATAAATTTATAATCTAAAGTTGTCCCTGATTTTGCTTAATTTGAGGTTACTGTTTAATCTGAGTCTGCATATCATCTCAGTCTCCAGGAACACGCAGATGAATTATATGGAAGGGAAAATCAGAAACTACCTGCATCAGAAAGATCCAGTAATAATAATAATTTATAAAAGCCACAGGAGAGTCTAAAAACAGTACAAATTGTAATCCAAAGAAAATGTGGAAAGCCTACTGGCTAAGAGGGTCACAGTCAGGCAAACAAAATAAGGTAAATTGGTTTCCAACCTTCCACAGGTACGAGGTGTGAGACAATCTTAAATTATTGTGAAGCACTTACCTCAAGGTGGATATTCAGCTTTCACCTGCACAAATGACAAAATTTGAAATAAAGAATAATATCTCTTTGCATATATGAAGCACTTTTTATTGTATATTTCTCATGATATTCTTACAAGAAACTTAAGCAGGAGGTCCTATGTAAAGGAAAAATGAACTAGAAAATGGTTTGAGGAATAATAAAGACAAACTTCTCTGATCCCACAATTTTAACCAGAGGCTTCTCAGTCCTAATATAATGACAGAGGAGGCCTATGATTGGAGTCCACCGATAATGAAGTGAAATGCTGGTATAGGTCAGAGGATGCTCTGAACTGCATAGACTTTATAGACCCTTATGTACAATGAAGGCCTAGTATTTGCTTAACTGGCTTAATATACACTCTCCTGGTTTACAGTGTGCTTTTATGTGCAGGTCTATTTGATCTTCTCAGCAGGTCAATGAAGAAAGAAATATTGGCCACTTTTTAAGGAAGAGAAAATAGAGGCTCAGAAAGGATAGTGTCTAACCAAAGTCACTCTATTACTGAGCAGTAGGTAGAAGAAGTGGGTACCTCCAGAGACCTGGATTTCAAAGTCACACTTTTTGCTACTTTGCCAGGGACTGGTAGGAAAACACAGAAAATATAGTGTTAGGTTTGTAGCCCTGCGAACACATAATTTATTAGATTGTTTCTTAAGTCAAATAGTCATGAGATTAATTTGTTTAGTATCACAATAATTGAATTAGTTGAGTCTATATTTTAGACTCTTTCTTTGTCACAGCGAAATTGTTTTGTTATTTAAGCAACAATGCCAATAACAATG
Source organism: Cheirogaleus medius (assembly GCA_008086735.1). Lineage (NCBI taxonomy): Eukaryota > Metazoa > Chordata > Mammalia > Primates > Cheirogaleidae > Cheirogaleus > Cheirogaleus medius. The sequence goes on from VBSM01000529.1 coordinate 75,660,561, forward strand.
CTAAACAATATATTTAGAATTGACTAAAAATCTCCACTTAACTAGCTAATGATTCTCTTTCTTACTTTGATTTCTCTTCTTTATTTGATGGTACATTGTTGTTATATGGTTTAAAATATAGCCATACAGTTTCTCTTCTACATAGCTTGGCAATTTTTTTGCTGAACACAGAGTGGTGAGGGAACTATATGAATAATAATCTCTGTCCTGGTCTGTCATCTCCCTTGGTATCCTTCACTAATCTAAGTGACCTTCGTTCCTCTTTACCAGTAAGTACCACACACCAGTCATTGGAAACGTCAATTGGGCTCTTTTGTCACCTTCTCCTTTTCTTGACAGCCAGTGAGAAAACCCAGCTTTAAGCCCTAGATATACTATTCAATAGCTATCTGGCCTAGGACAGGAGATTTTACCTTTAAGAGTTCATTTTCTGATTATTAAAATGAAGGAATTGAACTAAAAAATTGTCAAGGACTCTTTTAGATCTAATAATACATATTATCATCACAGTAGAAGGTAAGATCCTTGAGTTCAAGGACTTTGTGGATTTTGTTCATTGCTGTATCCTCAATGCTTAGAACAGTATTTTCTAAAAGATAATAAATGAATAAATGAATAGCATTTCACTTCAGGTATAGAAGGAACATATTCATACTGTAACATGAGATAATAGATGGTTTACCACTCAGAGAAGGCCTCACAAAGAAGCAGTGCAGGCTGAGAAAAAGCCTACCAGTTTGAAAGTTCAGAAACTTCACTTAATAAGCTCATTTAAAGGTGACTAAGATTAGAGGAACTGACACAAACCCAATTGCCTAAGTAACTGATTGATAAACTACAATTAGGAATTCATAGCTTACAATAAACGACTTTCACTATATGTGTAGCTGAGATGTGTGTTTTTTCCAATTATCTTAGTCTATTCAGTCTGCTATAACAAAATACCGTAAACTAGGTATCTTATAAACAATATAAATTTATTCACCACTGTTGGAAAACCACAAAGATGCCATTTTGTATGTCACATTTTAAACCCCTGGAGGCTGGAAGCTCAAAGAATCATTGATTAGTTCCATCCTATGATTAGTTCTGAGACTGTGCCTCGGAACGACGAACTTCACAAGTGCTTCTCGGTCCCTCCTCCTCCACTCCCACCCCTGCCTTTGGTGGAACAGGATGGCTAAATTGGACTGGACCTGAGTATTTGCTTTCTCCCTGTAGAAAACTAAGGCCAGCTGGAGTAGGGTATCTCCCTTCCTCCAGGTCAGTTGGGCTCTGATTAAATAGTCTCTCCTGATGGCAGACCTTGTTGAAAAGACCAGAGTGCTCTGGCATATTTCAGAATGGTTCCTTTTCCCTTCCCCCTGCCTGAAGCTGGGAGGATTTTTCTCTGCTATTCACTGTGAGAACCATGTCAAGCTCTTGAAGGTAAAACTCACAAAAGTGTGAAGGCCCCCAATGACCAAGTCCCCCTGGAGTTTTTATCTCTCAGATTTGTCCACACTAAGCCTCCAGCAATTTATCAATTAGAGTTCACTGTTTTCCTAGCCTGGTACTTGTTCCCACAGAGGTGTCAGCTAAAGGGTTTCTACTCCAGTAAAATGTGCTTCTCTTTATTCATCTGTCAGTCTCTCCAATTTTGGAGACAGCGATCTGCCCTGAGACCTCACGTCTCTTGTAGATTTAAGAAGAGTTGTTGCTTTTACAGTTCATTCAGCTTTTTACTTGTTAGGATGGAGTAGTGACTTCCAAACTTCTTATAATCATATAATGTGCTTTTTAGAAACACTTAAAAGTATACTGCTTTTTATCTTAACCTAAATCCAAATGACTTTGAAAGGGATTATAATTAATTAAAAAGTGAAAATTAAATAACTTCTCTCCTAGCAATGAGAAATGACTTAATTGCCTGGCAGCATAACAGTCTCTGTGGTTATTTAATTTCAGCCTCCACCCTTCTTAGGCTTATTTTCTTTTCTACTATATTTCTTTTCACAATATTCTTATTAATGTAATCAACCTCTTTAGTAGAAGGCAAAGTTATAAATTACTTTAATTTTTATTATTTCTTGGTGTGTGTTCTGATGTTTTGTTGGTATTTACTTTAAAAATTTTGAATCAAAACATTTAAAAGCAATGCTTGTGTAATACACTTTTCTCCATTAGTTAACATGTCAAAATCATATCATTTTCTTTAAAGACACATGGAGACAATCGAAAGAACTGCAGTTTCATTAAATTCTCAACTATAGGGGTATGAAATGTGATCAACAGAAAGGTGTCACTCTGGTTCAGAGCTATAAAATAGAGCTGAGAAGCCTTTCTAAGAAGGATTATCTGCACAGTCTGAAATCTGGTAAATAGGAACTTGCCTAGGTCAGACCACCATGACCACAGCATCCTAGAAATTAGCTGAATTTCGCCAGTGTTGCAACTCCTAAACAGCAGAAACCAACGAACAATTGACTTGTGTACTAAACCAGCCCCCTCCACCAGTGGTAATTCTTTCAAAACAACTTGTGCAATCACCTTCAGTGTCCTTTTAAAAAATCCCTACTCCTCTTCCTCTCTTAAGAACACAATTTGGCTTCTAGCGCCAAATCTGTGTCTTCTGGATTGCAATTCCTAAAACCCCAAAAATACTTTGTCTTAACTGCTTTGCAGTCTGGTCTTTCACCTCTTCTCAGTTGACAGGGGCTACTGGAGGATTCAGTTCACTAAGTCTTTCTGTAAACATAGCTATTTATAAATGCAGGAGTCAGATGGCTATGCTAGTTTCTCTCCTTAGGTCGAGGGGATTAGTAAAATGTGTTTACTTCGATCCCCAAATTTTTAATATGGAAATCTAGAAAAGAGGAAAAAATAGAAAAGCCAATTTATCTTATCATCAAATACATCACTTTTTCAGTCTGCTGAAGGTGATTCAGAGTTTAAAGAGAAAATTCAATAAATGTCAATTTAACTTCTCCTCTATGCCAGGATGCTTTCTTGGAAACGTGGTAGTTAGTTTGCTAATATTAACATACAGGGTAGCAAGCACTGTAATGTCAGAAGGAAATAAAAATTAAAACATAATGGTATTGATGCAGGAAGAGACAAATGGATTATTACAACTGAGTCCAGAAATGAGCCTATGTATGAATAAATATGCAGTAATTTATAATGGTAGTAAAACAACTCAGTGGGGAAGATAGAATAGTCAGTAAAAGAGAGGGAAAAATCAAGTTGAATCCTTATTTTACACCATTTCCAAAAAACAAATTCCATATGGATTAAAGATGTAAAAGTAATAGTCAAAATTGCAAATGCACTATTAAAAAAATAGAAAACTATATTTATAACTTTAGGATAGAAGAGACTTTCTAAACAATATATAAAACACAGAAGCCACAAAGAATAAATTCATAATGTTGACTACACCAAAATTTAAAACTTTAAAAATTAGAAAATAAAACTATAGACTGGGAGAATATCTTCTCCACTTATATAACAGAAAATTATATTGCAACAGAGTGATAACAGGTTAATATCCAAAAATAGGTAAACTTTAGATAGGAAGAATAAAGAATGTACTTTCAATTTTTATAATGAGAAGATTATTTCCCAAAATAGTCACAGACTTCATACAAATCAAGTAAAAATAATAGAAAATTATGAAAACACTTTAAAATTTGTTATGACTATGTATTGGTAAGATTGTCGAAAGTTTGATTTTGCTGTACACTAGTGATAGGAGTGTGAACTGGCACACTCTTTTTAGGGAATAATAATATGCCAGTACTGTTAGAAGTTAAAATATGACCACTGCTCTAGCACCTAGCAGTTGTATTCTTAAATATCTTCCCTAAAGACATACCTATGTGTAGAGAACGTACAGGACATTCTGTAGCACTGTCTGTGACACTTAAAAATTGAAAACCACATAAATCCCTTAACAAAAAAGCAATTATGGAAGGCCATCCAATGGACTGCTATGCAGTTTTTGAAAAGAATGAGATATATCAATATCCACATATGTTGAAAGATCTCTATGGTGTACTATAAGGTAAAAATGCAAGTTGCAAAATAATACTCACATTATAGTCATATTTATTTTAAAAACTAGTTACAGCATATGAATGTAATAAATTCCTATGTAATAAATATATGCAAAAATATTAAATAATAGTGGATATTCTTTAGGAGGTAGCTGGGACTAGGAATAAGGCAAATGGGACTTTTACTTTGTCTTAAGTCTGTTTTCTGTTGCTTAAAATAAAATATCAAAAACTGGGTAATTTATAAGGGAAAGAAATTTATTTCATATAGTTATGGAGGCTGAGAAGTCCAAGGTCGCAGGGCCACACCTGGTAAGGGCCTTCTTGCTCTGCAGAAGGGTATCACATGGTGCATGGACTGAGCATCCTAGCTCAAGTCTCTCTTCCTCTTCTTATAAAGCCACCAGTCCCACTCCCATGACAACCCATTAAGCCATTAGTTCATTAATCCACTAATCCACAAATGGATTAATCCATTTATAAGGGCAGAACTCACATGACACAATTATCTCTTAAAGACTCCACCTCTCAATACCACCACATTGGGGATTAAACTTCAACATCAGTTTTGGAGGGGACAAATATTCAAACCATAGCATATTTTGTCAGAATTTTTTAATATTTATAATAAAGCTTATTTATTTAATATTTTAATAATTATAACATATAATCTTAAAGAGATCACAATGATTATAAACAGAGTAATTTGAAAACATATTAGTATGAAGCTGTCAGGGCCATCTTGAAAATTCCTCCAAATTACATAAAACCATTTCCATTCAAATATGGCTTTTATTCTGTCAATAATTAGAATTGTTTTAATATTAATACCATTTAAAGGATATTTCAACAGTGAACACCTTTTAATTTTCATTTAAGTTTTATTTTTATGAACTCCTCACATTATGAAATTTTCCATAGAAATCTATCCTGGCTCATCACCTTTACCATTAAACTAAAGATCTGCACACTACACATAAGAAGATAAATCACTTTACTTTTCAAGGGACTGTTGATATTTTTGTTTTGATGTCAAATGAGATTTTTAGACAGTTTCCTAAAATAGTATAGTTATCACCAAATTAAATCTCTAGAAGATAATCCCTAAATAACCCTATTAGCTGGTTTATCACCCTAGACTTTTATAACTGTTTCAGTACTTATTCAAGATGCCTGGGACATCATAAATACTGAATAAATATTGTGCAATGAATAGATGGATTAATGGACAACTTGATGTTTGGAGGCTTTTAAAAACCAGTGTAGACATAAACAATATCCAACCTTAATCTTCCATTTTAAATCCTTCCTTAAATCTTTTATAAGCACCATGAGGGCATCCAATTCCAACAAAGTAGTTTTACTGCTTCAGTGGAAGATATTAGAGATCAGGATGCAGAGATTCTTGACGAGTACACAATGCTTAAAAGAGCTACTCTGTCCTTTTGTACATTCTTTATTACAAAATTACATGTGCCCACCCTCAAAAACAGATGCCTGTATTGTGATTCCCCTAAAGCAGTTAGCTTTTGTATGACATTTTGTCACGTGCAAGGTGATCTCATATATATTACCTGTAAAACCCCTATTTAAAATTGCAAAACACATATCCCCCATTTCCAGTCTTGCTTTATTTTTCCTCATAACACCTATCACCTTCTAGCAGATTAAATAATTTACTTATATATTCTGTTTATTGTAGATATCTTCTCTCTCCCCCCCATCCCCACTGATCCACATCCACATACACTAAATATAAATGTTGTGAGAAAAAGAAATTTTATTTATTTTCTTCACTACAGAATCTCTAGTGTCTAAAACAGAGCCTGGTACATAATAGCTACTTAGTAAAATTTTGTTGAATAAAAGTATGAATGTAGTTGTTATAACATTTTTACATTGCTTGAATGGGTGAAATTTGAGAGTGAGAAAGTTTGGCTCTTTGAATATTAAAAGGATAATTCTAATTTTCCCAGTTTTATTGATGAGGTTATTGCCCTGGCAATTAAATTAGATGACATCAATGTCATCATCATGATCCAAGTTTTAGACAAACACAGATGGTTCTTTCAAATTCTGAGACAAATAGCTCTTTCTCACAGGTCAGGTTGTTTCATTTCACTTTACCTTTATCTGCATCACTTTGGATTCCGCACAGACCGAAAGTGAGGGTGGAGACAGGGAATGACGTTGTATACAGTCAATACAGCCACCAGGTTTCATTAAAGAGTTTTAAAAATCAGGTAAATTTATTTGCAAAGAGAATCTATAAAACATGCATGTGGTCAATACTACTGTGAAACATGTTCTGCCTCAACTTGTTTTATGAAATGCTCTGTAGCATCTCTGTATAATCAGATCTATTTATCGGCATTATTCTACAGTCAAATTTGTTCACATTCTCTTTGTGCATGAAGACTTTGTAGGAGAGAAATTTGGATTTTATCCTAGCTGAAGCAGGCTCAGAGTCAATGTCAGGAAACTGAAGTGAGAGGGTGCTGGTCTCATCTGCCCCTGCTCCCCCATTTCCTCTCATACACATACACGATTTGCCTCCCACTACATCTTCTCCAGTGTTGAGGGTGAGGTGGGGTAAGAAACAGAAAAGAGAAGACATTTTTTTCCAAATCCTTCTTGCTGCTGAATACCTTCCCTGGCTGTCATTTTCCTGAGCGTGGCAGGTGTCCTTGTGGATTCCTCAGAAAAATGTAAAGAAATCTCCACAGTATATAGTTTGCTGACGTGAGAGATACTTTCCAGCTTAAGCTCCCCCATCTCTCTCTCTCCTCACCTCTTGCTTTGGGGATCACAACCTCAGCAGGCATCTCTCTGCCATGAGGTCCTCCCAAGATAGCTGAAGCTTGGCTTCCATACACAGGGTCTATCTAGCTGACCCCCACCCTCGCCACACCAAGCATCGGGAACGCAGATTTCTGTTGCTCGTCTCCTGTCCATCATCCTGCTGTCTCTCCCCTGCTTCTTCTCCACGTTCTAATGGGTCTTGAGGACAGAACCGAAGCACACCACCTCAGCAGACATCCATCCAGGACAGGAGACAGCTGCCTCCCTTCTTTATGGAAAAGGCAGTGTAGTCGTGACTAAGAGACTGAGCACTTGAGCCAGACTGCTTGAGTTCAATTCCCAGTGCCTTCCTTTACTGCTTCTCTGACACTGGGCAAGATTTTAAATTTTTCAGTACTTCAGACACCTTATCTATAAAGTGAAGATAAGACTATTTCCTACCACATAGGATTACTATGAAGATCAAGTAAGTTAACACACATGATACTCTTAGAATAGTATCTGTTTAAAAAAATAGCCATCACCCATAATACTCTGATACAATAAAAAATAGCAATCTATGCTATTATTAACCCCAATTTCTGTTAGTGGTTGTTTTAGAAATCCTTTTTGGGGTTAGGGGAGTATAACTCCCATCCCTTCACCATTCCTGCCAAGGGGGCGTGGGAAAGGCTCAGCACTCTCATTTGAGTCAGAGGATCACTCGTACCCTCCTGCTCATTTCTAAACACCATCTTCCCTCAGCCGGACTGCTGCAATAGCACCCTAACCAGACTCCTTACCACCCTACCATCCATTCTTCCACCAACAACCAAGACAATTTCCTCAAAGCAGAGGCCAGCACACTTTTTTAACTGTAAAGGGCCAGATACAAATATTTTAGGCTTCGCAGGACAAGAGGCAAAATCAAAGATATTATGCAGGCAATTTCATGACAAGAAAGAAAAATTTTTCAAAATGTTTTTATTGACAGAATTTAAAATATTATAATAATTGACAGACAATAGTTCATTTCTTTCCTATAATAATTGCAAGAATATACAATATTCCTATAATACAGATATACTAATGAAATAGGAAATAATTATTTTAGAAGGGATAACATTTTGCTTAATTGGGACTCAAATTAGTGCTTTCCAGCATAAAAACTATTGCAAATGTTCATTCGTTAATGCCGATCTGAAATGGAATTTTAAATGTTTCATCATTGAAAACGTTTTTCCACAAAAATTGATATTGCCAGTGACTATATAATGAATTTATATATATTGAAGCTTCAAGGTTATTTAAAATTTTCAAGAGTTGTTTCTACACATTTTATAGTAATTGAGCCATTAACAATTTGGGGTAACATGTCAGAAACAAGGCAAGAACTTTCATCTCTATGCATGCACACCTGCTAGTATAAACAGAAGATCAACAATGCTGTTTTAAAAGTATTTTCAGTAAAATATCTTAGAAAATAAGCTCAAAGGAGGTTGCAGAAACTATCAGAAGCAGAATCAGCTGATTTTAGAAATCTCTTTTTGAAGCTACAAATTTCAGTCAAGAATAATAGGAAAGTGGAAAATATATTAGAAGGGATTAATATTATATGTCATTATCCAGATTAAATTTTATAATCTTATAATTATTATATGTGCCCAGTTTAGTAGAGTGAACATCAATTAAGACACCATCTCTAAATTCATATGTCACTTACCTAAATGTAAGAAAATTGATTGAACCCAATCATTAAAGAAATTTAAATAACCTATGTGTTAATAGTAAGCAAGCCTAAGTATATACACATAAAATGTGCTGAAAACATAAAACAGGAAGAACTGATCTGATTCTCTCCAAGAAAGGAGTTTGTTTCTCAATATCTGCGTATCATCTAGATTTAAAAGAGAAGGCCACACAATAAATAGACAATGTTTGCAAAAAAATTTAATGTGCTTCAGTAAAAATGTTATGCATACTCAGGTTGTTTTTTGTTGTTTTTTTTTTCCATACAGGTTGCAAGTAAAAAGCATATTTTTCTTCTACTTCATGAAACATTCGAATTTAGCCTTGAAAGAAAATTGGGTAAGAACAGAGGGTTGCATGCTTATGAGCAAGATATGGGGTATTTTGCTATAATAATTATGATGAAATCATTGAAGCCAAAGAGAAAATAGTGAAACACCTGGAAGGTTCTTAGCAATTTAGAAATACCACTCAGTTCAAAGTGATTATTTCACCCACAGAGGTATATAGTCAGAGTCATTTTGATGAGGAGGACTTTACTGTAATAATAATAGAGCAGTAGATTGTGAAGTTTGTAACATAAAGACATTTAAAGTAGCATAAAATGTAAAATTTAAAGCAGAGTAGTAGTAAAGGTAGCTAGCTATCTTTTTGCTGGGTTTTATATACTAAGGGCTTTTACAAAGGTAAAAGATATTCCAAAGTTCTATCTCAGATTCTTATGTTAAGATTATAAAAGGATCACCATAGAAGAAGAAGAAACTAGGGAGAACAGCAACTAGAAGAGATAATCATTAATGCTTATCATCATAGATACAACAGATATAAAACTTACTGTGTGTCATCTACCAGTATTTGACAGACAGTAGTTCATTTCTTTCCTACAATAATACAAAGAAGTAGGCACTATTATTAATCTCCTCCCCACAAAAGAGAAGAGGAAACAGGGGTGCCATAACTTGCTCAAGGTTGTTCACCTGGGAAGCACCGATGCCTGTGTTTGATTCCAGGCTTTCTCCTGCCCTGCCTTCCACTACACTACTTATTAAAGTAGAAGCTGTGTTTAAAACTAAAGCCCCTGGACAATAACCCACCATAAAATCAATCCATTTTCAACTATGACATTGGAAGATAATAATGATAGCATTAATAGTAGCTAGCGTTTGGATTGTGCTTGCTACATGTCAGGCACCATTCTAATCATTATGATAATATACCCAAGATCATTCTGTGAATAAGTGGTAGAGCCAAGATAAGAATCCTTGAGTCCAATCAAGTCCAACTAGTGACAGTAAAAAAAAGCCTTCACCTAGAGTCCTGTTTCAACTGAATCCAGCTATCTTTCCACTGACTCCCTACCTCTTTCCATACAGCATACAAAGTGATCTTTCTAAAATGTAAATGTGAAAATACAAAGCCCCAATTAAACCCTCCCAATGACTTCCCATAGTTCATCATGTATATATATGACACTAAAAACCACACTGTGTGGATCCTACCTACCTTCTGGTCTCCCTTCCCAGTGAGCTCCCTCCATTCTCTACTTCAGCCACACTGGCCTTTCTCCTCTTTCAAAATTCCATGCTCCTTCCTCCCATAGGCCCTTGGCAGAGGTTGCTCCTTCATGCGGAACCCTCTCTATACCACTCTTCATTTTCTTTCAAGTCTCAGCTCAAACATCACTTCCTCAGTGGAGACTTTCCCTGACTCCAACACACATACACACATCAAATCCCCTTTCATTCCTTTTTATATGCAATATGTCTTCTTTATAGTACTCATCACAATTGCAATTTTACAATTATAATGTAATTATTTGATTAATGTCATTCTCCTTTACTAGACTATTAATAGTAGGCAGTTGGGACTTAGACTTGTTTTGCCACTTGTCTTAGATTGGGTTCCTTAAAACAAAGATTTATGTGCAAGTATATTATTTAAAACATAATTCCAAGAAGCACCAATAAGAGAGTGAGGAAGTATGATAGGAAAGGGGACACAGCCAATATAGGGTACATTTATGAACAGTTTGCTATTGTAGGGAACTGGGACTCACTCTTTTAGAAACCTGTGGGAGACCGTGTTGAACACCCATCAGAGCTGTCCTACCGGAGGGGTGAAGAAACTGCAGTATTAATCTACGTCTACCAACTCCATCCGTAATTGGCTAAGGGCTGCTCTCTGGAATGTTAACTCTCGGTCATTTCCAGCCAGTCGCACACACAAGCCAAGCACATTCCTACAGAGAAAGTACTCAGGCAGAGAGCTGCCAGGTGTTTGCAGGGAGAAGCCATCGACTTGTATAGGTAGAGTTAGCGCCAGGGAGACGTGGGTGGTCAACTGACAGCATCTGCTACAGCCCAACCCTTGTGATTCAACTCATGACACAAATTAAATTTACTCAGACCTCAGTCCCATCACAGATATTTAACACATTGACTAACACACACAAAAAAACAGAAACTTTTCCTTGGGGCCACAGTGTTTTATTACAAAAATAGAATAAAAACGTCAAGTGTAATTTAAAGGTAAACATAAATAGAAAAATGAAACTTATTGACTTCTATTCATTTAATCCACATTTTTAGAATTAAATTGTCAATATTGATTGTAACAATAAGAACATCAACAAGTAAGATTTTATATATGCTTCACGTGGCTTCAGGGTCAAAACTAGAATAAGTTAAATATAATTCTCATGGCAGTTAATGTGTTAAAATTGATAAATATCACAATTTGTTTTAAAAGAAGACAATAGGAAAGTCAGTAATATAAACTATAATTCCTATTGTATTGATGCAATTTGTTCAGGCTGTAACTTACACTAATTTTCTCTCTCTTCCACCACCTATTTTAGGTTATGATCAAAGTCGGTCAGGACTTTTACTGGTCTAGATCGCTGGCTCCATGGGGTGATGCCAACCTGCTTTGCCACTGAGGTGTCTAAACCCCTAAATGTGAAGTCCTTAGCAGAGCTGTAGTTGATAGAATAGCCCGTTCACTGTTAGCAATGAACATACAAGCATAAGATTCCATTAGTAGCAACATCCTTATCTCCCTATAATAATTTGGCTGAATTATCCCTTCCAGCAAAGTATCTAATTTTTTTGCCTGATGCTTTACTGTTATGAAGAGTCCTAAATAAACATGTATAAGCCAATTTTTTGGGTTTAGTGGAACCTTTATTATGGCCCCTGGTTAAAAGCATCAACTTCAATCTCCTAGAGAACCGGGACCTCTAATCACTTGGAACAGACAGGAAGCACACATTCCCTAGTAATGATGGACGGAGAGAGGGACCATTCCTCATTCTATGGCCCTGCAGCAGCTCAGCAAAGCACTCTCAGTACCAGCAGAGAAGCAGCACTGGAAGAATGGCTTTGGTGATCACAGTAACAGAATGCCATTGTCAGAAATAGTAGGGAAATAACAGTTGCATTAGGAAAATGCTGGCAGATGCTAAGAAGAGAAAAACCCTGAAGTGGAATGGTAGGTACTAGATGTATCCATGTTAGCATTTTTCATTGATTCTGAATTCATTTTCTATACAACACATTCTGTGCAGTAACTTTATAACTTCAGACTTCTGCAGAAAAGCTATACTGATCTCAGGGACACTTTTTTTTCATTTATTTAACACATTTTAATTGAGTTCCTACTATGTCGACAGAAATGGCAGATACTGGCTGTGGTAGGGTTAATGGACTGATATTAACAAGAATAACAATAATAGCAAAAACTATTTCTTAACTGCTTACTGTGTGCCATGCTCTGCTATGTGTTTTATATGCATCTAACCTGTACATTTCAGGCTTCACTGATTGGTGAATACAAATAGAGTCACATTTATAAGAAAACACCAAATCATAATGCTAAAAGAATTCTAGACTTTTTCCAAGCATTCCTGCCCACATTTATCACCAAGAATTCCCAGTGACCCTGACATGAATAGTCTGAATGTGATCTATTAATACTATGAGATTTTACACCCAGTCATTTTAAATAGTTTGTGCCTGGGTCCACGTAACAATAGCTTCCAACTGCAACTTCCTATTCTTTTTTATTAAATCTTGATTTGTTTTAAATGGCACATAATAATTATACATATTTATGGGGTACAGAGTAATGTTTCAATACATGTACACAATGTGTAATAATCAAATTAGGGAAATTAGCCTATCCATCACCTCAGACCATTATCAATTCTTTGTTGTGAGAACATTCAAAATCCTCTCTTCTGGTTATTTTGAAATATATGACATATTATTGTTAACTATAGTCAACCTACTGTGCAATGGAACACTAGAAATTATCCCTCCCATCCAACTGTAACTTAGTCTGTATTGACCAATCTCTGCCCATCACCACTCCCCTCCCAGCCTCTACTAACCACTATTCTACTCCTTCTAGGAGATGCCTTTTTAGACTCCACATATGAATGAGATTATGAAGATTATATCATATTTGTCTTTCTGAGCTTTGCTTATTTTATTTAACATAATTTCTTTAAGTCTCATACATGTTGCAAATGACAGTATTTCATTCTTTTTATGGCTGAATAGTGTTCCATTGTGTAAATATATCACATTTTCATTATCCACTCATTCAGAGATGGACATTAGGTTGATTCCCTATCTTGGCTCTTGTGAACAGTACTGCAATAAACATGGGGTTGTAGATCTCTCTTCAACATATTGATTTCATTTCTTTTGGATATATACCCAGGAGTGGGATTGCTGGACCATATGGTAGATCTATTTTTAATTTTTTGAGAACGCTCCATACTGTTCTCCATAGTGGCCATACTAATTTACATTCCCATCTACAGCATAAAAAGTTCCCCCTTCTCCACATTCTCACCAGCATTTGCTAATTTTTGCATTTTTGATAAAAACAAAAAATAGCAAATACAAAAAATACCCACTCCCTATTCTTATACCCCTCTTAAGAGTCCTAAGGAGGGCAGGTGAACGCTGCTGTGGCTCGACACTCACTGCTGTCCTTTTCAACCTTTTGCACCATTGTCTGCAGTCAAATCTGTTGCCAGAATCCTCTAGGATGGAGCCTTCCCAGAAGTCAGTATTTACTTACTGGTGAATCCAGTGTACCCTTGGAATTGCAGGCCCTCTTCCCATATGCCCTAGACCCACCTCTAAGTTCACCTGCAACTACAGTGGTACATTCTCCTGAACACTAACAGCTTTCTAAAACTTCAACTGTCCACATATTTCTGCTCACTCCCTAAGACTTTCTTAGGAACCAAGGTGGAGCTTGCTTAGTGCTTGTGCACATCCCAGAAGATCTGGGTATCTGATCTAAACCATCAGATTTCTTCCTCATTCCTGGGAACCTTCTGTAAGGGCCCTGTTATCACTGCCTGCTCTCTGGATACCATACCTTTATCCCTTATGAGTAAATCAATTGTCTGCATATTCCAAAAGCCAAATTGTAGCAATAAATAAATTTCAGCAGTCTGAGACATCCTGAGACACTTTCAGACTGTTCAAGAAGACTGACAATATAAAATGCAAGATGTAATGTAGAGTGATAAAGTAGTGTTGCCTAAGCACACAAAGGCACACATTGATCTCAGCTTCAGTCCCTGCTACATGCATACAGTAGTTCCCCTTATCCTTGAGGGGACTACATTCCAAGACCCCCAGTGAATACCTGAAACCACAGATAGTACTGAATTCTATGCATACTATGTTTTTTATACATACATATCTATGATAAAGCTTATTTATAAATTATGCATAGTAAGAGATTAATAACAATAACTAATAATAAAAAGAGAAATTATAATGAAGTTTTATAATAAAAGTTATGTAAATGTGTTCTCTCTCTCTCTCTTTCTCAATATCTTCTTGTAACTTACTCACCTATTTTTGGCCCGTGGTTGACCACAGGTAATTGAAACTATGGAAAGCAAAACCATCTATAAGGGTGGGGGAGGTCTACTGTATTTTCTCATTTAACCCTCGATCAACACTGTGGGATAAGTTATATCATCCTTATTTAGGGATGAGGAAGCCAAGATACCTTAACTCTTCTAAAACAACACACTCAGCAATGGTAAAAGGTGAATGTGCAGTTTGGAGGTGGAGGAAGAGAAGGTACTATTAATATCTATCTGGTGTCATTTGTACCAAAATTACTAATTATAAAAGTATCCAAAACAAGGGTTGACTAAAACTTTTAGTAAACTTGTGGATATAGTATAGCTTTGTTTTTTTCATCACTAACCTAATGTTCTTTTTTTATATAACTAACCTTAATTTTTTTTTTTAGTATACTCTTGTGAACAAAAGTTCTCTGAAATGGAATTTGGAGGAAAGAGATTTTATTTCAGTGAACAGTTTGCAAACTGGGGAGATGTAGCCTTTGGTGTAAAATGAAGGTGCACATTCCAGAGAACAAAGCAAAGGCTCAGGTTTTATAGCAAAAGTTCCCGCCCAGGCTCCCAATCAGGTCTGTTTATGTAAATGAAAGATTGAAACTCACTGAGCTCTAATTGGCTTATACAGCTGAGCCCTGATTGTCTGGGGCAGGTGAGCTCTGATTGATTGGTTCAGGTGAGCTCTGAAGTCCCAAAGTGAACAGAAGTGTGGCTTTTCAGGGAACTCAGAGTACACCTGTGACTTCTAGACAGCACATGACTGCTTGGCTCTATTTTAAATTTAGGCCCAGTTAGCCATTCAGATCCATCTAGAAAGACTGGCTCTTTCAGATTCACATTGTTTACACTCTTAGGCATTCAGAATATACATCAGCATACTCTCAAACAAACCATCATTTATAGTGGTATTCAGAAAAGTTTTTACTTTTCCCATGGGCCAGAAGAATATAATCTTTTATTCATGCTGAAGACTCTGAACATTTATAATATCTATGAGAACAGCTGTTTGAGGAAAAGCCCAGATAAAATTAAGTCATCTTTCCTATACTGAAATTAATTCCAATTTCAGCCTTTCAAGACATATGTTCAACAAAAGATCTAATTTCTTCATTATTTTCATCTTTAAATAGTACTTTGGGTACCACGTGCCTGGCTAACAAGATCCTTGAGTTTAAGACTATAATCTAAAATTTCTTATATCAGTAAATCCTTTTGGTGACATAAACATTGGACTATTTATTGTTGATGTTCATTAACCCTCATGGTCAGAGATTTTCCACATGAAAAGTGAAAAGAATCTCATATGATTGTCACTTGCTTCAAAGGCCTGCAGGCGAAACCTGATGAAAGTGTTCTGACTTCCTAAAAAAAGCAATAATCGTTCTCCTTTTATACTAGGAATCTTTAACATACTTTAGGGAAACAAATAGAATACTCTTTGAGAGCTGTTTTGTTGTGGTTGCTGTTGTTTTACTTAAAAGAAAACGTAATTGCAAGAAATCAAAGCCAAAGTATAAGTGCAACCCTATGAGTTATTTTCAATACACGACACAGAATTTAGATCATTTTACTTGGCATGTATAGGGTCTGAGTTCAAAGAAAGGGCCCTGTGTGTTGACTTCTTTTAATCAAATTATATGTTTCAATCTGTTTTTGAGCTGTCCTCTTGCAATCTTGCCCCTGTCAAGAACAAATCCAATATTAAGTTTCTGTTTGTAGCAAAATAATAAGTTTTGTTTCCATATTTTTTATCCGTGCTTTATTTTCTGCACAAACACACATGTGACTTAACATTCATCTACATGTCACCCTTACTAAATCCAATTCATTATATTGTGTCCTATTTGTCTTGTCCCAGTCTCTTTCTCCATCTCTGCCAGATGGTGAGCAAATAGGCTGAGGCCTTATCTCATGCTCGCTGATAAAAATCTCTTTCAGTGCTGGGTCTAGACCCTAGGAGCAGTCCTTTACCTTGTCACAGCACTCCCCATATTTTATTATTTCTCTATTCATTTATCAGCAACATGCTGCTTTCTCTTTTCAATAATTGATTGTATTCCTGATTTCTGCCACTGGATTCAAAATAAAGAATGTTAGATTTTGAAACACTTTATGTTCTCTAAATAAATTCCTAACTGGCATCAACCACCATTCACCTTCACCTGATATGCAAATGTGTCATCCTTTACTCTGACTCAAGGATGGTGAAAAGTATTGAAACAAAGGAAGCCTTTTAAATATCACTAGATGTGTGTCAGGTTCAGCAACATTTAAAGTTGGCATCCCAAAGGAAATGTCCTCAGGCTATTTAATGCATGCAACACCTGACCATAGGCCTCCTGGCATCAAGTAAACCCGAAAATAAGGTGCAGAGTGCTAATTATAGACCTTAAATTTTCTGTTCTTTTTATGACCATTTGTTCAGGATGCTGATCTTGGAGCCATAAAATCCTGACACCTATTGTTTCACGGTGAAGAGCGTTTTTGCTTTTCTCTTAAGTATTGAAGTAGTTCATGATCTTAAAATAGATTTAGTGAAAAGGCAGCAGCTTTCTATCATTTTTTCCCATTTGTTCCAACAAGGTCACAGGAAAATGTCAAGAGTAACTTGTATTGGTGTTGTTACCAATTTGCTTTGCCTTATGTTATATATAAAAGGTAACTTTCAGATACATAAATTGCTTTTTTTCTAAATCTTTCTTTTTTTTTAGTAATTAATTGAGATTTACAAGCATAGCATAGGTGTATAGATTAATCTTGCCAAAGGGCTGCTTGGGCCAAAAGCCATTTATTCTCTCTGGGCTTCCCTTATTCTTTCTAACTCCAAATGGTCTACCAAGAGCAAAATGTTGCAAGACAGTGTCTTTCCCCAGAGACTTGGCTTTTAACTAGATTAGGATTCCAACACAAATTAAATGCTTCATGGCCTGGGAACTTAATTCAGCTCTTGTTAATTAACTAGTTGTAGGAATGATTATAAAATGTTTAATTTTATCAGGATAAAGACAGGAAAAAAATAGCCTTTCTGGTTTTTCATATTTTGTCATATGTTTATGTTAGAAAAATGACAAACTACTGAACCTACCGTGAGTGCTAACCTTCTCAAATATTACATGTCTGGATAATGAAAGTCATGGTTAGGACTGATGCTATGCCTTCGTAGGTTATAGTCATTGTGTGATTTGAGAGACAACACAAGCTCTTTCCACTAGTCTACAAATCCCCTCCACCAACCCTCTCTGATCCTACTTATTATAGTTAGATTTATACTATATCCTCTACATGCCTGACACTTTGAGTCACATCACAAATATACTACTTTCTGAAAAGTAATTTTAAGTATCATGAGGATATAAGTCTCTTAAAGTAATGCACTAGTTCAGGGATCCTCAAACTTTTTAAACAGGGGGCCAGTTCACTGTCCCTCAGACTGTTGGAGGGCCGGACTATAGTTTAAAAAAACCTATGAACAAATTCCTATGCACACTGCACATATCTTACTTTGAAGTAAAAAAATAAACAGGTAAAAACACCCGCATGTGGCCCACGGGCCGAAGTTTGAGGACGCCTGCACTCGTTCATGTCAATCACTTCCTTTATTGGGTGGTAGAAAGCAAGTAGCACAGCAGCACCTAAGGTCTACATTGTGAAAAGTCCACGAGTTTACTCTCAGTATCACAGGGGTATTAAGCTGTTGGTTAGTAAGGAAGAAGGAAAGAGGGTGTATAATTTCCCAAAAATTCAAGAAAGCATTTTATGGGCGATAAAAAGACTGAGCTACTAAAGGAGCTGACATAGACATACAATTAAAATTTAGTCCTTGAAACTAGGACTGGGACTAACTATTATATTTAACCCGTTTCCCTAAAGAACATTTCTGTTTCATTCATTCAGCAAATACTTATTGAGTGCTAACTATGTCCCAGAAAGTGCTCTAGGCCCTGAACATTCAGAAGTGAGATCATGGGATTTATATTTTAGAACTTTTGCTCTGGCTCCCCTGTGGTGAAAAGACATCAGAGAGATAGAGTCAAAAGCAGAGAAGTGAGGAACTTATTACTATAGTCCAAGAGAGATGTGACAAGAGCTTGAAGGATTATAGCAGCCACGGAGGTAGTAAGAAGTGGTAGGATTCACAAAGTAGTTTGAAGGTAGAGCCAACAGGACTTACTAAGGGACTGAAGGATATGTAGGAGAGGCCTGAGCAATGCAGATAGAGAAATGACATTTCCAGAGATGGAAAGACTCGGGGAGTTTTTGGGGAAAGATGAGGAATTCTGTTTCTGAGATGTTAAGTGAGTGATATGTAGTAGGCAGTTAAATATATGAGTCAGGAGTTGAGAGAAAAGAATCATCAGGAAGCATGAAGGTGGGAATAGTTGGCAGGTAGATAGTATTTGAAGATGGGTATATGGATGTGACTCAATGGATAACAAATGTAGAAAGATAATAAGAACAAATCATGGGCACTCTGACACCTAGAATTCAGGAAGAGAACGGGAGCTGGAAAAAGAGGTTGAAAAAGACTATTCAGAGAGAGAGAATGAGAACCAGGAGATTTTAGTGTCCTGTAAACTAAGTAAAGAAAGGATTTCAAGAAAAAGGGACAGATGAACTGTGTTGAATTCAGCAGAAAGTAGAGCACGATGAGAAATTAGACTTGACTACTGATTTGGCTGTATCAAATCATCAGGAATGTTGACTTTGACAAGAGCGGCTTTAGCAAAATGTTGGCTATGAAAGCCTGATTGTGATGAATTCCTTGGAGTGGGAAGTGAGATGCTAGGACAAGAATGTAAAGAAAAGTTTCCAGAAGATGCCAATAAAAGGGAAGAGAGACATGGGGCAGAAGCTGGAGAGGGACATCTGGCCAAGTGAAGTTTTTGTTGTTTATTGGTATGTGCTTAAGGAAGGTGGGATTCTTTAGGTGGTGAGAAGAGACAGTGACCCAGAAGTCATGATGAGAAACAAGGATAACTATCCTGCCTCTAACAAGGGCCAGTATAGTAGAAAACAGTCTCTCGGTGTATTGTAAATTTAAAAAGTTTATATTTTCCTGCTCCCTCAGCAGCCCCACAAACAGGCTGTGAGCATACGGCCAGGTGCACCACTGTGATAAGGTTGGCCCTGTCGCCACTTTCCCTTCTTACCCTTCCCATGACTGTGACCTCCTACCATTCAAATGCACAAATGAAAGCCTCTTCAGCCTTTTGCTGGGTATTCCATCCTGACTCCCACTGAAGCCACCTGCCCACGGTCCTCGCTATCTGTCAGCTCCCACCTGCCTGGTTGGGCCTGCTCTCTTGCCACTCCTTCATGTGGCCTCGTCTTGATGTGCAATGACTGTCTCTCTGGGAACTGTGAGTAGAATACACCAATAAACTTTGTTTTCTGAGCCTATCCTGTGCCCCTCTTGTGGTGGCACCTGACTGACCATCACCTAAAAGAACACAGAACACCAGGTGACAGGTTGCGAGGGAAATAGTGTCCTTAAGAAACTGACCAGTTCTGTCCTATAACACAATTGAAGGGAACATTCAAAGAAGAAGCTAAAGGTATAGCAGATTTTGCTTATGCCATACCATGTGTTGTAAAAAGCACAGTGCAAGAATTTGGCGAGTTGAGTTTGGGAGGGGTGGGGCTGTGAGCCAGAAGACGATGGACAAAGCTTACAGCTCTAAGACTCTGGGAAGTCTGAGTTGCTTCTGTTGAGTGTAGTACAAAGGGGGTGTAGAGCATATGGATATTTTATATTACATTCCTTACTTTGTCATCTCCAGGCTGCCTTTAATGTTTACTGTATTATATTTTATAGTTTAGATAAAATGAGGGTGAGGATGAGAGAGATAGAAATATGATATACAATGTGATGTGGCCAAGGTACCAGATGGCACTGAGGATTTAGAATATGTTTGTATCTTGTATAGAAAAGGGAAAAAGTATGAAAGGAGATTGAGTTATTCATGAGGAATACATTTATGGGGTTTTGAGAGGCAGAGGATACAGATTATAGAGATATACTTCACTAGCCACCATTAAAGCATTAAGGAATCTCTCTTTTTTTTCCCTCTCACCCACCTACCTTTCCTAAGAACAGAGAAAATTGGAGAGAGAAGATTGGACAAGTAGACATTAGAGAATCAATAGAAAACAGAACATAAGAAACCAAAGACCAAATTTTAATAGTCCCAATTATTTTAATGAATTTTTCCCTTACTGAAAATAATTATCTATTTGAATTTTTCTACATTTGTTCTATTTCTTAAGACTTTATTTTTAGAATATGAAAAGGAATTGTATTTAGACTTGGGACCTTAACAAATTTCTTATACATATTTATTTCATATTTCTTTTGCCCTTCAATTTACCATTTTTCTTGTTTTCATTTCTCTCTTCAAATAGAGTGGGACCTTAAAAAGTTGTCTCACTGGTTTGGATAAGAGAAGTGTAGTACATGTGTGGATATAAATAGGAAATAAATTAAGATCAGGAAAATGGGCTCCACATGTACTTGCCATCAAATTGGTACTGACTGATTAAAACTATGGTGCTCAAATAGTGGTAGTGCTCACCAGGGATTCGGGAGTGGGGCGAGACCCACATCTTAGGGATGTGGTGAGCATTGTGGAGGGGAAGGGCATACCTCTAACCCTTCTTAGGGAGAGGCAAAGATATAAAATGTAACCAAAATGCCAAAAAAAAACCCCAAACTTTTATCAGGTGGTGGGTAGGTGGGAGGGGGGAGGAGGGGGATGGTGTATACTTACATAGTGAGTGTGATACGCACCACCTGGAGGATGGACACGCTAGAAGCTCTGACACAGCGGAGGTGGGGGATGGCAAGGGCAATATATGTAACCTTAACAATATTTGTACCCCCATAATATGATGAAATAAAAAGAAATTACTACTCACAAGTAGAATAGTAATATATGGACATAGGATCTATCACCTAGAAAAAATCAATTCTAGCTTTTCTAGTTAGAGCCTTCTCAAAACTTCCTGCATGCTTCATGTCTCTGAGTTTTATTATGTATAAATTGATGAAAACTTTACTGTCCCTGGAGTGCTTGAATATCTCTATAGTCATGCTTGCTAGATATTGTTTAAAATCTTCAGATTATATTTTTCCTGATGTTTCAGTATAACATAATGTAACTATTTTTTCTCCCTGTTATTCATGGTTTTGAAATGACATGATAAATCTATGTGTATTTCTCTTAAAGCAAAGGTTAATGTCAAATGTTAATAAATTGTCTTTTCACTATGATGTACAATTTGTTCCCAATAGCACCCTAGAGTTATTGGAAAGCATAGCCACAGATCATTACATTACTCCAGGCTCATCTTGTCTATGTTACCAAATGCAATCACAATTTATATGTTAATACTTTAGATAAATGATCACTTGCAGTTATGCCAGATTGTTAGTAGTCTAAAACATCCCATGTTTTAAAATCATGAACAAAATCAGAGTAAGAAAAAAAGTGAGATTAGATATCAATTTTTCCATTTTCCCCAAATCTTAGGGAACTAATAGCAACAACAAATCCTACAAAGGGAAATTAATGTGTCAGCTCCAAATCTTCAAAGAAAATGGTGCAAACTCAGGCCAAAATCTTTGAAAATGACAGCCAGAAAGAAGATCAATATGACTCAACAAGTTCCTAACTTTCCCTTCCCTCAAATAAAACAATTACAAATAAACAAAGAAAGAAGAGAAATCGAGCACATCCTTAAAAAAAAAAATTTAAACCACACCTGCAATCATTTGTAGCAAAGCAGATGAGACAGTATGTGAGAAACTCAGACAAATGGCCAAGGCAGCCCTCAAGAGTGTTTCTCTTACTCAACACATGAAAATAATTTTATTATATATTTCCATGGTAAAGCACAGAAATCTATCAGGGTCTACTATATTGACTTTTAGTAAATGGGAGAAAGCACAAGATAAAAGGCAACTGACAAAGCAAAAGAAAAAATATGTTTGAGAAAATCTTATCAGAAGTTAAGTTCTGTTGGGTGAGAAGAGGATTACGAGGAGGGGGATACTGGTATACAAAGATCTCCAAGTAAGACGTTTCACTGCCCCGTCCCTCTCCCTAGTAATTCCATGAATAAGGCACACAAATGTCACTTTGTTAATATTTTCCCTTCTCTGAATTGTAGGGAAGCGCAACAGGTTTTAGGGAGAGATGATAAAATAAGATAAGTCTAAGTCTGGTCCTGATTCTGTCTGTAGAAGCCAAGGTTCAAGGCTGCATTCTGCATTGGGAAAATGACAGGAAGTTTGAAGCTTTCTGCCAGAGAAAATGGATATGAGCCCTAAATTGGAACAAAAAAATTTATAGGACAAATTTTATAACAAAGCTGAAGGAAACTTTTAATAAGATTGTGTTATAAATTAGTAAGAGGAAAAAAAAGAAATGGCATAGCCTCAATTCCAAAAACTTCAGAACACACAAAAAGGAAAAAGTAGAAGTAAAGAACCATGCTGTATAAAAGGTGAATGTAGAGCTTCTATGGAAACTATCATAACCAAAAAAATAGAACTTTTACAAGTGTCTTATACAACAGAAGAATATTTTTAAAACATAAATTCAATGAGAAATGACTTCAAAGACACAATGAAGTAACAAAAAATTAGGTGAGACTGTAGAAAAGAGAGAACAAGTTAAAGACTAAAATAATGACCCCGGAGAAATAAATACATTGCAAATAGCAATTAACACACTAAATCAAACCTGAATATTTAAGAGTACAGAAAAATTTTTTTAAGAATCTAGGAAGAAAATGCAAGCCATCCCTGAGAATGGTGAGATAGTATGAATGCATATGCCATCCCACTTGAATCACTTGGAAAGGATTCCCCACAAGAAAGAAGAATTGTCACCATAAGTGTGTAGAATGGGTGTTGAGAAGGCAAAACATCAGAAGATCACTAAGATAAATACATAATTATAAAAGTTTAAATTCACAAAGAAGATATAATGATTCAAAAGAAACTAACTTCAAATGTGTAAGTCAAAAGTTGGGTGAACCATAGGGAAATCTGACAAATCCATGGTCATAGTGAGAGTTTTCAACATGCTTCTCTCAATTACCAACAGGTTAAACAAACCACAAATCAGTAAAGAATAGTTGAACTGCACAATTAACAAAAGTGATCTTTAAAAAGATATGTAGAGCTCTGCAACCAAGAATTAGAAAATACACATTTTCTCAAGCACATATAAAATGTTTTCCAAAAAACTTTCTAAAACCTTACCTCCCCTTAACCATATCCCTGACCACAATGCAATTAATAAATCAGTTTTAAAAAGGTAAGTGAAACTCTCCCACATACTTGGAAATTTTTCAAATATCACTTCTAAATGCCTCACAGGTCAGAAAAAAAATGTTCATGGAAATTTAAAAATACTTCAAGATAAACAATAATGGAAATTTTATATATCAAAACTTACATGATTCAAAAGAGTTGTGTTGAAGAGGTTTTATATATATATATATATATATAAATGTTTATATTAGAAAGCAAGAAAGGACAAATTTCATGAGTAGGGATCTAACTTAAGAATGGTGCTATGGTTTAAATGTGTCCACCAAAGTTCATGTTTTGGAGACTTAATCTTCAATGCAAGAATATTGAGAGGTGGGACTTTAAGACCTGATTTGGCCACAGGAATCTGCCCTCTTGACTGGATTAATGTCATTGCTAGAGTGGACTTTTATAAAAGCAAGTTCTGCTCCCTCTCAGCCACTTGTTCTCTCACACTCTCTTGCCCGTTCACTTTTCTCCAAGGAATGATTCAGCAAGAAGACCCTCGCCAGATGTATTCCCCTCAACCTTGGATGTCATAGCCTCTAGAATTATAAGAAATAAATCTCTGTTCTTTATAAATTACCCAGTTTCAGATACTCTGTTGTAGCACCACAGAAAGGACTAAGACAAATAGCTAGTGATGAAAGACATTACACATAATAACTACAGACATATGGCTAGTTACAAATATTAACTAAAGCCTCATAATAGCTGCAGAATTTAGGCACATGGGTAGATAATCTTCTTAGAAGAGAGAGAGATTCTATTTTTCCTATATATCTTTCTTCTAATTTATATAGGATAGATTCTTTGCTGGTTACTTCATAATTTATTCCTTTTCCAACTCACTTCTAGTTTGCCTTCCTGGTTTTATAAAGACTAGAAAGCTAAAGATTATATTTCTTAGACTTCTTTGCATTTGGGATATAAGTAAATGATCTATGCTCTGTATCTACATAAGACATGAGCTCATTATGAGCAAGAGGAGAAGCAGGAGCACATGGAGGGAGAAGCAGCTGGTTCTTCTTTAGCAGGTGTGATGGTTAATTTTATGTGTCAACTTGGCTAGGCTATGATGCCCATCTGTTTGGTCAAACACCAGTCTAGATAGTGCTGTGAAGATATTTTTTAGATGTGATTAACAGTTACCATCAGTAGACTTTCAGTAAACTGGATTACTATCCATAATGTAAATGATCCTCATCCAATCATTTGAAGGCTGAAAGAGCAAAGACAAGTTTCCCAAGGAAGAAGCAAGTCTTGGTTAAGACTGCAACATAAAGACCCACCTGCTGACCCATCCTAAAGATTTCAGACTTGCCAGCTCCCATAATTGTGCAATCCCATGAGCCAGTTCCTTAAAATACATGTCTAGATAGATAGAAAGATAGTTGTAGAAAGAGAAGATATGCACATGTATGTTGACTCAGTTTCTCTGGAGAATTCTAAGACAGCAGATGTGGCAGAACTTTTGATGTCCAGTCCAGAGCATCAGAGATGCCAAGCAGGTTGAGTTAATCCAAGGTGTGCATGAGGGGATATTTTTTCTGGCTTCATAGTCCCTGCACATGCATTCATGAACAAGAACTATGGAAATTGTGTAAGCTTCATATTTGTCAATGAATTTCATTCTCCTAAACTAGCTAGAATGAATTCTGTGATCTGTAGCCCTTACCACTGTAGGTTTTCTATAGACAGTAATGTCTGACTTGGAATGATCTTTGTGAAATATAACTCTGATGATGTCACTATTCTACCTAGAATCCTTTAATGATGCTCTATCAAATATCCAGGATAAAAACCTTTACAAAGCTTCTCATTCACACTTCCATTCCAGTTACATCAAGCTACTTACAGTCACCAGTTGCCTTTGCACATACCATTTCCTCTTTCTGGAACACCAATTACTTTACACTGCTCCTTGTCCACATGAAGAACTCCATCTCATGCTCAACTATAACTTTCTCTGGAATAATTCCTGAAACTCCAACCAGTTAAACACTCTCTTCTATGTGGACCCCTTTTACATATTCCTAAGGAACTTTCTTCCATGCATTTACTATGGAATGTGCCTTGTTATTACAGTTATTAATTTACATACTTATCAATTCCTCTCTTTCTTTGCACACTAGCATATGAGTTTGTGAAGAATATAAAATTTATGCTGTTTTTAAATCTAAAATCTTACTTGGCATATAATAGTTTGCTAATGCTTTGTTGAATTATTGAATGATTTAATTTATACAGTAGCATCAGTTTTTGCATATCACAGCATCTCTCAGTCCAGGCATTTTTGTTGACTTCATGGCAACAAAGTGCTTAAGTAATCTCGTACACTATTACTCATGTTCAGTAGCACTCGCCAGCAGAAAAAGGTTTTCAGAGACAACACAGAGGTAAATAGCTTACTAAATCGATGTTGCTTGTGTTAATCAAATGCTCACAGAAATATATAAAATAATGGTATTGCTTAAAAACAGTTATGCATTGGCCCCCCATAGCTTTCCTCTACTGACTTCTGCCTAATGGCCAAGATCCAAGGTTTCAGAATCAGGCAAAGTTGAACCAAAAACATATGCCCGTCACACATTAAGTCACAGAGACCTTGGGAAAGTTACCTAACCTCTCCAAGGTTCACTTTCCTCACTTAGGAAACACAGCTTATAAAGACCTACCTCAACAAAATGCTCTGAGAATTAGGTATGTAAAATAGTTATGCCAGTATCTGGCACTATACAATTGAGCACTATATTGAGCACTATATAATGAGCACTATACAATTGTTAACCATACAAATTATAATATTTACTGTAGTATATTAATCAAGTAGAAATTTGTAGAGATTAATGCCTGTGAAAAGAGATTTTTGCAGCCCATTGAAGCATCTTTAAAGTTCACATGTGTATTTATTTACATATGGATAATATACTCCTTCCTTAATTATTTGCAAAAATAAAATTGTGCAATGAGTAACAAGAGGTCAAAGAGGAATGCATTTATCATCTGCTGCCTTCATATTTATTACCCCTTCCTCTGAAGACAGAAGTGTGCTACTTCATTAATTCTTATAATATTCTTGCTGAGTTGGTGAATGCTCTTGTGCTCCCTCTTTACTAATACATTCATCTACAGCAGGGGTCCTCAAACTTTTTAAACAGGGGGCCAGTTCATTGTCCCTCAGGCTGTTGGAGGGCCAGACTATAGTTTTAAAAAAACTATGAACAAATTCCTATGTACACTGTACATATCTTATTTTGAAGTAAAAAACAAACGGGCAAAAACACCCGCATGTGGCCCACGGGCCGTAGTTTGAGGACGCCTGATCTACAGTATCTCAAAGTCACCCGCTAAAGTGTGGGTGGCAAAATACAGCGGTTATCCCTGAAGGAAAAGGAATACAGAAAGGATAAAGGTCACCGGTCACCAGGCTTTGATGAACAAAAGTGTCTTTGACATATGGTATTTTAGAAACAATGAGCTGGACAATCCTTCTGCTGAGGTGGTCCAGGCATGATCTTCCCTAAAGGTAAAGGTAGCCAAATTAATGATAATGATATTTTTTAGCTACATGATTTGTTAAGAAAGTTAGAGACTTCAGAATCATCTCAATCTCATCACTAACAGTACCCTCATACTGTCAGTAACTGGCCACATTTGTAATGTTAAACTAAAGCAGGAGTCAACTTGATTACTGTTTGTAGTATCCACTTTATCTTTTCCTTTTAAACTAGGTAATGTTAAAAGAGCACACTGAAAGTAATTATTACATGAAACATTAATATATCCTTCTCTCTAAGAAGCAAACATAACTATTAATAATTTCTCCCAAAGAAGAGGCTTTTAATAAACAGCTTAAGCAAATTAAAAGCAACCTGAAATCAAGTAACCACTATATCAGAGGCTAATAATGCTTATTTACTCCTTTTCTTTCTGTCCAGGAAGGCATTAACCTGGGTGCCCCGTAGCAACTGACTGACATATTATATCCTCTTCCTGTTCTTTTTCTCTAACTCTCTTTCAGTTAATGTTTGTTTTAAAGCACATTCTCCATTTGGATGGAGCACACAAAATGGATGAGAATGTAAATGGTATGTCTTTCTAAATACCTGGTTTACCTGAGAGGAAGGAAGGTACAGAGAGAAAGAATAATGAAGCCCTTTTATTTAGTACCTCTAAAATAGGAAGAATTATAATTATATATGTTAAATTCAGTAACTCATACAATAATCCCATGAGATATTTTAAAAGTTGTTTTACAGAAGACATAACTAATGCTTAGAAAAATGAAATCATTTGCCCAAATTTACACATGTAATAAACAGTAGAGCCAGTATTTAAAGCCAAATAGATCTGGTTCGAAATCTCAAGCTCATTCCAATATGACACACTGGTTCCCTTTAAGGAATCCATTGTTCCCAGTGACTGATATTTCTAAAAAACATCTTTCAATCCTGAGAAACTGAAAATGTATGATAATTTGAGGTACATAAAAACATATTCTAATCCTTACATGTCTTAACATAAGTCAAATAGTCCAAATGTAAAATGTCTGCTCAGTTGTTTTTTAAGAATGCAGGAAGTACATTAATACCCCCATATATGATCAGTAATAGTATTTAAGATACATATATTTAGTGCAACTATGCTAAAAACGTATTGTCTCTTTTTGACTATTAACCATTACTCAAACAACAAATGATTATCTCAGTGTCCGTACATGCTAATATGCCCATTATCATTCAATAAACATTGATAATACAGTACATGCTGAGTACTGTGCTAAGTTCTGGAGACATATTGATAAAACAAGACATGGTCTCTGCTTTCAAAGAGCTTATAGCCCAGCAAAGGAAACTATTAATTAAACAAATCTCTAATTGTAATTATGACTAGTACCATAAGAGAGATGTCATGATGCTATGAAAATGGGTAAGAAGTCATGGTTATGGATAGCTAAGCTGAAACCTGAAGAAAGAATACCAGTTTATTGGGAGACAAGGAGACAGAAGAGTTTTCCAGACAGAAGAAGAGCAAGTGCAAAGGTCCAGTCATGAGAGGGAGGAAGCTTGTGAAGTGTGCAGGTCTGAAAGAAGGCCAATTGATGATGCTAAAAAAAATAACTGATCAACACTTAAGTGCACATATAGTAGTAACATTCATAGGGTGTTGAACAGATGGGAGGTAGGAGGAAGGGACGGGTATTTACACACCTAATGGGTGTGCTGCACCCTGTCTGGGGGATGGACATATTTGAAGCTCTGACTCAGGTGGGACAAAGGCAATATATGTAACCTAAACATTGGTACCCCATAATATGCTGAAATCACTAACTAACTAAATATATATATATATGTGTGTGTGTGTATGTATTAAAGCTTTCTACCAAAAAAAAAAGAGAGAGAGAGAATAAGTGGGAATAAATCTTCCAGAGAGTAATATGGTAATATATATCAGAAACTGTAAAAATCATCATATTCAAGGAAATAATTAGGTCAGTGTGCAAAGATCTATGCATAATACAATTTTCATGCTATTTGCTTATAATAACAAAATTAAAAAGTAAAGAAATTTAAAGTTCAAACAATAAGGAATTGTTAAATAATTTATATTACGTTCATATCATAAAATTATTATGAAGCCATTAAAAGAATGACAGGAGGCACAGGGAAGGTTGGAGAATGAGATGAGCCAGACCACTCAAGACTTTGTAATCTACATTTAATATTTTATTTTTAAACCTTAAAATAATTGAAAACCACTGGTTTTAAGAAGGAGAATGACATAATACAGTTTGCATTTCAGAAAGATAGTTCTGGCTGCAGTATGGGAAAGAAATTGAAGAGATTTGCAGACAAAGCAAGCAATCAGTAACAAGGTCATTTTTATGGTCTCTCTTAGGCAATAGGTTATGGTAACTAGTACTAAGGTGGCGGTGGTAAAGAAAGGAAATATGTAAGAGGTGTTTAGTATTAATAGGTATTTAGGAAGTGCTAGATTGAGTGTGGAGGTAAGAAAACAGGGAATTTCTAGTCTAAGAACTTAGTAGATAATGTCCTTTCTAAGATAGAGGAACTGCAAAAAGATCATTTTAGGGGCTGGGTTATTAGTTTGATATGTTGAGAGTCAGACACAGAAGAGAGATCATTTGAGCAGCTGGACATAGGGTTCTTCATCTCTAAGGAAAGTAATAAGTGAGTTGTGATTTCTTGGGAAAACTGTGCAAAGGTAGAAAATTGATGTTTTAACATGTGTTTTGGAAACAAGGCATTCAAATCAAGAAACGTTCAGTCATGTATATGATATAAAATGAATTCCATTATTTGCAAGTTGATTCTATAAATGGCCTCTTTGGAGCGCATTCAGGTCTCATGAGCGCATTCAGGTTCAGGTCTCATGTCTCTTTCTGCTCAGTCCTCTCCATTGCCTTAAGGTAAAAATCCTCTCATTAGTGTCTATGTTAATTTTAAATTATTAATAGTTCAACTTGGTTTGTTCTAAAAAGTCAGCTAGAGAATGAAGCGGCACTAACATGACATGGAATATTTTTCTAAATTAGAGAAGAGTTTTTTAAATTATGATTAAAAGAAACTTTCAAATTTAAGTACCAGTCATCAAACATCATACATTTTTCTCTCACATTTCAGGGATGTTGTGGTAACCTAATACCTAACGAATAGTTATCGTCCAATATAAAATGTTACCCAGATATTATTCATGACATTTAAAAATGATTGGGCTATATTAAGTTCTCTTTTACCATTAACCTTTTGAGTACCTATTATGCAGCCTTCCACTCTCTTTCCATGTATAATATATATTCTATCATATTGATAGCATAATGCATTTGTTATTATAATTAGTTGAAATTAACTTTTAAGATTATCAAGTTGGAAATTCTATCTCCCATTTATGTTAAAGTATTAGATTGTTCCTGTCATTTCCTCTACTATTAAATGGAGCAAAATTGGGGTAGGAAAAAAAACGGAAAATTTTCTCTTATATACTCCTCCAGAGTAAGAAAAAAGAAAAGGAAATTCAGAGAGTCCTATAAAGTATTAAACAATTTTGATTTATCTGGGGTTTTTACTACTCCTTAAGAGCCTCAGAGGAAAGATAGTTTCAGGCATTGAGGCTATCTTAAGAAAAACCAATTTTTAAAATCCTAAGTATTATCCCTATAACAGGATGATCTTTCCACAAAGCTCCAGGGCAAAGAGGGGTTTAAAATACTCCATTTTCTAAATTAATTATGCATTTTCTTAGGTCCCATCCTGTACTTATTTTTTTTATCACCATAGAGCATTCTTTAAATACTTGTAGGCTGATGACCCCTGAGATATTCCATGAATTTACAAGAATTGTCTATAAGCTGGGAAAGGCTGTGTCGGGGGCTACTAACTAAACGTTATTTTGAAGAAATATCAGTCATTTTCCTTAATCCTTATCAGATGCTGTAGATGGCAGTTAGTTAGACGTGCTGCCTCATCAACTCCTCCACCCTCACCTTCTGCTGAGGTTTCACAACTCTCAATCATTCAGTTAATATTTAATAATTTATTCAATATTTAAGTAATTCATTTAATATTTTCAACTATTTTTTTGCACATATGATGGCATAGCCTTACATGAGATTTGGATACTACAATAGTAAATAAGTCTCTGAACTCAAACAGCAACTATTATAGAAGGAGAAATAAATAATAAACAAAGAACTACAAATACTGTGCATTGGTAGCATGTAATAGGTGTTTTAAAAAATTTAACTGGGATGCCATTATGTTGAGACAGCTTGCAGCCCAGTGTAAACAGCCAGATGAAACTTAAGCTTAACCAATCAGAAATCATCTGCTAACCTCTCAATAGATGCTTTACCAATCAGAAGCCAGCAACTAACCTCTAACTGGAACTTTCCACTTTAACCAATCAAATCTATTGTCTTTGTCTTGATTCCATGAACAACCTTGTAAGTTTCCTTTCTTGCCCCCACCCCCTATCCCCAGTGGTCTGGTGCTGCCTGATTCATGATCATTCTCTGCTCAAATAAACTCATTAACATTTTAATGTGCCTAAGTTTATCTTTTAATAAGGGTATGCAAAAGGTTCAGCTGAATGAAGACGTGTTCATCTCCACTTGGGGAAGGAAGCATGGTCTGAGTATTGGAGGATAAGTTTAGTTTGCACAGAGTGTAAGCAGGGAATAATATGTTCAGATTTTCATGTAAAACAGATGAGTGTGTCAGCAGTGTGGAAGATAACGGGAGCAGAGTGGGACCGGAGAGAACACCACCACAGGAGAAAAATCAGTCAGTGAAATCACATCCAGCAGAAGGAGAAAAGAAATACAAATTTTAGCTGGAACCATCTTAACAGAAGAGGCTGTTTAATATGTTAATCTAGTCCACTGAAGAAGCAGGATCTGTATGTTAATAGCTTGGCAGATGCTGGCATTCATCCCTCCTTAAGAAGTATTACATTCAGGGGCTCATGACAGAGAGCTTAGAAGAAAAGAATAAAACAGGCAAACTCATGACAAAGCATCTTGTGCTTCATGTCTTTTCAACTGCAAGGCCCTCTCTTGAATGAATGAGCTTATCCTGCCCGGCAAATGCTCACCCAAGCAGCCAACACAGCCAGCACCGCAGACCCATGCTTAGTGGAAGCTGCCATCAAAATCTAAAACACCTGTGGCATTGCAACCAAACTGAATACCAAATCAGTCCTTTGTAAAGGAGGGAGTAGCCATTCGGGATAAATATCCCCAGATGGATTCACCTAGTGCAGAAAATGAGCTTTGTTTGCCAGTTCAAGAAACACTGCCGTATCCCAACAGCTGTGGGCTCCAACAGGGCCTTAGCAACGCTTTTCAAAGCAGCACTATGCATTTGATGTTTTTTTCTCTCTAGCTAGATAGTGAGTTGTTGGAGGTGAGGTATCATGTCTTGCCTGCATATACAACCCTAGCACCTAGCAGCAAATCTACAACATAATAAGGGCTAAATTAATGAGTGTCAAACTGCTTTTAAAACATCAATTCTTACATGGAAGGCCACGACAGCAGTATTTTATTGCCCCCTTTTCATAGCTTGACCGTTCAGCCATGGAGAATATTAATAATATGCTTTTCTATGTATACAGTATTTCTTTAATTGCACTTTAGAATATTAGCAGTTAAACTCAGATGCATTCTATAAATTATATTATTGTTAATGCTATAGCACTCTTTCCATTAAGGTGTTCTATAATATTGTTTTGCTGGGTCAGATAGAATAGCATGTACTTATAAATAATTGTTCATTGCAGTTGTGTTTTTATCCCGCTTTCCAAAAGCTCCATTTCTGCAGTACTATAAGGGATGTGAATTCTTTTATAATTACTGATTAATTAAGTAATAATTATAATGATTTTTAGAAAAATTAATTATTATAATCCTTCAAGTAATTCATGTTTATTCTAGAAAACAAAATAATAGAAACAAGCAACATGTAAAAGCATTCATAATTCCACCAACTAGAGATAACTGGTCTTAATATTTTGTTGTATATCTTTTCAGATATTTTCAATGAAAAATAAATATAAATTTTCAGGTAAGGGGCTTCAGATGGCTGACTAAAGGCATTTGATACTCACCTTTTCCACAAAGAAGAATGAAAACAGCAAGTAGATAATCACACTTTGAATAGATCTTCTAAGAGAATGCTGGAGTTCAACAGAGATGTGACGGGAAAACATCTAAGGAAAAGAAGGTGAGGGAAGCCCGGCAGCCTGCTAGGCCAGGATCAGCTGGGAGCCAAGAGAGGCTCCTCAATGCACAGAAAGGGTAAGTGAGTGTCCCTTGGCAGTCCACATTCCCATCATGAACTCCTGCAGTCTTACCCATGGGAGAGCCCCTTGACCCATGCAGGGCTAGAGACTAACATAGGGAGCTGCCTGGAGACAATGCAGTGGCATTGCTCCAGAGAGGGAGCTCATGCTAGGTCCCACAGACCAAGTCTAAGCAGCTGCAGCAAGGCACAGTACT
Organism: Cheirogaleus medius; assembly: GCA_008086735.1. Lineage (NCBI taxonomy): Eukaryota > Metazoa > Chordata > Mammalia > Primates > Cheirogaleidae > Cheirogaleus > Cheirogaleus medius. Next base: position 75,694,367 of record VBSM01000529.1, read on the forward strand.
AAGAACCCAACCCCCACAGACTGCATCCTGCCATGTGGTCCAACAACCCCTACATCTCCACATCCTTCGAGCCCCATTGACATCCATGCCCAAAGCCAGGCACTGCTGCTGGCTGCAGCTGCCAGGGCTGAATCACAAGCCATTGGCAATGACCCTGCACCCCCAGTAGCAGGGCAGCCATGTATTTACAAGCATCCTGAGAAAAGGCTATCCCACTTTTAGCCAAAACCTGGGGCTGAAGTGTACACTCTCCACCACCTGTTTATGGCTGCTGCCAATGAAAGCAACCCCATCCTCCTCAGCTGCAGGGCTGCAGTGCAGCTACTGCCACCCCCACTCAAGCATTCCACTGGGGCTCTGGGGATTACCCCACCCCTGCCTACCATAATCAGGCCCCACATGTACCACCAGCGTTCCAAGGACAGCCTGGCTCCATCTCCCATCCCTCTAGAGCCCAACCATACTGTCTGGGGGCCTGGAGATCTCCCTGCCCCATCTGCCATGGTTGGCACCTGAGCACTCCTCCCAGGGCCCTAAGAATAGTACCACCCAACCTGCCACTACTACTATAGCTAGGAACCACCCCCATGCACTTGTGGGCCTGGAGACTAGCTCACCCAGCCCTTTGCAGCCACCATCAACACCAGCAGAAACCAATTGAGAGCCAGAGGATTGTCTTACCACTGCTACTTCCATCACATATGACTATGCCCATTGCCCAGGGGCCCAAGGATCCACCCACTTACCCAGCCCACTTCTCTCACTGCTAGAACCAAAATAAACCACCTAGGGGCTCAATAATTGACCACCTGGACTCACTAATGCCAGTGCTAGTATACATTTCCCTGGGGACCAAGAACAGGCATGCATGGCCAACCACTGCCACCACTGAGCCCAAATACTGACCCACCTGATATTCCCATCCCCAGCAAAATTTCACCACAGCCTCCACTACTGACCATACCCTAAGCTTCTGAGGAAATCACAAATACTACTGACACTGTTTATAGCCAAAGAAATAATACAGAGACTACACTACTGTATGCACCCAGAATCAAAGCCAAAGTTCCCTACCCAACCAGCACCATAGAAACATCTTCAGGTAAAATCCTCTCCTATGAAAGCAAATTTAAAAAATTTGAAGAAGCAATTGTTACACCAGATCCACAAATCAACATAAGGACATAAGAAACATGAAAAGGCAAAGGAATATGATACTTCCAAGGAACACAAAATTCTCTAGCAACAGATTCCAATTAAAAAGAAATGTATGAAATCTTGGGGAAAGATATCAAAATAATGATACTAAAGAAGCTCAGAGAGATACAAGAGAATTCAGAAAAATTATACAAAGAAATAAAATTAAAATCATGAATGAGAAATTTGCCAAAGAGATAGACATCATAAAAAGAACCAAACAGAAATTCTGGAATTGAAGAATTCATTGAATGAAATACAAACTGTATTTGAATGCATTAACAATATACTAGATCAAGCAGAAGAAAGAATTTCAGACCCTGAAGATAAATCTTTTGAAATAATTCAGTTGGACCAAAAAAAAAATTGTTTTTAATGAACAAAGCCTATGTGACATATGGGACAAGATAGAGTGACCAAATGTTCAAATTTTCAGTGTCACAGAAGACAAGGAGAAAACAAAAAGAATAGAAAACCTACTTAACAAAGTAACAGCTGAAAACTTCCCAAGTCTTGCAAGAGATTTAGACAAACAGATACAGGAAGTTCAGAGAACCCCAATAGATATAATTCAAAAGGTATCTTCATGACACATTATAGTCAAACTGTAAAAGTCAAAGAGAGTTCTAAAAACAGCAAAAGTGTCCAGTCACTTACAAGAAGAACCCCATCAGATTAACAGCAGATTTTTTAGCAGAAACTTTACAGGCTAAGAGAGAATGGAATAATATATTCAAAGTGCTGGAAGAAAAAAATCTTCCAGTTAAGGACACTTTACACAGCAAAGTTATCCTTCATAAATGAAGAAGAAAGAAAGTCTTTCTCAAACAAGGAAAAATTGAGAAAATTCATCACCACTAGACTGTCCCTACAAGAAATGTTTAAGGGAGTCCTATACCTGGAAGCAAGAGGATGGTATCTACCCTCATGAAAACACATAAAAGTATAAAATACACTGGTAGAGAAAATACACAAATAATGAAGAGAAAGGACTCAAATGTTATCACTACAGAATACCATCAAAACACAATGATAAACAACAAGAGAAAAAGACAGGGACAGAGGACATACAAAACAACTAGAAATCAATTAATCAAATGACAGGAATAAGTCCTCACATATTAATAATAACCTTGAATATAAATAAACTAAACTTTTTACTTAAAAGATATAGTCTGGCTAAATGGATTTTAAAAAAGACCCAACTATATGCTGCCTAAAAGAAACTCATATTACCTATAAAGACACATATAGACTGAAAGTAAAGAGACAAAAAAAGGTAATCCATGCAAAAAGAAACCAAAAATGAGCAGGAGTAGCTATACTTATAACAGATAAGACAAAATTTAAGTCCAAAACAGTAAAAAGAGACAAATAAGGTCATTATATAATGATAGGGAATCAATTCAACAAGAAGTTGTAATGATTCTAAACATATGTGTTCCCAACACTGGAGCACTCAGATATATAAAGCAAATATTATTTGATCTAAAGAGAGAGAAAGACTATAAAACAATAATAAATAATTACTTCAATACCCCACTGTTAGCATTAGACAGATCATCTAGACAGAAAATTAACAATGAAACTTTGTATTTAAACTGTACTTTAAACCAAATAGATCTAAGAGACATTTATGGAACGTTTCATCCAAAAGCTACAGAATACATATTCTTCTTCTAAGCACACGGAACATTCTCCAGGATAGGCCATATGTCAAGAAACAAAACAAGTCTTAACAAATATTTAAAAATCAAAATAATATCAAACACCTTCTCAGACCATTGTGAAATCAAAAAAAAATTCTTTAAATAAAGGAAAATCATGACACAACCTACAAAACCTAAGGGATAAAGCAAAAGCAGTGCTAAGAACAATGTTTATAGCAATAAATGTCTACATCAAAAAAGTAGAAAGATTTCAAATAAACAATATAATAATGCACTTTAAGGAACTAGAAAATCAAGAACAAACCAAGCACAAATTAGTAGAAAGAAAGAAATAATAAAGATCAAAGCAGAATTAAATGAAATAGAAGCTTAAAAAAAAAGGTCAAATGAAATGAAAAACTGCTAAATTGCTAAAATGCTAGCTAGAAAACCAATTAAATGCTAGCTAGACTATAACCAAAAAAAAAAAAAAGAGGAGGCCCAAATAAATAAAATCACAAATTAAAAAGGAGACAATACAACTTATACCACAGAAATACAAAAGAGCATCAGAGATTATTATAAACAACAATACACTAACAAACTGGGAAAACATAGAGGAAATGGATAAATTCCTGGACATATACAACTTAACAAGATTGAATAAGGAAGAAATAGGAAACCTGAATAAACCAATAATGAGTAATAAAATTGAATCATTAATAAAAAGTTTCCCAAAAAAGAAAAGTCCAGGACAAGATGGCTTCACTGCCACATAACATCAATTCTCCTCAAACTATTCCAAAAAAATTAAAGAAGAGGAAATTCTTCCTAACTCATTCTATGAGGCCAGCATTACCCTGATACCAAAACCAGATAAGGACACAACTACAACAAAAAACAAAACTACAAGACAATATTCCTGATGAAAATAGACCCAAAAATTCTCAATAAAATACTAACAAACCAAATCCAACAGCACATTAAGAAGATAATACACCCTGATCAAGTGAGATTTATCCCAGGTATGCAAAGATTGTTCACCATACATAAATCAATAAATGTGATACCTCATGTCAACAGAACGAAGGACAAAAACCATAAGATTATTTCAATAGATGCAGAAAAATCATTTAATAAAATTCAATATTCCTTCATGATAAAAACATTCTAAAAACTAGCCATTAAAGGAACATACCTCAACATAATAAAGGTCATATATGACAAACCTACAGATAACATACTGAATGGGGAAAAGGTAAAAGCCTTTCCTCTAAGAACTGGAACAAGCCAAGGATGCCCATTTTCACCACTCCTATTCAATATAGTACTGGAAATCCTAGGCAGAGGAATCAGGCAAGAAAAAAAAATAAGATATAACCAACATGGAAAAGAGAAAGTCAAACTGTCCCTCTTTGCAGACAACATGATCTTATATCTAGAAAAACCTAAAGATCCCACTAAAAAAATCTTAGATCTGATACAAAAAAAATCAGTAAATTTATAGGATACAAAATCAACATACAAAAATCTATAGTATTTCTATATACCAATAATGAACTATCTTAGAAAGAAATCAAGAAGGCATTCCCATGTACAATAGCTATAAAAAATAAAATACCTACAAATAAACTTAGCCAAGGAGGTGAAATACCTCTATAAGGAAAACTACACAACATTGGAGAAAGAAATTGAAGACAAAACAAACAAATGGAGACACATCCCATGGTCATGGATTGGAAGAAGCAACTCATTAAAATGACATACTACTCAAAGCAATCCCTAGGTTCAATGCAATCCCTATCAAAATACCAATATCATTTTTCACAGAAATAGAAAAAACAATTCTAAAATTTGTATAAAACCAAAGAAGAGCCAGAATATTCACAGAAATCCTAAGCCAAAAGAACAAAGCTGGAGGCATCACACTGCCTGACTTCAAAATATAGTGCAAGGCTTTAGTAAACACAACAGCATGGTATTGGTAAAAAAAAAAAAAAAAAAAAAAAAAAAAAAAGACACAAAGACCAATGGGACAGAGCAGAGAACCCAGAAATATATCCATGCACTTACAGACAATTGATTTTTGACAAAGGCACCAAGAACATATATTAGGGAAAAGAACCTTCTTCAATAAATTGTGCTAGGAAAATTAGATATCCAAATGCAGAAGAATGAGACTAGACCCCTTTCTTTCATTATGTACAAAAATCAACTCAAGATGGATTAAAGACTTATGACCAGAGGGGAAACACTTCAGGACATTGATCTAAGTAAAGATTTTATAGCTACAACCTCAAAAGCACAGTCAACAGAAACAAAAATAGACAAACAGGACTAAATTAAACTAAAAAGTTTCTGCATAATAAATAAAACAACTGAGTGAAAAGACAACCCATTTGCAAGCTATTTATCTGGCAGGAGACTAATAGCCAGAATATACAAGGAACTCAACATGTAAAAACCAAATAATCTCATTAAAATGGGCAAAGGACATAAACAAACATTTCTCAAAGGAAGACATACAAGTAGCAAACAGGTATATGAAAAAATGATCAACATTACTAATCATCAGGAAAATGAACATCAAAAGCACAATGTGATATCACCTTACCCCAGTTAGAATGGCTAATACTAAAAAGATAAAACAATAATAGGTGCTGATGAGATCGCAGAGAAAAGGCAACTCTAATACACTGTTGGTGGGAATGTAAATTAGTATAGCCACTATAGAAAATAGTATGGAGATTTCTCAAAAAACTAAAAATAGAACTATCATATGATACAGCAATCCCATTACTGTGTATTTATCCAAAGGAAAAGAAATCAGTATATCAAAAAGATACCTACACTCTCATGTTTATTGCAACACTATTCACAATAGCAAAGATATGAAATCAACCCATCTGCTCATGCACAGACGAATGGATAAAGAAAATGTAGCATATAGGCATGTAATGCCTAATGTAATACTATTGGCCATAAGAAAGAATGAAATCATGTCATTTGCAGAAACATGGATGGAACTGGAGGGCATTATGTTATGTGAAACCAGCTAGGCACAGAAAGACAAATATCACATGTTCTCACTCATATGTGAGAGGTAAAATTGTTGATCTCATGGAGGTAGAGAGTAGAATGATAGATACCAGAGGCTGGAGATGGTGTGTGGGTTTGGTTTGGGGGTTGGTTAATGGGTACAAACATACAGTTAAATAGAAGTAATAAGTTCTTATATTCAATAGCAGAGTAGGGTGACTATAGTTAACAGCAATTGTATATTTCACAATAGCTGGAAGAGAAGACTTGAAATGTTCCCAAAACATAGAAATAATAAATAATTGGGGTGATGGAGACCTTAAGTACTCTGACTTAATCATTACACATTCTTGTCGGAAGCTGTCCCGAACACGGGAAAGTTGGGGTACGGCTGCTGCCCAGAACACTGGGGTCCTCGTGACG
>VBSM01000529.1:75700774-75785526 GCA_008086735.1 Cheirogaleus medius
TTACGTCTTGTTTTCATTTTATCTCTCTGTATAAATTAACCCCAAAAAATAAACACGGCACGGCAGTCGTCACAGACTCCGTCCTCCCGTTCCCATCTTTGTTTGTCTCTTTATTTCTCATCCTCACCCCCAAACCCCAGGTGCCGCACGTCGCCGGCTGGCTCCGGCACATTCTACACACATAATATCACATAGGACCCATAAATATGTATAAATATTATGTATCAATAAAAATTTGTTTTTTAAAAAATAGAATTATGATACACATACTATTCTATCACCAGATTTCATCATTTAATAATATACCATGAATGCACAGGTACATCCACTACATGTACATATATACACAAATTATAGAAATTTACCAGAGTAAAATGTATTTATTCAATAAGCTATTGCTGAAATTTTAGGTTATTTTCTATTTTTTCTGTTATAAAAAAATCCCACAATTACTCTCCTTATAAATATATTTACAAAACATTTGTCTGAATTTTTGAGCTATACTAGAATTTCATTTTTATTGTGATTTTTACAATGACCCTCATTTTAATATATGAATTCCTATTAATTATAAGAGACTTGCATCCTGGAACTAGCATCACAATGATTTAAAAAAGTGATAAGCATGTGAATTATGGCAACCCCTTTTCTTTACTTAAAATTAAAAGCAATAGGTAGTTGTGAATGTTATAATCAACTTTGACTTCATGCATTTTAAAAATATCTCATTTCAGTCTTTATCACAGCAATGGGTTATAAAAACTATTTAGGATAATGGTAACTCTTTAGAGGTTCATTGATTTTCATAATTTAAAATGCACAGGACTTGCTAAGAATTTTTTATTTAATTTTTATTTTATTAATTAATCTTTAATTTTTTCAGCATATTATGGGGGTACAAATGCTAAGGTTATGTATATTGCCCATGCCCCCCTCCCCCCTTGAGGCAGAGCTTCAAGTATGACCATCCCCCAAATGTTGCACATCTCACTCATTATGTTTGTATATACCCATCCCCTCCTCCCCCCCCACCGGCCCGACACCGGATAAATGTTATTCCTATATGTCCGCTTAGGTGTTGATCCGTTAATACCAATTTGCTGGTGAGTACATGTGGTGCTTGTTTTTCCATTCTTGAGATACTTCACTTAGTAGAATGGGTTCCAGCTCTATTCAGGCAAATACAAGAGGTGCTATATCACCATTATTTCTTAAAGCTGAATAGTACTCCATGGTATACATATGCCACATTTTATTAATCCACTCATGTACTGATGGGCACTTAGGTTGTTTCCACAACTTTGCAATTGTGAATTGTGCTGCTATAAACATTCGAGTGCAGGTGTCTGCAGGCGTCCTCAAACTACAGCCTGAGGGCCACAAGCGGGTGTTTTTGCCCATTTGTTTTTGTACTTCAAAATAAGATATGTGCAGTGTGCATAGGAATTTGTTCATAGTTTTTTTAAAACTATAGTCCAGCCCTCCAACGGTCTGAGGGACAGTGAGCTGGCCCCCTGTTTAAAAAGTTTGAGGACCCCTGTATCATTTGATCTTTTGGGTAAATGCCCAGTAATGGGATTGCTGGATCAAATGGTAGATCTACTTGTATCGCTTTAAGGTATCTCCATATTGCAGAGGTTGAACTAGTTTGCAGTCCCACTAGCAGTATAGGAGTGTTCCTATCTCTCCCCATCCATGCCAACATTTATTGTTTGGAGACTTTTTGATAAAGGCCATTCTTAATGGAGATAAATGATATCTCATTACAGTTTTAATTTGCATTTCCCTGATGATTAGAGATGTTGAGCATTTTTGCATATGTTTGTTGGCCATTATTCTGTCTTCTTTTGAAAATGTGTTTATATTTTAAAATATCATGATTTTAAAATACCTGCACCATTGAAATTCCTATAGAAAAAGTAACCTTGTAATTGTGATTCAGAAACTGTCTAGGTCCTAACTTCCTTCCCTCCAATCAACTGTTTTTATACTGTGATTCTATAATGCAGTTTCTCCAGAACACGACAATTCGTTACAGCAGAGCTAATTTTGTTCCTAAACATGAATTTGCTGAGTTAAGGATATGCTCATTTTAATATTTTCAGTAAATAATAATGATGTTGATATCTAGTGCTATTTTTAGAATCCATAATAAAAATAGGCAAACTGCATTTTATTGCGCCTCACTTTATCACACTTTACAGATACTGTGTTTTTTACAAATTGATGGTTTGTGGCAACTCCGTATCCAGTGAGTCTGTTGAAGCCATTTGCTTCATGTCTGATAATTTTCATAATTCTCACATTTCAGACTTTTTCATCATTATTATTTTATCTGTTATGATGATCTGTGATCAGTGATCTTTGATGTTACTATTGTAAATCTTTGGAGGCACCATGAACCACGCCCATATAAGACAGCAAGCAGAAGCCATAAATGTTGTGTGTGTTCTGACTGCTCCACCCACCAGCCGTTCCCCCATCTAACAGAACTAAATATATTGTCACTCAGTATGCACAATGAGCTTCATCAGTGTTCTTTCTCCTGCCATGTCCTTAATGTTTATTAGGACAAAGAGTAAAAGTACAACTTCTATTAATAATTTAGGTGTCCAAATATTCACTAAAGACCCACCATGTGCCTGCCATTAAGAAGAGTAAAAAAAATGTAAAATGTAATCCTTAGCAGCAAAAAAATCATCAACCAATTACCATTAATTAAACAATAATTAGTTAATATGAAATTAACTTAGTGAGCACCTAATCTGTGCAGAGAACAGCACTTTAAGAGGATTCAGAAGTGTGAGACTTAGACCCTGGTGTCAAGAAGCATAAATCCTACATTTTGGCTCTCACATGTCTAGAAGTCCAATCTCCAGGAGCAAAGGATCTGAAAACTAAGCTGAGGCTTCAGGTCACAGAAGAAATTCTGTACCTCCTAGCTATACACACTTTAATTCTGTCTTTTTCTCCAAACTGCCTCTTTCACTCACTCATGTCCTGAAATCTAAAAGTTATCATTGACCCCTCACTCTCATCCATGTATCACACCCATCAGCAAATCCTGTTACTCATGTCTCCAGAGTCAAACCTGATTTCGTCCACTCCTCACCACCTCTACTATCATTGCAATTCCTTTGCACCACTGCCTGGACTTCTTAATCAGCCTACCAACTGCTCAGGGAATTTCTCCCTTACCTGTCCAACCCAAGCAGATGGACATTTTCTTAAAAGACACATAAGATCTTCTCACTTTCCTGCTCAAACCTATTTCCAATGGCACTTAGGAAAAATCTTAATCCATGAGCAAGCCAAAGAGGCCTTATGCTATCTGACCCCACTGACTCCGCATTGCCCCCTTGTCACTTCGGCTGTACTGGCTCCCCTTCCGTTCCCACAAGCACCAAGCTCTTTTGCAAGTCAAGGCTTTAACATATGATATTCCCTCGACCTGGATGTTCTTTCCTTATTCTTCATCTGGCTAAGACTCACCTGTTCTTCAGGTTTCAGCTTAAATGTTACTTGTCTGTGGAGACCTTCCTGCATGCACCAGTATGAATCAGTTCCCTTCATTTTACTCCCTCATAATAGCTCTGTAATTTTCCTTCTTGGAGCTTAATCAGCTTGAACCTATATTCTTACTCATGTGATTTTTGTTTAGTATCTATAAACCAGAAGTACTATGAGATCACACAATATCTGCCTTACTGTATTCCCATAGCTAGCATTATACTGAAATATAGTGATCAATAAACACTAAATGAACAAATGATTGAATCTTCTTTGAAGCACAGGCTTGAATGGGAAATAGGAGATCCTTTTTGATGCCTATGCCTTGAGCACTTTAGTCTTATGGCTATTTATAGCAGGAGAAAACAACATTTAAATGTTTATGATCCTGAGTCACCAAGACAAGCCTAAATTGTTTTGATATAGATGTTTACTTTAGTAGGGAAGTATGTAACATCTTTTTTAAAGATGTAAATTTTTTTAAAAAAATTAAAGTTTTAAAAAGTTATCTACTAAAATGGCTATTTTGGTCATTTTAAAAAGTCAATTATCAACACTGGATTAATGAGACTTTATTTGGAAAGGGAACACTTATGTACATGAGAAAATCTATATGATACAATATATATTACAAATATTGTGGTCTAACAAAAATAAGAAAGGAAAAAACATCATTTTGGAAGAGATTTACTTAGGGAAACAGGTAGGATTTGTATAGGCAAAGAGAGGCTAAATTAGAATTGATTTGTGGACAGAAGAGAAACAGCAAAAATTAAGAAATGAGTGGTAATGTTTATATATAGAAAAGATGGGAATTTGCTTTAAATAGAGCAAAGAGTCCATATTATAGCAATAAGGTTGGATAGACATATTTGGGCCAGAATATTTGTGAGTATGGGGTAAGAGGAACAAATCTCCAAAGCTTGGTGTTCCAAGATACAAGTTTATGCATTTCATTGGAAAGGAAATCCAATACTCTCAAATTGCATATGAACTATTTCTCACTCCCTGCATTACCTTTCCTATCAATATAACATGGCTTTGGGGAAGACTACCCTTCTCTGATACATCATGCCTAATGCCACAACAAGTTCAAATTGGGTGATCATGGTTTTGAGAGTTATTTTACCCCTCATTACTACTAAACTCCCCAGTAAATGTAGGCAATAAGACTGCATGCAGCCACGATGGAAGTTGCCCTGGTTCTAAATTCTGCCATTGATTCAGGTATTAAAAAGGGCAACTTCAGTCAGTCTGCTGACCAGAGCAACCCCAGTGGGAGATAACCTACCTATTACAGCAAAGTGCTTTAAATAGGTTTTAGCTCAGCCCTTTGCTTTTACAGGTCTGAGGAACATAAATAAATAAAATTCCTCTTCAGACAAAAATGGAAAGATTGTGCCACTTAAAAAAAATCAAAAGTAAATGTCTAAGACAATTAAATAGACAGTTGTTTAGTGGTAATATGGAGCAAAGTAAATGTTCATACAAATCAATAGAATTATTGATGGCTTTGATATAAGAATATTTATAACATTTACAAAACATACAAAATTGGAAAACAAGAGCTAATGCATTGAAATTAGGATGAACATTCATAAAGTATTAAATGAATAGTGGGTTAAATATGAAATTTAATGGAGCAAAATGTTAAGACCTATGTACAGTTTCCAAAAAATTAACTGCAAAAATACTTAATATGGTTCGACATGGAATCAAATTCAAAAAATATTCAGTTGGCTGAAATTATAACCTACCATGAGTAAGATCTGATTTAATGGCACTTCCATACTTTCTAACAGTGCTATGCATTGTACAGAGTGCTTTATTTGATGTAGCAACAAGCCTGTAAAATATGCGTTTGCAGAAAACATTTCTTGAGCCCTTATCTAGGTAGCCAGTGCTTTATACGCATTGTCTCATCTGACAGGCCACCAAATGTCTGTGATAGGTGCTACTATTATTCCCACTTTACATGTGAGGAAACAGGTTTTTAGAAAGTAACTTGCTAAAGAAGCTTGTCTTTGGGTTTTCCCAGTTCTGAGCCCACTGTATACTACAGAAAAGAGACTAAAACATGGTGTGTGTATGTGTGTGTGTGTTTGTGTGTGTGTATTTCAGCTTAAAGAAAGCATTTTCCAGCAGAACAGGGGAAAAGAAATAGTAATAAAATAGGTAGTCAATCACAGGACTTTGGATTAGAAAACCACCACAACCATTTCTAACCCCACAATCTATTGTCCTATCATTTTAAAATAAACTTTAAGTATATTGATTTTAAATTATCTTAAATACCTCCTTCAAGATTTAATTAAAAGGAAGATTAGGGAAAATGTTAACTAAGTTGAGAAAAGTAAAGAAGGTCCAAATAAACAAATAATTAGAAGAATTATAACTATACATCTTTTGTCTTTAGAGATTACAAATACGTCAGAGATGCTTCTCTGTTTCAGTAAATAAAATATATGTAATTAGTTTATTATTAGTTATTTATACTTTTCCTTGTTTCAAAATATAATTAAGAAAGTTTATAAAGTTTCACGCAATGTATGGTAAAATATGTGATGATATCAGAGAAAGGAGAAATGTTTAGTGGAAAAGGCAATAATGAAGACCAGGAGAAAAACTGGTAAACAAGACCTACTAGAAGATCCTGTACATTTGATACAGGTGAGAGAGAAATATGTCTCTGCATTTTCTAACACCTTTCAAAGAGACAGACTGGCAGGTTTTTGGTTTGCCATGTTCACACAGTAAAGTAAGCCACTCACGCGGGAGACACACACAATATGTGGTACTAAGAAGAGAAAATCATTCTTTTGCATAATGTTACAAGTGAGTGGCATTCTGCACAACAGCACTGACAGTAAACAAGAAAAGTTTCATCAATGTAGGTGAATAGTTTGGTGCTAGTGTGCAATGTAGCATAAAAAACGCTGATTGGCACAGCTTTTTGCTGACCTGTCTTAAAGAAAGGATATATTTTAGAGCAGATTCTAGAAATATGGATAACTTGCATATTTCAATATAGTCATTCATATATGTGATTTTTCTCAAGAAAATTTTTATTTTATTGTTGTCAAAGGTATATGTTTATACGAGCAAGGAGATAGGTAGACAAGATACTAAGGGTAGTTATGTCAAAGGCAACCTAATTTAATAAACCAAGTATTCTGTCCTATTTATTTTTAAAGTCTAACCATCTGTACCCTCTCCAAAATCCTCTTTCTAATTCCTCAGAAGCAACCATCCTCAACTTCTTTACCTGTTTCTTCCGCTGCTCAACTGCATAGTAAAAAAAAAAAAAAAAAAAAAGTTAATATAGCTATTTCTTGATTTTTCAGTTTTAGGCATTATTTATTGACTCTGCCTATAAAGATTTAAAATTCTTTCATCTCACACATAATACCTTTCCTCCCCATCTTCACAATATAATATAATTTTATTTCTATCAATATTCAATGTTAATTTAACATAGTTTACAACTACAGAAACACTCTTCACAGTAGAGCTATATAATATCATTATATTTTCTTTCTTGTACAAATTTTTGTCTTCCCTAGAGTTCATTTATTCTTTCATTCACAAATTACTGTTGAACCCCAGCTCTGTTCTTACTACTTGACATGCGTTAATAAACAAAGCAGATGAAAATTGCCACCATTGTGGAGCTTACAGTCTGGTAGAAAAAGACAAAGATGACAACATATCTGATATTAACAAACATAAAGAATAAAATATGTACCATGTTAGAAGATAATAAGTGCAATGGAGAAAAGGGAATTAGAAGTGATGGTGGATGCAAAGTTTTAAATACATGTATGCATATGTTCATATAAACATTCTATTTCCTAGTCCTTTTTTTTAATTTTTTTATTTCAGGAAATTATGTGGGTACAAACATTTTGGTTACATGTTATGACTTTGCCACATCCCAACCATGATTTAAGATGAGCCCTTTCCACCCTACAATGCTCACCTCGTCCATTAGTTGTGAGTTTATGCACCCCCAACTCCCCTACCTCTCAAAAATACTACTACTGTCTGAGCACGTTAGCGTTGATCAGTCAGTGCCAGTTTGATGGCGAGGACATGTGGTGCCTATTCTTCCATTCTTGTGATACTAGTTGTGTCTGCTGAGAAGGTCTAGAAGCCAAGACAATACAGTTGCAATTGGTGTATCTAGCACCTAGATCTTGGTTTTGAAATATCATTCTTCATTGAAAGGAACTAGGGCTCCTTGAAGAAATGGTTGATTGAAGGGCTGAGGCAAGGAAAGTATAAAATGAGCCTGGAACATCTTGTTATGCCCCAAAATTTGGAATTATTCAAAAATGGTGGTGAGGGGCAAGGACATTATATGTAAAATTAAAATTTGTACCCCTATAATATGCTGAAATAAAAAAAAATGGTAGGGGATATGTCAAAAAGACACAAAAGTCAGCTTACAGTAGTTCCCACTGGCTAAATCTGGGACAATGTGAGCATCAAAATAAATATAGTATTACATAGAGTAGGAATCCATACATCCACACTGATACAATAAAACATGGGGTGGGGGCTTTTTCTTCCAACAGAAAGCCAACTAATAAATGGGCACTGAATGATGTAATTAGAAAATCACAGTTTGACCACCTTAATGATAGCCTTGGTTCAGGCAAGAATTATCAGTGGATGTTAAAACTAGAGGAAAAATTTAAGGGAACAGCAGAATATTTAAACAATGTCAAAGTATCTCCCCACAAGATACATATTAACTGAAAAGGATAAAATAATAACATCACAGGGAAAAAACCTGGCAGACATTACTTTAAACAAATGATCAAAGTTACTATTTTCAATATGAGACTAATTGATAGAATCTGCACTGAGAAAAATTCAGCATCACATCTATGATATTCCCAACAAAAGTGTATAAATAGAATTTAATCCTGAGGAAACATCAGACAAACTCAAATTAGGAATCATTCTGCTGAAGAGTCTTACTCTTCAAAAATATCAATATTATGAGAGACAAAGACTTAGAAATTTCCAAATTAAAGGAGATTCAAAATATATGGTAACCAAATATAACACACGACCTTGGACTTTGTCTACACAGAACATTATTGTATAGTCTAAATAAATTCTACATAAAGACAAGGTTGAATAAGGTCTGTAGATTATATAATATGAAATATAATGTATAAAAATCATATATTAACATTAATCTCTTAATTTTTGTAATTGCACTGTGGTTACATAGGAGAATTCCTTTCTAGTTTTTCCTTTTGGAAATACATACTAAAATATTTAGAGGTAAAGAAGCATCATTTTTACAACTTACTCTTAAATAGCTCAGGAAAATATATATATACACAGCAGCAATTATAGCATGTAATTTATAATTAAAAGGATGCCTTGTACTCCATTGTGTGTACTCACTTAAGACTTGTAAAAGGTAAAGTATGCAGAGCAGCAGGAAAAGCACAGGCCAACATCAGAGAGACCTGAGATTTCCAGTTGACATCCAGGGTCCTTTCTTAGTTTCCTAGAACACATTTCATCTTCAGATCATGAGTCACCAAGATTGTGTGAGACATCTTATTCTCAACAGAGAAACAATCCCAACTGAGAAAGGGTTTTTAATATCCCCCTGATTACACAGCCAAAAGTGGGTTATATGACTAGTCTCTATAGCAAAAATCAAAGAACATAATTAAAACCAGGTGCAAACTATCAATCTGTACATTTTCTGAAACAAATGCCTATAGATTACTATGGTTGCATCCTGATGTTTTTCAGCTGCTGGCACAGCTCTATATCAATCACTAGTTAAGCACATTTCATTCAGATTTGGCCAAGGATTGGCACTGTATCTCCAGGTATCTCGAAGGCAAGTGCAGGGATAAAAAAGGACAACTAATATTAGACCTGTACCTACATGGTCCAAGTCCTTGAGCCTTGAGCCTTGAGTCCTTGAGCTTTCTGAATTTGAAACCACTTATCATTATTCTTTTTGCTTTATTCAACATTTATAGAACAAAAGAAGTAGAAAGATACATACCAAAACACTAATCATTTGTATCTTCCACTGAGGGATATGCATTGCTTTAAACAGCCATTTCAGTTTACCAAATATTCCAGCATAGACATTCAAAATCATGTACAAACTTGGCAACTCTTTTACCTCCTTCCACCACTAAATATGAACTTTATGAAGGGTATCAATATAGACTGATTTAATGTAACAGTTAACTGATTACTAACAAAATCTGTTCTTTTTCTAGCCAATCAGCTTTCATTAGAACAGCTTGTGGGAGTTTTTTCATTTTCTCAGTAAATTGTAGCATTGGTATAAGTACATCATAGGTGTGTTAAAATCAAATTAATCTTATCAATTATAGCAGTATTATACCAAAATTCAATTACACTATGAGTTAGTCTATGATCCTAACAAAATAAATCAGTTAGAATTATAGTGGAATTTTCTCAGCCTTCTCAACAAAATTGATCCTTGCACAGATGTTGCCATGGACTGGAGTGTAAGTCACAAATCCCAGTTAATTCCAGATTCCAAAGTCTTCCACGGGCAGAGCTATATGCCCTGTTTCACATTACAATGTTGTACTGGCATGGATTCCCAGTGGGCTTTATCCTTGTGCAATGTCTACCCCCACTGGTAAAATCTTACTCATGTCTAATAGGTTTCCATTTATAACTAATTACACTATTGGGTAAGTCTGGTGGCAGTTAATTTCATGTGTCAACTTGGCCAGACTATGGGATACCCAGATATTTGGTCAAGCACTATTCCGGATGTGTCTGTGAGGGTGTTTCTGGACAAGAGAACATTTGAATTGGTAGGCTGAAGTAAAGCAGATCGCCCTCCCTAAGGTGGATGGACCTCATCCAGTCAGTTGAAGGCCTGGTAGAACAAAAAGACTAACCCTCCCTCAAGCAAGAGGGAGCTCCTCTTGCCTTTGGACTCACACTGAAACATCAGCTTTTCTTCAGCCTCAAGCCTGCTGGCATTCAGACTGAAACTACATCATCAGCTTTCCTACATCTTTAGCTTGACAACCGCAGATCTTGGCTATTGTCAGCCTCCATAATCAAGTGAGCCAATTTCTTATAATAAATCTCTCTCTCTCTCTCTCTCTCTCTCTCTCTCTCTCTCTCTCTCTCTTTAATCTGTAGATATAAATGAAGATTTATATACAGAGAGAGATACATACATACAATATATTGTATATATGTGAACAAAAGATAAATTAATATATTGCATGTGCACATATATATACAGTGTCCCCTTGGTATCTGTGGAGGATTGGTTCCAGGACCTCCTGCATATACCAAAATCTGTGGGTGCTCAAGTCTTCAAGTCTCAGATATAAAATGGCACAGTATTTGCATATAACCTATATTTATGCTCTTGTATACTTTAAATCATCTCTAGATTACTTATAATACCTAATACAACATATATGCTAGATAAATCATTGTTACACTGTATTATTTAGGAAAAAATGATGAGGAAAAGTCTGTACATGTTCAGTACAGATGCAATTTTTTTTCAAATATTTTTGATCCATAATTGGTTGGATCCATGCATGTGGAACCCACAGATACAGAGGGCCACCTGTATATATGCATATGTGTATGTGTATATATATACACATAGGATATATGCATATCCTGTATATATATGTGTGTATATATATACACAATAGGATATATATATATTATATATCTCCTACTGGTTCTGTTTCTCTGTAGAAAGAACCCTGACTAATGCATCTGGGTTCTGTTTGGGGGTGGGGGGTTTGGCAGTTAGAGAGCCACCCATGTAAATTCTAGTCTCCATTTATAAATTCCAAATTAGTAGGGAGACCATAACGTCTCCCACAAGTTTATTCCTCGGTTTCTGCTACCAAGATTCTAGCCATTTTCCTTGAGCTACCTCTGCTTCCAACTGTAGGAGCATACTTAACAGCCCTGCCAGGGCCAGAATACATACATATACTCTTTCTCAACTATGTCCCTCAAGCAAGCTGTCTGTTGAGTTTGCTTCATCCATTTTTCTAAAGCTGTGTTATCTATCCAGGCTAATTGTCATGCTTTTCCTTTTTGCTGAAAAAAAAAATCATGTCAAAGCATTCAATGTGGCAAATACTAATAACTCTTTTTCTCAATATATCTGTCTTTATTAAAGGTAAATGTGGCCTATCCTAGGACACAGATCTGTACCAATTTCTTCCAATTCTCTTTTAGAATATTTTTTGCCAAAATACAATTTAAGTATACATGTGATCCCAAAATCTTGCATTCTCCAGGATAACGTCACATGGTTGATAGTCACCTCAAATATACTCCAGATTGCATATGTCAGAGAAGTTCCAATAGGGGCCTTCAGTGGAGATCAGGGTTATCTGTAGTGTGTATGTGAGCTCACCATGTCATCCCTAAATTAACAATGATTTCAGTTTTTTAGGTTTTCTTTACCTCGACCATTGGTCTCTACTTATAGAAATGTCTATAAATATGAGGAAACATGACAAAACATGAAGTTTTATGTCCACTGATTCCAGACACTTCTTCAACAGATCATCATTTAGGTTAATAGTAACACAGTGGTTCATAGTTCTGTCATTAGAACAAACTATTTTGCTACATTCAGGAGGCAGCAATTCCTACATGTTACCTTCTAAAGGGAGTCCTCCATATAATATGTAACCTCTAAAATGGAAAACACAGGACAAAGCAATATTAGAATTATTCCAACTGTCCATCCACAAGACCTTATCAAATGTCATCAAGATGCATCACATAGCTGACTTCATATTGAATGCTAGGACCCATCCTTGATCTTCAGTTTCAAATAAAGGAACACGTTTTGGCAGGCAAATAGCCAAAATCCACTCCTGTAGGATGCAAGACTGGCTTCATAAGCTTGCAAACTGTGCAGTCACACAGCCTCGTGCTTATAAGAGCCTCATGCTTGGTTTAATGCTTGGCTGACTTGAAATGCTTAATCATTTTTAGAGCCATGCACTTTTATTTGCACTGGGCTCCACAAATTATGTGGCCTGCCCTGTGTACATGTGTAAATTCAACTAAGAGATAACATAATTCTCTTGCTCTCAGCATCTCACAAGGTATCTAGGTAATGTTAGCTTTTCCTTTTAGCGTTATCTATTTATTGACGTCCTTTCCATCAGCAGTTACTTCCCCTTCTGTCCATGTGTCATTAATTTTAACCCAGATCCTCTGCCATAGGATAGAAACATCAGGTTCATCAAGAAGAATGACCCACAGCACAGGCAGCAATATAAATCTGGTCAATGCTTCATCCTTCATTCATCCTTTAAGTAATAGGGTTGGAAAAGTACATTTTTTGTCCACTAGGTGGAAAAAGGCAAACTACATTAATCTCAGTTTACACAGGTGAAAAGTTAACACCACTCCCACCAATCTATAGATTTGAATAGTTATATTGAGAAATATTATCGTAGTGTCATGTTTAGCGATTGATCCTCTCTCTGGAACTCATAAATAAAATACAGATCCCAGCACTATATGATCAGGCCAAGAATAAGAAAAAAATAGTAAAAAGGAAGTTTATGTAAAGTCTTATACCATAAACCACCTCCTTCTCTATCATCTCCAAAATATCTCAACAACCTTCCCAATGATGATCCCCTTTACTTTCATCATTGATTTAATCTTGCAAGCTACCCATTCATTCTCTTATCATGCCCCAGTTTAGTTAGTAGATGTTTTAATTGGCTATTTCCATTTTTGCTTAGTCTACTACTTTGTGGATGATAAGGCAGATGACAGTCTATTGTAAATGATGCTTCTTAGCCCACTGTTGTACCTGCAGTAAAATGGCTAAACTGACTATAAAAGAAGATCTCAAGAAAAAAACAAAACAAACAAAAAAAAAATGGGAAACCTCATAAATACCTGACAAGCTCTAAGTATAAACTGCAAGATAAACTGGTTGTAAAACATAGACCTAAATACCTGAACATCCTGGTATAAATTTTTCACGTATAAACCACTTAAAATGTATAAACATAATGGTTTTTGTTTAGAATAATTGATCTGCCTCCTTTGCCAGAAAGAAATGTCCCTGGTCTTCAGAAACCTTGGTAATCAAAATAATTCAGAGTTAGGGGCCCACTGGTATCAGACATATCTGGCTATTTCCAACTTAAGAAATTTCATAAATAAAGCTATATTATTGATAATCTAAATATTATTATCAAAGTTATTGTATAATTTCAACATATGAATATTTAATGTAATGAATTATAAGGTAATAACCTTGCTTTTAATTACTTTTTATTTTTTTCTGTCTCAATGCATTATTAATTGGTTGCATATCACTTCCTGAAAAGGTAACCGAATTGCAGAACACACACACACAATGGCAATTTCTAAAATGTTAAAATCATTACAGATTGCAAAAGAACCTACTTAAAGATAATTTAAAATATTAATGAAAATAAACACCACTTTATTACCAAAAAAAATGTTAACTTACATTCACTTATGCAACATATTTGTTTGTGATCCAATTCTGGGTTAGGTATTAGGACACAGAATTAATGATTATAGTCTCTAACCTCTAGGTAATTACAGGTATCTGGATAAATCAAATATGTAAAATAAACAAATATTTACAATGCAAAAGTCTCCTCATCTCAAAAAAATAGGAAATAAAAACAATTGATTTTTGCCCTCAGAAATCAATATTTAATCTAACAGAGCAGAAATCTGCAAATTATGCTTAAGGAAATAGACTGATCCTCAGGCCAATGAAATTTAGACTATAATCTGATTTAAATACATTAAAATCAGAAAGAATATGTGCATTAGGAAAGGGGTAGTTCACCCATTTAAATATTTAGAGAAAATCATATATAGAGAAAAAGGGGCAAAGGTTGGTAGTTATACTCCAAACACCACTCAGAGGAAAAGTATTTATCAGGTTTACAGGATCATCTGCTCTGCTTAAAGGTGCATGCGTATCGCTGAGATTGCTCTATCCAGTTATTGGAACCTAAGGCCATAAAATATTGAAATTATACAATGGATAAAAAATCCCTTTGATCTGATTCTATGTCCATCAAGCATCTCTCTGATAATTGGGTTTTGTCGTAGCTTATCTACAGGGAGCAAAAGGTATTTATCAACCAAACGTGTGTCAAGTCAGCTTCACTGATGTTTCTCATTTCAAATTGACAGCCCTCTGTGCAGTCTCTTAATGTGAGTTAGCATCTTTATGACCAATCAGTCTTATTAACTGAGACATGGCTGAGGCTGGTTTCTGAGCACACAAGGCTAAAAGTCTGATTCTGGACTGTGGTGAGGTCACCAGGCAAACAAATAAATACCACCCGTGACAATCTGTTTCAATCATCAATTGACTTTCCGCAGAAAAACACCTCTTCCTTCTCATTGCATGTTTTCTTAAGTCTTCTAAAGTAATGAAATCCATATCATAGACGTGCAGGCAGCATAACTAACTTTGCCTGGATGGAGTACTTCATAAGGGATGAGAGAGTAGGAGCTAGCTCTTCAGTTGAGCCTTGACTTTGCCAGGTGGCTAAGGGAGGCAGGAGTACTCTAGACAGAAGAAATTTTCATTGCAAACAGCTGAAAATGTGAGAAAACATGGGAAGGGAAGTCTTTGGAATGTCTACAATACACAGTATGCTTCGGGGAGGAATGAGAGATGACATTGGAAATGTGGGACATGACAATTTATAAGGGATTTTATATGTTCTTCTAATCAATTATAAAATGTATTGAGTGCTATCATGTCCTAGTTTAGGCCCTACTATAGACTTTTGGGATATATCATTGAATGGGAAGTTGGGCTTTGTAGTATACTTAATGGAGACCAAAAAATAAAGTTTAATGAGAGACCTGATATGTTTTTTAGAAGAACATGCAATGCAAATGATAGTGTGTAGAAGAGAATTCACATAGCAGGCCTGAGCCTGCTATTCTCAGAAAGGCTAGCTTGCAAGGTTGACTTTTGGCTTGTGTCTGAGAACTTGGATTTCAGAAAGATTCCCAGCATTCTCTAACTAACTAGAATGGCTCTGCCCAAACTGTTTATACAAACAATGTGTTTATGCTGAATACCTGCTTTCCTTCTGAGAATTTGGAATTTCAGTATGTGCAAGGCAGAGGGTGCCTGTATGATCAGCCACCAATAAAAACCTCAGGCACTGAGTCTATAACGAACTTGCCTGGTAGACATTTCATATATGTTGTCACAATTTAATGCTGAAAAAATTAAGTGTGTTCTGTGTTTCTCCACAGGGAGAGGACTCTTGGAAACTTACACCTGGCTTCCTCTGGACTTCACTTCATGCACCTTTTCCTTTTGCTGACTTTGCTTTGTATTCTTTAGCTGTGACAAATCTTATTCATGAGTGCAACTATAGGCTGAGTCCTTAAAGTCCTCCTAGCAAATCACTGGACTTGGTGAGGGTGGTCTTGGGAACCCCCAACACAGACAAATGGGAGGAGATCAAGATTGGACATGGGTAGTAATGGAGGGAGTAGATGATGATCAGCTGATGATTAGGCAAATTCAAAAGTCATATTCTGAATTTTAATGAGCTACTGGATGAATAGTATTACTATTGAGCTATATTTTTTAAAATGTAAGGGGAAAGGATTTTCATTTTAGACCTAGTATATTTAAGTTAGCTGTTAGATATCTAGAGAGAGCAATTTAGCAAGTAGTAAGAAACATAGGTTAGGGAACCCAGGACAGAAACATTGTAGGAGTAACTGGCATGCATAAGGGTATCTTTTAGATCACCCAGGTTACATTTAGAAAGTGAGAAGAAAGGACCAAAAATTTGACCACAAAGAATATTAATATTTAAGAGGCAGATGGAAAAAAAAAGAGCCCCATAAAAGAAATAAAGTTGTGACAAATTTCAAATAGAGTCAAATGCCACAGAAAAGTCAAGTGTGAAGATACCTGAGAATTACCCATTGGATTTGCCATGTTAAAGGTCTCTAAAGATTTTGGATGGAGCAGCCTTACTAGAGTGTGTGTGCTGAAGCAGAGCAGAGGGAGAAACCAGATCATTGAATAAGTAGGAAATAAGGAAATGGGAACACCAGAAACAATAAATATGATTCCCCAAAGCACAAAGGAAGAGAGTTTTTTCTTTGCCATTGCTTATATATATATGGGAGAGAGTCTTAAACATACTTTAAGTTTAAGGAAATAAAGTTAAAATAAATAGGGAAAAGCTGAAACTACAGGAGAGTCAGTCAGTGGCCACATTCTTATAAATTATCCTAGTCCTTAACTGACCAACAGAAGACAATTGAATGGCTTACCTTGGGGGTCCTATGTGTGGCACATGTTGATGTATTAGACGTCCTGGTAAGGTATACGCTTATAAGTATAGCAAAAATCTAGTTATATAAATGGGAGCCCTGTCCTATAAGTCACCTATTCCAAGCTCATGCAGAAGCAATTCTATCAATGAAATGCATGTGTTTCCTCATTAGCTCTCATCCTCTCCAAATCTCTTTGGTCTTAAATTTTCCATTGTGCCCATCCACACCAGGGCTTCCATAGCTTCCCTGTTAATAGATTAGAAGAAAAAGAAGAAAACACAGGCTTTTAACAGGTATATTCAGAAATCCCCACAGAAATAGAGTTCCATGAAATGAGAGTATTTCTCTTTTATTCCTCTTACCTGATATTCCACCTTAATAGATGCTGAGCTTTATAATTGAATAACTATTTTTTTATTTGCCTTATAGGAAAGAGTGTTGTTAATTATATTTCTAAAGGCTTAGAGAAAATATTTCATTAATCCAAATCATAAATTCATGAGTACTATGATCATGTATGTATATAAGATTTTCCAGAACAGAATATATTTTATATCTTTTTATCCTGTTCTCAAAATTAAAGTTAAATAAATGTATAATTGAATATAATTTTATTATTTCTCTCTTATAAGATTATTTATATAAATAAATGCACAAATCAAAAATGTAAACTGCCAGATGTTGGCAGAAAATGAAATTATAATACTACAAAATATTGATCACTCTTCATTTCTGTCAGAATGTGGAATGAGAAGGTAGAGGTCAAGAGGCCAAATTCAAATTATAATGACCTCAAAAAAGGTAA
This sequence comes from Cheirogaleus medius, assembly GCA_008086735.1. NCBI lineage: Eukaryota > Metazoa > Chordata > Mammalia > Primates > Cheirogaleidae > Cheirogaleus > Cheirogaleus medius. Next base: position 75,718,455 of record VBSM01000529.1, read on the forward strand.
ACAAAACAAAATAAAAAAAACCCTACCCAGCTGCCAGTGCTGGTATGAGCTCTTAGAGAAGGACCTCTGGCCTTACAGAAAACTGCAGCTATTTGTGTAATTTTGTATACAGGACAACAATTAAATGTTAGCCACCATCTTCTCCGAATCACATAATCTATTTGTGCCTATAGTAATAAAGATTAATAATAGCTAATATTCATTATTTACTGTATGTCAGCCACCATAATAACAACTTTACAGAGTTTGTCTCATATCATTCCTAAATCAACCTTAAGTGTAGGTATAATCAATATCCCAGTTCTATTAATAGATTACATAACTGAGGCTTGAGAAGGTTGAATAAATAATCCAAGATCCTACAATTAGTGAGCAAAGAAGTCGGGCTTTGACCTTAGTAGTCTAATTCTTTATCACTGTACCAAACCTCATGACTGCAGGGTAGTAAGCTTTGGGTGGAGATTTATTTTAGCCTGACCAAGGAAGGATGGTATTTATAGGGACTTGGTAAGCAAGTAAAATTACTTCCAATTCATGAGGCATGCCTGTGAAGAGAGATGGTAAGTTCTGGTACAGTGGAGAGATTTTATAATTATGTGTTCAGAGTGCCTTGGAGTATATAAATCACACCCACATATTATCTCATTGTGAAGCTCACAACAATCCTATAAGATAGATAGGGCAGGCCTTGTTAACTCCATTCCACAGATGAAGAATAGATTACGCTACTTGTCTGAAGTCACATTTGTTAAGCACTGGCAGGACTCAGAGTCTTTTGTCTCCAAAACCATGCTATTTCCAGTATAACATACTACTTAAATGGACAGCCATATATAATTAGGATAGAATAAGCCAAACATTCAGTGTACATATGTATTCAGCTCTGAAAGAAAACTTACTAATGAGCGCAAAGGGAATTTCCAGGGCTTGTTGACAATTTGTCAGCTGACCTGGAGAAATGTGGTGTGCACTGATGCTCTGCCCATAACTATTTCAGTTTTTCCTCAACTCCTTGAAGGAATCCTGAGCTCCCCACTCCAGGAAAGTGCTGACTTCAGCCCTGCAAGTGATAAGAAATGAGTAAGGGATGCTGCTCTGGTACAGAAGTCAAAGGCAAAGGGCTGGCTAGCACACTGAGGCACAAGAGCTGAGGGTAGCTGGAGAAAATGATGATGCAGCCTCATGATTTCTGACAAATCCTTTCTGGGGGTGATGGGTAATTTATTAGGGTACCTATAGACAAAAAGCCAATTTAATTGAAGCATTATATTCTTGATCTATGATGCTTTAGTTGAGTCCAAATTTAAAATACAGCTGTGCAAATATTATCTAGCTTTCCCCCTTAACATTTTATTTCCAGCCAAATATAAGTAAAAATATATTTTGCCCATGTGCACATCTCAAGTTACATTTTAAGAGTGAGAGACAGAAAAAGAGGTGGGGAGAGAAAAACCTTCGAAGAAAATCAATTAAGAGAAATTTTTCATGCAGCTATAAATAAAAAGATCAAATCTTTTGATAACTAAAAGAAATGTGTCAATAAAAAAGTCATGAATCTAGGTTCTCTTGTGACTAGTAGAAGATGAAAGCTTTCACTCATTTATGGAAAGAGCAGCTGATTCTCTGTTTTTATAACTAAGACTCCTGCAAATGGGCAAAGCACAGATGTGAAAAAGCCATCATTCTATGTATAAATGACACATAGATGCCACCAAAGCAGTGTCAGAAAGTTGTTTTTGATATGAAGGACATCAGCAACCTGGACAATGTGCATTCCTGGAGCACTCACTGAGCACCCATCAACAAACTGAGCAGTCCTTAGGAGGAAGGCTTTTCCACACTTTATGAGCAGCTTGGCCACCCACCTCATATTCAGCTTAAACATTTGGTTTCAAGTTCATTTAGGATGAGGTACATGAAATTGATGGGAAAAGGTCTATACGGAGTAACAAGACTGAGCTGTGAAGAAGAAACAGCCACATACTTTATTGGTCGGTAAAGTAAGGTTTGTAACGTGAGCAACCTAAACATCTAAAAATGCAAAAGTCTCCACTGATGGTCCATGTAGACATTCTGGCAGATGGTGGCATCCAGTAACTTTATATTGGTTAAGGGATGCATTCAGCTATGAATAATGGAAATTATCCCTCACTCCCCAAAAAATGTAATAGTGGCTTGATAAATTTGAGTACATTTGGCATACATAAAAGAGGTTCTGAACAGGAAATCTAGGGCTAATTTGGCAATTCTACAATGCCACTGGGAAGCAAGGCTCATTCTAGCCTTCCATGTCACTATCCTGATGTTTACTTTTGCTTGTAGGGATACCTCATGATCGCACATGTCTACTTCACAACCAGCATTGTTTTCATGTCCTATAAAAGGGAAAATGTGAAAACTGAAGGGTAAAAGGCATGTGCAAGGTGAATTCTTCCCTCTTTTAAAGACCGTTCTTAGACACTTCACCCAGCAAATTCTAATTTCATTTCATTAGCCATACTGATTGCAATGAGTGCTGAGATGTGTAATCCTATTGATTTAGACAAAGCGTGATAACCTACACAAAACTGAGAACAAAAAAGGAAAAGGGGAGAATGAATACTGGGAAGACAGCTTGTTGTTTTGCCACAGACCTCAAGAGGAATGGCCTGGCCACTGCTCAATGTCAACCTCAAGAGTTAGGAATAGACCTCAGACATCCAGACATTTTTATTTTTCTTCATTAATCTATTTTGATTTAATTATCCATAACTTTATCAACATCTTTGTGTTTTCAATCTGTAACATAGGTTGCTTCCTGTTCCATAACCTAACACAGTTTAATTCAACCACCCTTTTTTAGGGCTTTATATGTACCAGCACTAGTTCTAAAAATATGAGAAATCTGTGTCTAACATTTATTAGTAGTTACTGTGCTCTGGGAACTATATATATCATCTTATGTGAGTCTTAAAACATTCTCATTAGATATAACTTTAATTTGTCTGTTTTGTTGACTATTGTTTCCCAAAGCACCTGTAACAGTGTCTGGCATCTAGTAATGTACCAATAAATATTTGTGGAATGAATGAATCCCCATTTTGCCAACTGGAAATCTGAAATATAAACAAGCATAAATTGCATAACATCTAAATGTAGTAAATGGCAGACTATAAACACTTGTAGTCTGACTGCAGAACTTATGTTTTTACCATTTTGATAGCTGATCTCTAGAAGTAATGAATAATTTTCTAGTAGCAGGGACCATGATTTACCTGTAAATTAGGTAATCCTCAGCTTTTTAAGCAGTGCCTGAAATATCTTAGGTGTCAATAAATACTTTTAATGAATTAATAATAGGCAGAGAAGCAGAGAATGACCAATAGACCTACAAATCCCAATTTAACATCACCTTTGAGACGATGTGATGGGCCTGGAAAAGCCAGACAAATTCTTTCAAATACTTAAGCAACCTAATCTGAGAAATATCCAGGGAGAATATTCTTCAGTCTCTTTATATAAAGCCTTACTTTAATATATTTTGAAATCTCACTTTAAAACAAAACAAAAAACACAAGCAAAATGATTGAAGCAATGGGAAATACTACTTGAGCTACAAGATTTAAAGCAAAGTTGTTACTATTTCAGGCCTTGGCATTTGCTGTTTTTTCTGCCTGTAATTTTCTTTCACCAGATATATGAGTGCCTTGTTCCCTTGCTGCAGTTAAATCTCTGCTCAAATCTCATATCCTCAGAGACTCTATCCCTGACCCTTCTGTCTACTACAATACCCCTCCACTCTCTGTCCCCTTATCTTGATTTAGTTTTTTCATAACACATTGTGGTACTATACAGTGTATTTCATATTCATTTATCTAATTTCATCTTCCCCACTAGATTGTAAGATTTCTAGGAGCAGTGCCATTTGATTACTCAGATTCAGTTCCCCAGAACTCAGAATAGTACATAATATATTGTAGAATCTTACTAATTATTAATTCATAGAATAAATAAATCAATGAAATTAATTCTAGAATGTCAGAAAAATAAACAGTCAGAAATCAATACAATGTACTCTGAAAAAAGTGATGAAAGCCATGTATGAAGATAATAAGACAGAAAAGCATCTATACTGATATAAACATTAGTTATATCAAATAAAAAATAATTTTTTTGTTAACTTAAAAGAAATTCCTTTTATGTGCATTTTCCTCCTATGGAAGAAGATGTTTATATAGCTCTCAATATTATCTTGTGGGTGCCATGGGAACAGTGTGCTTTATGTAATCAGTTAACCAATTTAAGAAACTTTCAAATGCTGTATAAAAGAAACAACCTCCACAGACCCAGGTTGGTAGTACTGATGGTTTTAGATATAGTCCTGAAAATCATAACCATAAATTATACCAATAAGCATAATTAGGAGAGGAAGTAATGATATGACCATTCTGCCTTCAAGTAATGCAATTTTTATAATGTACCAATCATTCATTCTCTAACTGTACAGAAGAGAGTATAAATGTTAAATTGAATTGAAAGTGTTCAACAAATTGAAAATTTATAAGTAGACATAAACAATCACCTACTGACTCTAAAGGAATTAAATTATTACCAGGATGGTTGTTGAATCAGTCCCAGGAATATTTTAAATAAGGTTTCTGACCCTCTTTTTTAGGAAAATCTAAATGTAGATATATCATACTCAGGAGTTGAACCATATGACCTCTTTAGATGCTATTATGGACTGAATTCTGTCCCCCAAAATTCATATGTTGAATCTCTAATCCTCAATATGACTGTGTTTGGAATAAGGAAGTAATTAAGGTTAAATGGAATCCCAATCTGATATAATTGGTGTCCTTATTAGAAGAGACATCAGAGTTTTCTCTCTCTCCTTCTCTCTCTCTCTCTCTCTCTCTCTCTCTCTCTCTCTCTCTCTCTCTCTCATCATGTGAGGAGAACACAGTGAGAAGGCAGATGTCAGCAAGCCAAGAAGAAAGCCCTCACCAGAAACCAAAGTCCACATCTTTACCTTCTACTTCCCAAACTCCATAACTCTGAGATATAAGTTTCTTTCATTTAATCACCCTGTAGCCACCCAAATAGCCTATGGTATTTTGTTGTGGCAGCCCAAGCTAATATAGATGCCATATAAAGAAAGTATAAATATATATTTAAAGTTATACCCTCAAACACCCAATTCACATGAAAAAACTCAATGCAATGTTAAAAAGTATTACATGAATTATAAATCTATGTCCAAATACCCGAGGACCTTTAAGAAATCCCAGGGTAAAATGAAATGTTTGAAGAAAATAACTAATTACTAGACATATCAGTTAGTACTGCTACATAACAAACAACCCCCAAACCCCTGTGGCTTAAAACAAAAGCACTTATTAGGAGTCAGCTGGGTAGCTCTTGCATTCTTGCTAGTGTCATTCACACATCTGAATTAGTTGTTGGTCAAATAGGTAGGTCTGCTGGTCTTGCTGGACTGTCTCACATATTTGCTGGCTTCAAGAGGGATCATGGAGCTCTCCTCTACATGGTCTCTCATCCACCACAGGTTAGCCCTGGCTTACTCAGGTGGCAGTGGCATGGTGGCATGGTTTCAAGAGAAAAAAACAGAAGCATGCATGGATGCCTGAAGCCTAAGCTCAGAAGTGGCACCCTAGCACTTCTACTACATTCTATTGGCCAGAGCAGTCACAAGGCTAGGCTAGATTCAGGAAGTAAGAAAACAGACTTACATTTTGATGGAAGAATCTGCAAGGTCACTTTGCAAAGGGCGTGGATACACAAAAGCCATTAATTGTTGCCTTCAGTGCAATTGATTTACATTAAAGAACCTGAAAAAGCAATTTAAAAAGTGAATGTATGAGTGGAAATGGAGGTGGGAGGGGTGCACCATATGGGGATAAATCAGGGCTGACATTTCTTATGTATAATTAACATAATTTAAGTAGTAGTTATACATACAGAGAAGTGGGAGTAGAAAGATTATTCTAATTTTCTTAATGAAAGAAAATTCATTTCTTTAAAGAACATTTTAAAGAATTTAGATGAGAAGGATCTTAATTACATAACCTTAAAATGAAGATATTCATTGTCTGAAGTAAATCAATTCATGTTGTGCTGAAATCTGTGAGTTTCATTTTTCCCTTCCTGTTGTAGGAATATTTCCTTGTAATAATTCCCTTTGTGTTGTCGTTATTGTAGAGCACAATAACTACCCAGCCAGGCTGCCAGTGCTTTCTGAGTAGGAGGCTGTCAAATGCTATAGGAGAGTCAAGCAAAAAGGCATCCATCTTGCTGCATCGTGACAGTCAAGAATCAAACCAAAAGCTTTTAGTAATATGGAGATAATAAGTGAGTCTGAGGCCTAAGTGTACAGAAACAGAACTTTTATCTTTACAGCATAAAGGAGGCAAAGTCAAAGAAAAGTAAGCAGACTTCAGTTTCTTTTAAACTTTCAAAATTGTTACTTGTTTTTTCCGGTTTAACAACGGTTAAATAGAATGAAAAGTCACATTAATGCTCTTTGTAAGCAGCTTGTTTTATATTTTTTTAACCTAGAAGAAAGAAGAAGTATGGCATTTAACAAAGAAAATTACTATTAAAAACAAAATTATGATTAGTGGGTACCTCATGTACATTCAAGTAAACCAAACAAATCTTTTATTCTCTATAATTAAACATAATTTATACTTTGTGTACTATCTAGTGAAGCAAAAAGTTTCTCTGAGTCAATTCATTTTTCCTCTGAGTTGTGTATCAACCCCAGGCAGCTCACATAGAGCCAAGGTACTGGGGGGCAGACGGGAAGCATCTGGCCTTGTTGTCAGCCAAGGACCCCAGAATCCACAGAGATGTCCAGTATCCCACCTGGGCTCAGTCATTGCTCCTTGTATAGTGCACTAGCCTTGTCTGGGTCCCGTCAACAACACCCCATCAGTCTAGCAAGTCTCTCCATTACTTCCATGTTCCTGTTAAGTGAAAAGAAAGTATGATATTGACCTTTATTGCCACAGAGTGTGGAAATCCTAGCTAGTCTGTTTTAAGGTCTTGTGTGCCTAGATATGCCACTCAGCCATTTCAGCTTTTGGGGGTCTTGCCAATGCTCAGAGTTTTAACTATAAAAAGAAAGAAAACACATGTCTTTTCTCCTTTTGGACCCCCGCAAACCATCACGGTTTGGTTTGGTTTGGTTTGGTTTTTCTGCCTTTCTGGGGCTATAGCCATACAACCAAGATAAAGGACCTTTCACCCTAAACTACTGACATCCATACTCTCCTCACTTCCTGACTCCTCTCTCCTATATGCCCAGGGAATCCTTCCTCCATGGTATTTGGTGTAGGAGGATTATTCTTTCTAATACAGTACTTTCTCCTACATCTTTCATCAATATTATGAGCAACTTTTATTTCTCTAAAAAGGGAAAGTGGATATGTTACATTTAGTTTGGGACTTAGTGAAAAAAAAAGTTAACTTCTTTAAAATGAGAGCTGGACCTCCTATGTTTAATTCTATTATAAATATGCTTAATAGTATTTCACTGTCTGCTATTATTTAATAAAAATTAGAAATATCACTTTCTTTATAAATAGACTTACAATGTAGTCCTCAAAGGAGCAAAAGTCCAGAAGAGACCCTTTTTCCTTCTATTTTTTGCTTTGTATTTTCCATGGAACTGCCTAGCTGCTTGAAAGGAGAAAAAGTCAAACAGGTAAAGGAAATCTAAGGAGAGAATCATTAATGAGTAATTTTAAAGAATATCCTTCCACACTAACAATGATAATTGTGTTTATTTTACACATAATTATTTTTCTCTTGGAAACATATTATTTTCTTTGACAGCACAATCAGAGTTACATTATGGCAGCTTCATCCCAAATGTAGGTCAAAATCAATTCAATTTCCTGAAATATTTGGTAGTAAATTCTATAGCAAGATGGTGAGAGGAGGAAGTGGATAGATGGGAGCTTAATGGAAAGAGAGCTGACTTCTTTAAAGTAAGATATGGGTCTCCTTTGTTTAATTCTAGTATACTTCAGTTTAATGCTATTTAACTGCCTATTAATACAAATTAGAAATATCTTTTTTCATAAACAGACTTATAAAAATAGTTCATTTCTTGGACTATCTATTTATTGGGTTAATTTATAACTATATGTAAGGTGAACCAAGACTTTTTACTTTTTCCCCACTAGGACCAGAAAAGTAGCACCACAAACAAGAATGATCTGGAAACACTTCCCTCAGACTGTGTAAGCATGTGTGTGTGGGCTTATGTTTACATATGTGTTTGTGTATATCATTCTTCATTTCAAAACGAAATAGAAATTTTAAATTATTGTGGTTTAATGTAATTCAGAGTTTATCAAAATAAAATCCTAAATTTCCTGGGGGTTCAAGTTATATTTTTAGGACCAAAGAGTTCTTAGGGTTGATAAATGATTTAAGTATTGTCTATGCCTTTTCTTCTTTTTGCTGATTCAGGTGATTAAACATTTACTATTATGCCTTACTCTGGGGTCCCCTGAATGCAGAGGCTGAGAAAATGTCATCCTGAGTGCAAGTTTTTTTGGGAGAAGATCTGAGGATGCAGAAGTAGGGAAGAAGGGAGAATGATGCAAGGAAGGGGAGAGACAATAAAGCGTGCCTTATCTAGCTGGTTCCACGTAGGGCAGCTGGGGTTCAGATCCAGACAGGGACCCTCTGAGAAGCCATGTACAACATGCCTCAGATTTATATCATTAGGAGATGGAGCACTTTTACACCTACTCACATGCTCATGGCCTGACAGTTGCCCCAGGGGATGTTAACTCCTCTGTCACTCCCCATCTGCTCCTATTTACAGAAGCTGAATGTCAACTAAAGCTTAGGAAATCCACAGAGAAGCCCATAATGTGCAATTGAAGCAGGCACTAAAAATGTGCATAGCCCTGTCAACATTAGATTCATTGAATTCTCTAAAGCTGAGTTTTCTCTTCAAGCAAATTGTGATAATACTTGCTTTACTTTACTTTCGGGATCTAGTACTTCACAGAATTTCTTCAGTTGCATTAATTGAATTAATCCTGGTCACACATTGTATGATAGAAAAATATTCACTCTGTTTTATAGGTGAGAAATCAGAAGTTCAGAAAGGAAAAGTAATTGCCTAGGACTCCAAACCTCCTCACTGATATTCTTTCCAATACACCAAGCTGCTTCTATTGAAGTAACATATGTGCAATTTAGAAATACCTTTGAAATGTGTAAATACTTTTGGATTAAGCCATAGTGATTCAAACTGTAACTTCCACCCTGTAACTTTTAGTCCTGGGGTGGGGGGAGAGAGAAGGCCTTAGTTAGAATGCTTTTGGCTGTGTCTGACAAAAATCCAATTCAGGCAAAGAAGGAATTTATTGACTCAGATAACCAAAGGATTGACTGGGAGTCTTCTGGTTACTCTGTTTCTGTTGATTGGATTCCTTTGAATCCGTATCAATCGGCTTCTTCCCAGGCTGGGGTGTATTTCCATCCATCAGTGCCAGAACATTTAATATCTATTACCAAAGGCAACTTGGAATCTAGTCTGCCCAATCCAAAATTTAAAAATCCCAGAGAACTCTGCTGGGCACAGCTTCAGTTAAACACTCACTTTTAGATAGCCCATTGATGCCAGAGAAGCAGAATCTGCTCGAATTTTCAGGCCTCCAGGCTGAAGGAAGACTCAGAGTAGAAGCATTTCTTTAAAAGGTTAGAAAGTGAAATTTTGGATAAACAAAGCAATTACTATCTGTCTACTCTGGAGGAGAAAATTATATGTTATCTACAGAGGATTAAGAAAATATTAATTCACTAAACAGAAAAGCGTAAATCTTTTCACTTCTTTTTTTTAATTTTTATTTTATTATTTTTTTATTGGTCAGTGTATGTTTGTCTCTTGGTTTTTGTTTTTTAATTTTTTTCCAGCATATTGAGAGGGTACAAATGTTAAGGTTATGTATATTGCCCTTGCCCCCCTTCCCTCTCAAGTCAGAGCTTCGAGCGTGACCATCCCCCAGTTGGTGCGCATCGCATTCATTATGTAAGTATATACCCATCTCCTCCTCCCCAACCTGCCCGACACCTGATAAATGTTATTCCTATATGTCCACTTAGGTGTTGATCTGTTAATACCAATTTGCTAGTGAGTACATGTGGGGCTTATTTTTCCATTCTTGGGATACTTCACTTAATAGAATGGGTTCCAGCTCTAGCCAGGAAAATACAAGAGGTGCTATATCACCATTGTTTCTTATAGCTGAATAGTACTCCATGGTATACATATACCACATTTTATTAATCCACTCATGTATTGATGGGCATTTGGGTTGTTTCCACATCTTTGCAATTGTGAATTTTGCTGCTGTAAACATTCGAGTGCAGGTGTCTTTTTCATAGCGTGACTTTTGTTCTTTTGAATAGATGCCCAGTAATGGGATTGCTGGATCAAATGGTAGATCGAGTTGTATCACTTTAAGGTATGTCCATATTGCTTTCCACAGAGGCTGAACTAATTTTCAGTCCCACTAGCAATGTAAGAGTGTTCCTATCTCTCCACATCCACACTAACATTTATTGTTTTGGTGCTTGTTAATAAGGGCCATTCTCACTGGAGATAAGTGATATCTCATTGTGATTTTGATTTGCATTTCCCTGATGATTAGAGATGTTGAGCATTTTTTCATATGTTTGTCGGCCATTATTCTGCCTTCTTTTGGAAAGTTTCTGTTCATGTCCTGTGCCTACTATTTGATAAGGTTGTGTGTTTTTTTCTTGCTGATTTTCCTGAGTTCTAAATAGATTCTAGTTATCAGCCCTTTATCAGATGTGTAGCTTACGAAAATTTTCTCCCATTCTACGGGTTGTCTGTTTGCTCTCTTGACAGTTTCTTTGGCTGTACAGAAGCTTTTAAATTTGATGAGGTCCCATTTATTTATTTTTGTTGCTGCTGTTATTGCCTTTGGGGTCTTCTTCATAAATTCTTTGCCTAGGCCAATGTCTAGAAGAGTATTTCCAACGTTTTCCTCTAGAATTCTAATAGTTTCACACCTACGGTTCAAGTCTGTTACCCAGCATGAGTTGATTTTTGTGAGAGGTAAAAGGTATGGATGCTATTTCAGTCTTCTACATGTAGCTATCCAGTTTCCCCAGCACCATTTATTGAATAAGGATTCTTTTCCCCAATGTATGTTTTTGTCTGCTAAGATTAGATGGCTATATGAGGATGGTTTTATATCTGGGTTCTCTGTTCTGTTCCACTGGTCAATGTCTCTGTTCTTGTGCCAATCCAAAGCTGTTTTAATTACTATAGCCTTGTAGTATAGTTTGAAGTCTGCTAAATTGATACCTCCCATTTTGTTTTTATTGCCTAGGATTGCTTTTGCTATACGAGGTCTTCTCTGGTTCCATATGAAGTGTAAAATTGTTTTTCCAGTATCTGTGAAAAATGATGATGGTACTTTAATAAAGATTACATTGACTCTGTAGATCACTTTGAGTAGTATAGACATTTTAACAATGTTGATTCTGCCGACCCATGAGCATGGTATGTTCTTCCACCGGTTTACAACCTCTGCTATTTCCTTCTTCAATGTTTCATAGTTCTCTCTGTAGAGGTCTTTTACACCCTTAGTTAAATATATTCCTAGGTACTTTATTTTCTTTGTTACTGTTTTGAATGGAATTGAGTCTTTGATTTGGTTCTCACTTTTACTGCCGTTGGCATATATGAATGCCTCTGATTTGTGTGTATTGATTTTGTATCCTGATACTTTACTGAATTCATTTATCAATTCAAGGAGTCTCTTGGTTGAATCCTTGGGGTTTTCTAGGTATAGTATCATGTCGTCAGCAAAGAGTGAGAGTTTGATTTCTTCTGGTCCCGTTTGGACATCCTTAATTCCGTTCTCTTGTCTGATTGCTGTAGCAAGGACTTCCAGCACTATGTTGAATAGAAGTGGAGATAGTGGGCAACCTTGCCTTGTTCCAGTTCTAAATGGGAATGCTTTCAATTTTTCCCCATTCAGTATGATGTTGGCTGTAGGTTTGTCATATATGGCTTGTATCATTTTTAGGTAAGCCCCATCTATGCCTATTTTGTTGAGCGTTCTTATAAAAGAGTGTTGAATTTTGTCAAATGCTTTTTCTGCGTCTATTGAGAGGATCATATGGTCTTTGTTTTTGCTTCTGTTTCTATGGTGAATTATATTTATAGATTTGCATATGTTGAACAATCCCTGCATCCCTGGGATGAAGCCCACTTGGTTGTGATGGATTATTTTCTTGACAAGCACCTGGATTCGGTTGGCTAGGATTTTGTTGAGAATTTTTGCATCTATATTCATAAGGGATATTGGTGTGTAGTTTTCTTTTTTTGTTGTATCCTTTCCTGGCTTTGGTATCAGGGTTATGTTGGCTTCATAAAATGTTTTGGGGAGGATTCTATCCTTCTCGATGTTGTAGAATAATTTCTGAAGGATAGGCATCAGTTCTTCTTTGTAGGTGTGGTAAAATTCAGGTGTAAAACCATCTCGATTTTTCTTTTTAGGAAGGTTTTTTATTGCTGTTTCAATTTCAGTATTTGATATTGGTCTGTTCAGGTATTCTATTTCTTCCTGGCCAAGCCTAGGGAGGCTGTGTGTTTCTAAGAATTTGTCCATTTCCTCCACATTTTCCAGTTTGTGTGCATATAGGTTTTTGTAGTATTAATAAATTATATCTTGTATCTTTGTAGCATCCGTTGTAATTTCTCCTTTATTATTCCTGATGGAGCTTATTAGAGATTTCTCTTTTCTGCTTTTTGTTAGTCTAACCAAAAGTGTGTCAATCTTGTTTATTTTTTCAAAGAACCAACTTTCCATTATATTAATCTTCCGTATAATTTCCCTGTTTTCAATTTGATTTAGTTCCAATTCGATCTTAATGATTTCACTTCTTCTGCTGGGTTTGGGGTCGGTCTGTTCTTCTTTTTCCAGCTTTTTGAGATGATTCATTAGGTTGTCTATTTGTGATCTTTTCGACTTTTGGATATAGGCATTTATGGAAATAAACTTTCCTCTCAGGACTGCTTTAGCTGTGTCTCACAGGTTTTGATAACTTGTGTCTCCTTTGTCATTTAGTTCAAAGAATCTTTTGATTTCCATCTTGATTTCTTTGTTTATGAAGTGATCATTCAGCAGAAGGTTGTTTAGTTTCCACGACTCTGTGTAGAAATGAGAGTTCCTGTTAGGGTTGATTTCTACATTTATTCCATTGTGATCTGAAAAGATAAATGGTATAATTTCTATTTTTTTAATTGTTTGAGACATGCTTTGTGTCCTAGGATATGGTCAATCTTAGAGAATGTCCCATGAGCTGATGAGAAGAGCATATATTCAGTGGTTTGGGGATAGAATGTCCAATAAATGTCAGTCAGGCCCATTTGTTCTAGAGTTCTGTTTAATTCCATTATTTCCTTGTTAATTTTCTATTTGGAGGACCTGTCCTGTGTTGTCAGTGGGGTGTTAAAATTTCTGGCTATTATGGTGTTGTTGTTTATCCATTTGTTTAGATCAAGTAGAGTTTGCTTTATGAATCTGGGTGCACGTAAGTTGGGTGCATACAAATTTAGAATTATTATGTCTTCTTATTGAACTGTACCCTTCACCATTATATAGTAGCCTTCTTTGTCTTTTGTTACTTTTGTTGATTTAAAAACTAAGTATCTGAAATCAACACCGCCATGCCCGCTTTCTTTTGGCTTCTGTTTGAGTGAAATATTGTTCTCCACCCCTTTACCTTTAGTCTAACTGCATCCTTGCAGGTTAGATGTATTTCCTGAAGGCAGCAGATTCTTGGCTTGTGTTTCTTTATTTATTAGGCCAGCCTATGTCTCTTGAATGGGTAGTTCAAGCCATTCCCATTTATTGAGAAAACTGATAGGTGGGGCAGATTTCTGTTCATTATGTTGGATTGAACTTTGTTGCTTTGTTTTCTCTCTTGAGCCACTGTGGTATCTGGCCTTTGATCTTTAGCTTTTGAGTGGATTTACTTTCATGAATGTTTATTGTGCTGATCCATGGGTAACACTGTTTTGAGTACTTCTTAAAGGGCTGGTCTTGTCTTGGTGAATTCCCTCAGTCTTTGCTTATCTCAGAATGTCTTGATTTCTCCTTCCTATACAAAATTTAGTTTTGTAGGGAACAAGATTCTAGGCTGGGCATTATTCTGTTTCAGAAGAGTGAGAATGGGGCCCCAGTCTCTCCTTGCTTTTAAGGTTTTAGTAGAGAAGTCTGGTGTTATTCTGATTGGTTTTCCTTTGTATGTTACTTGCTTCTTTTGTCTTACAGCTTGTAGAAGGGCCTCTTTAGATGATATTTTGGTCAGCCTGATGACTGCATGTTGTGATGTCTTCCTGTTTGCATTTAATCTCCCAGGGGTCCTTTGAGCTTCTTGAACTTGTATATCGAGATTTTTAGCAAGGCCTGGGAAATTTTCCTCTATTACATCTTCAAATAGCTTATCCAACCCTTGAGAGTTTTCTTCTTCCCCTTCTGGAAACCCTATAACCCTCACATTAGGTTTCTTCACATAATCGCACATCTCTTGTAGGCTTTGCTCTTTTCTCTTGTTTCTCTGCTCTATCTCTGTGGCTGACTTATTTAATTGGAAGGTGCTACCTTCCATCTCTGAGATTCTTTCTTCTGTTTGATATACCCTGTTCTTGAGGCTTTTTACTGTTTTTGTAGTTCCCTAAATAAATACTTCTTTTAATATCTTTTTTCTTAAGAATCGGGATGTAGAATTATTTGTCTGCTAAGTGTTATATTCATTAAGGCTATTGCTGTGAATCTCCCTCAGGTGAAATAAGTAGAAACTAGTGTCAATAAAAGCTTAAATTAAAAAAAGAAACTCTGTACTTTGCAAGATGGCATGGCTTTTGAAAGAACTGAAAATGTAGTAATGAAATTAAGAACTCAATGGATGGGTTTAATTATAAATAACATATAATAGAAGAGAAAATGAGTGAACTAGAAAACAGGTTGGAAAAATACATCCAAAAGAAGCAAGAGTAGACAAAAAGAAGGAAAAATACTGAAGAGGGTGAGAAACATAATAGATTCATAAGAAGGCCAAACAGAAGTAACTGGAGTTGCAGAAGGAAAGGAGAGAGAGTAGAGGAAGAACAATATGAAAAATAATGGCACATTCTCTTCTGTCTTCCTTTCTCTTCCCATCCTCACTTTCCTCCCCAGCCCTTCCTCTCCTGTCTACACTTTCCAGAGTGGAAGAGTCAGCATGGTGGCTGAGATTATAGGGCAGTAAGTGGGTGACAGGAAGCTACCTAGATCATTTTAAAATTCAGTAGTGGGCTTCCTCCAAGAAATCTTTCCTGTTATTTATTAAGCAGGAAAAATACCAAGAAAACCATGTGTGTGTGTGTGTGCATGTGCATGTGTGCGTGTGTGTGTGTCTATAGTTACTTATAAGAGACATGCTTTAAAGAGAGGCACACACAGCATTAAATTAAAAGACTATTTTTATATATACACACCTCTACACACATTAAAACTATCCAAAAGAAATGTGATATAGCAAACTGTTAACAGAAACAGCAGACCTCAGGTCAAGGAGTATTGCTGAAGATAAAGAGGAACATTTTATAATGACAAGAGGGTTAATTCAACAGAAAGATATGACAACTCTATGTGTATATGCTCCTAATAATATACATTTAATTAAAAATAGAGTCAAAATTAGCAGAACTAAAAGGAGAAACATAAAAGTTTAAAATCATTTGGGTTTAACCCTAATATTTTAGAAAATGATATAATAGAATAAGAATAATTAAAATCAGTAGAGATAGTAAAGATTTGAATAATACTATGGATAAAAATAACATTATTGACGTATACAAAATACTTCACCTAACCACTGCAAAATACACATTCTTCCCAAGTATACAAGGAATATTTAACAAAATAAGCCATATTCTGGGCCATAAAACAAACCACAATACATTTCCAAAAGTGAAATATAGAGTATGTTCTTTCAACATGAGAAATTAAGTAAGATATCGATAACAAAGGGATAACTATAAAATCCCCCAAACATTTAGTTATCAAGCAATATGCTTCTACCTAACTCAGAGTCAAAGAAATATGAATATACAGATTATAAAATATTTTGAACTAAATAAAAATTAAAATACTATCATGAGATGCAGCTAAAGTCATTTTTGAAAAAGAAGTTTATAGGCTTAATGCATTAGAAAAAAATTCAAGTATTAAAATTAATAGATTAAGTATCCTTCACAAAAACTAGAAAAAGAATGGTAAATTAAATGAAAAGAAAGCAAAAAAAGAAAATTAAGAGCCAAAATTAATAAAATATAAAAGTAATACATAAAGGTAAAAAATAATAAAGCCAAAGGATAAATCTCTTTTTTTTTCCTTTTATTTCATCATATTATGGGGGTACAAATATTGTTAGGGTTACATATATTGCCCCTGCCATCCCCCCCTGCTGTGCCAGAGCTTCAAGCACGTCCAACCCCCAGGTGGTGCGCACCGCACCCATTATGTAAGCATACACCCTTCCCCTCCTCCCCCCTCCCACGTGCCCACCACCCGATAAAAGTGTTTTGTGTTTTTTTTGACATTTTGGTTACATTGTATATCTTTGCCTCTCCCTAAGAAGGGTTAGAGGTATTCCCTTCCCTCCCACAATGCTCACCACATCCCTAAAATGTGGGTCTCCCCCTACTCCCCAAATCCCTGGTGAGCACTACCACCATTTGAGCACCATAGTTTTAATCAGTCAGAACCAATTTGATGGGGAGTAGATGTGGAGCCCATTTTCCTGATCTTGTGTTGCCTCACTTTGGATAACGGACTTAAGCTTAATCCAGGATAGTATAAATGGTTCTAGCTCACTGTCGTTTCTTAGAATTGAGTAATATTCCATTGTGAACATATATCAAATTTTGATTATCCACTCATGAATTGATGGGCACTTGGGTTGTTTCCATGACCTTGCAATAGTGAATTGTGCTGCCATAAACATTCGGGTGCAGATGTCTTTATAATACCTAATAAACCCTAGCAAGATTGGTCAAAGAGAAAAGAGAGAAAATACAATTACTAACTTCAGAAATGATAATAGGGATTTTGCTACACAATCCACAGACATTAAAAAGATAATATAAGAATATTATGAACCAAGTTTTGTCAATAAATTCAATAATTTTAAGAAAAAAGAACAAATTCCTTGAACAATACAATCTATAACAGTAAATGGAGTTTATTCCAGGAACTCAAGACTGGGTTAACATTTAAAAAGCAAAGAATTTTGTTCACTATTATTTATATTAACAGAATAAAGGAGAAAAAGTATCAACTTAATAGATGCAGAATATATTTGATAAATCAGTCCCACTCAGGTTAAATTCTCTGAGCAAACTAGGAATAGGAAGGAATTTTTAAATTTGAAAAAGAATAACTACAATATATAATCTATACATATTTAACATCATACTATGTGGAAATATAAATGCTTTCCAACTGAGAGAACAAAATAAGAATGTCTATTACTATACAATACTGTACCATTGTACCAGAGGTCCTAGCCTGAATACTAAGACAATAAAAAAAAAATAAAATTTGAAAAACAAGAAGAAAATCTGTTTTATTCACAGATATTTTGTATATTGAAAATCTAAAAAGATATCCAACAAACTATTATAATTATTAAGTGAATTCTGCAAGATGACCAGACACAAAGCCAACATTTAACAATCAATTTTATTTCTGTATATTATCAAGCAATTGGAAACTAAATTCTTTTAAAAACTGTATCATTTTCAATAGCATCAGAAACACGAAATTTTTAGAAATAAATTTAGCAAAAGCTGGACAAGGATTATAAACTGAAAGCTGCAAAACATTTCTTAGAAAAGTTAAAGAAAATCTAAATAAATGAAGAGATGTTCCAGGTTTACAGATTGGAGGATTCAATGTTGTTAAGGTGCCACTTCCCCTCAACTATATCTATAAGTTCAATGAAATATCAATCAAAATCTTACAAATTTCTTCATGTAGGTTGACCTACTGGTTCTAAAACTTATACAGAAATGCAGAAGGCTGAGATTAGCTTAAACAATCTTATAGCAGAAAAAGCAAAGTTGGAAGACTTACATACTACCAGATATCAGGGTTTACCATAAACTTCAGTAATTAAAAGACTGTGATAATGTTTGACAGAAGAAGAATAAAACAACCCATGTTCCCATCAATACATGAGTAGATTAATAAAATGTGGTTTATGTATACTACTTATGGAGTACTACTCGGCCATAAAAAAATAGTGAACTAACACCTCTTGTATTAACCTGGATGGAACTGGAAACCATCTTCTAAGTGAAGTATCACAAAAATAGAAAAACAAACACTACATGTACTCACCACTAAATGAGAGCTAACCAATCAACACGTATGTGCAAACATGGAAATAACATTCATCGGAAATCAAGCAGGTAGGAAGATTGAGGTGGAATGGGTAAAGTCACACCTAACAGGTACAATGCACACTATCTGGGTGATGGGCGCACTTATAACTGTGACAAAAGTAATTTATGTAACCAAAATGCTTGTGCCTCCATAATATTCTGAAAGAAAAAAGAAAAAAGAACTGAACAAGTCTGAATCCTTCATATGCATAAACAGACCTGATTGAGAACCAGGGCAAGAACTTTGCCTGTGTAAGCCAGACCCTCACTTTGTACTTTGGAGCATATTTTTGATTTGCACTGAAGGCTTTGTCTCCCCAGTCTGCAGATTGCTTTTAGAAAATAAAGTTCTCCTTTGCTTCCCCAGATCTCATTGGTCCTTTGTTAACATAATCAAGTCAAGTTGAATGCCTTTTGTATAATTACTTAAGAAAATCTCAGCCAAGTGTGATGGCTCATACCTGTAATCCTAGCACTCTGGGAGGCCGAGGCCAGAGGACTGCTTGAGCTCAGAAGTTCAAGACCAGCCTGAGCATGAGTGAGACTGTGTTTCTATCAAAAATAGAAAAAATTAGCTGGATGTGTTGGCACACACCTCTACTCTCAGCTACTCTAGAAGCTGAGGTGGGAGGATCACTTGAGCCCAGGAGTTCGAGGTTGCAGTGAGCTATGATGATGCCACTGCACTCTACCCAGGGTGACAGAGTGAGTCTCTGTCTCCAGAATAAATAAATAGATAAATAAACAAAGTTGTTTAAAAAAAAGAAAATCTTAAAAATATTGCACCAAAGTAGTCTCTGAAATACCTTCAAACCTGCTTAATGACAGCTACTCTCTCCTTCAAAGAATTAAACTTCAGATTTCCAACAGTTTGCAAAAGCAGTTTTGCAAATCTTTCATCGTTAAACATGGGAACATACTACCATTGAGCCCTGAAATGAGAAAAATTCACTCCAATGTAATTGTGCCAAGTGAAATACCAATATTAACCTGCTTGGACATCACTAAGAACCTTTCAAGTGGCTCATTACCTCTGAAGGTACTCAGTGTACTTCCTAATCTTTTCAACATTTAGGGGAAACAGGAAATGAAAGTGGAAAGCCAGGTCTTCTAAAATAATCATAATAAACCATTCACGCTGGCCTCAACAGAATAATAGTTAATATTCTTTGAGTGATCACTAGGTGCCAAGCACTGTTCTAAGTGCTTCACACATATTAATTCATCTAATCCTCACAAACCACATTGTTTCCCCTATTTTACAGTGAAGAAAGCTGAGGCATAGAGAGTAAGTAATGTGCCTGTTGTCACACAGCTAGAAAATGGTGAAGCCAGGATCTAAACCTTACTCCGGAATGCTACAGTATTCTTCCCCTTAACATAGTTGTGGCTTCCTGATAATGACTCACGTGGGTCTTCACAGCAATTTTTACTCTGTTGAATTGCATCTTTTGTATGGGAAATGGGCAGTCCAGCTCAGAGGAACTAACTGGGGAAAGATGGTTCAGAGAAGTGACTTCCAGGTGGGTCCTGGAACTGTGTCAACCACAGTATTTCGCACAGCGCAGTGCATGCTGTATGTGCTGAGTAAAGTTATGCTATGTGTACTAGAATATCTTTGACCTCTGACTGCATGCTTAGAGGTGTGAATATGTTGAAGCATCCCATGAGAAAGACATGTTAACAACTTCAAGAAGAGCCCCAAGACCTTAGTCTTAGAAGGAGAAATTTCACAGTGCCTATTGCTTTTGGTTGTGAAACAGACCCTCAATTAAAGAGACTTTAAGTGCATTTTGCTATAAAATAAGATGTATTTTATTGATTATCTATCTTATGCAGCTATAACATTGGGCTTTTTTAATGCATTATCTTCTTTAATTCTTATGATAAATGGAGGTGATAACTATTATTGCTCCCATTTTGCAGATGACAGCCACAGTGCTTGTCAATAGCAGAGATAGGATTTTAACTTGAATCTGTTTTACTCCAAAGCTTGTGCTTTTTACTGTTACTCTAATTTCCCATGAAAAAGGAATATAAATTTATTTATTTATTACTAATATAGGAATTGTCCAATTACTGTTGTATTGGTTCTGTCTTGGGCAGAGATCCCAGGCAGCTCTGTCGCAGACAGTACTAGGCTCTCTGAAGCAGGTCGTCAGGAGCCAGAAAACACTCAAGGACTTGAAGTCAAGACAAGATAGGAATGGGAAGGGTTATTCAAGGGGAGAGAAGACTCAAGACAGATAATATTGTAAAACCATAGTCCTGGAAACAGAAGTAATCCAGACTTTAATGAGTCCGCCCTATATAGCTCCATGTTGCTACAGATTCCAGTAGCTTTCTTCTGATGCTCTCCTTGGAGTCAGAGTTTTCAAGTTACAGCTAATGTTCTATCTTGCCATTCCTGCATGTTGTTTCTAATAGAATGTGTCAAACAACATGGTAAGTTCAGTAATCAAAGCGTTTCAGTAATCTCTCAATAGCATGCTCTGCTGACAGTTATGAGAAGCTTAACTAGTGATTTCAAGAGATGGATCAGTATAGCCTTTTGTCTCTTTTTTGCTTTAACTAATGAAACTTTCATTTTTACCAAAATGCATCAACAATAACAGAAGATATGCCCATTTGAAAACTTTTACAAACACTTTATTTGAAGATGGCAAACTAAATCACAAATTTTACCATTTAAAGTATAACTTTATTACTTTTCATAGTAGATACAAATTTATTAATATTTATTCATTATTGATTCTAGGGTGGCTAATAAGTAATTCTTTATAAATGATTCTTAAGTGATGCTATGGTGACAAATTTTAAAAGGCAGGAAAACAAATAAAAATAGATATCTACTTCAGTCAATTTGAAGAGAGAGAGAGATCTTAGTTCATTTAGTCAACTATCCATTCTAATTGTGTTTGAAATTCTGAAATGCTTCTATTTTCAAGGATATTGTCTATGCACTCAACCTCATTGTTAGGAAAAAACAGAAACACAGTTGGGCTAGAAACCCAAGAATTATCTTTGGGTCACAGTCAAACAGAACAAAAAATACAACCAAGTGCCACTAGGAATTTATAGATTTTTATAAGAGTTGTTTTAGTTTGGTTTTTTGTTTTTGCTTTCTTTTTTAAAGTCCTGAATATTAGAATCTAAGGTAAGTAAAGAACATAGAACAAAATCAGCTTGTAGGCTAAATTTGAACATTCATTTCAGAAATGCTTTCCAAATGTTTTCATTGTAGAACTGAGATAAATCTCCACAGAAACATTACTTTTAGATTTGTCTTATATTGTTTCTATGAGTTATTTACTATAGATAATTAATGCTTGAATTATTTTGTTAACTTATCA
Source organism: Cheirogaleus medius (assembly GCA_008086735.1). Classification (NCBI taxonomy): domain Eukaryota; kingdom Metazoa; phylum Chordata; class Mammalia; order Primates; family Cheirogaleidae; genus Cheirogaleus; species Cheirogaleus medius. The sequence continues at coordinate 75,740,307 of VBSM01000529.1, forward strand.
AGTTAAAAAAATTATTTTTTACTCTTTTAAATCATCCCTTTTCAAAAAGAAGGGCAATTATATAGAAATCATTTTCCTATTTAGTATCATTTCCATTGTAGTTTTATGAACTAGCATTCTAGAAAATATTACTATAAAACACAGAGATTTAAGAGGAAAATAATACTTTTATTATTTTATATATATAGCTGTTTATATAAGTAAGTTTACATCATCCTTTCAGGAGATATAAGAAAGGAAAGCAAGTATATTGAATTGTTGAGGATTATGTAATTAGCATAGGAATTTTGCTGGAGAAAGGGAGGCAGTTTGAAATATTGTCTTACATAAAATGATAGTGAAATTTTGGACAAGAGTTTAATTTGCAAAATCATATTATAGAATCTCAAAACACAGAAATCCACATGTGAATATATAATGTTGATTTGTTTTATTTCATAATGTTTATTTCAGAAGCTCCCATGAACAATAATATTCTGGGAATTTTTGTTATAAGAGTTATGCTTGAAAAACTGGGGGTGGCTGATCATTGAGTGAAAATTCTACTATACTTTATAGTTCCATAATCTTAGGAATGTTGGTAAATTTCAAGAGCAGATGTTCTTCTTCACATCTACCATAAAATTTAGTGTATACATAAGTACTGAATAAGTTAAGATGACCAAAGAGTGGGCTTTCCTGTTTTTATATTAATAGTATATTTGAAGTTTAGAGGAAGGAGGAAAAACCTAAGTAAAACTATGATTTAGTTTGAGGCTTATAAAACCAACAGAGCAAATTAAATGTATTGTCCTTTATGCTTAGAAGTCCATTATAGCCTTCATCTCATAGTATTTCTGGAAATGACAATCATCACTATGGCTTTTCTGCCTGAAGTGTTTCTTCATGGTCATCCCAGTGTGCTCGTCGAATACTTAGAAAGAAATGTGAATGATCATTTTTTTGTTTGTATGTTAGTTTTTTAAAAATGGAGGAAGGGAGAGTACATGATTTCTGGTCACATTAGTGTTCGTGAGTCAAGTTCAAGCAGTATGATTATAAATCTCCATCTCAATTAAGCAGTTCTCTCTATTCTTCAGATTAAAAAACAAACTTTTTTTGCACGCATGTAAACAAAACATGCCCAGTTAAAAAAAAAAGATATCGTACTTTTTTTAGTACCAGGGAAAGAAGACAAAAACACAATATAGGCATTTTCATAAACTTAGAATATTCATTCAATAATTAGCTTTTGAACTTTTATTGTATGTCCTGCATTGTTTTCAGCATGTTTCAGGGGAAAACATGATGAAAAACTCAGAATCAGTCTTCCAAGAGCTTTAAGTGTTATTCAACTGTCTATGACCCCCTTTGTCAAGTGTCTTATCCAATAAGCCTTTACAAAAAGCCATCAACGAAATACCCTATTGGTTGAATAAGGAGGTTATTACACACAAATAAAAATCCTTTGGTCTTTAAGTAGAAAAAAAATTCCTTTCAAAGGCCAAAATATCTGATGCAAGTTAAATAATGAAATGTGGCATACTGGCCTGATCAAAACACTAATTGCCAACTGTGATGTACTTCCTCCACATTGAATATCCTTTAGGTATGCCTTGTGGAAGCATCAAAGAAAAGAAACGTGAGGAAACCACAGGCATTCCTGTGTTCCAATAAAGCTTTATTTTTTCATCTCTTTCAATAAGTTAAAAAGAAAGCATAGCTCAATTCTCTATAAATGTCCTTATAGAGATCAATTCACATAAACTTAAATATCAAGATACCAAGGAAATCTCTCCCATGTTTTGTTAGGGGTACAGTAAAATCTTCACTTTTATTTCAGCAAGCTTTAATGGGGCAATATTAATGTGCATTTAGCAGATAGGAGATTTCATATGGGGTTCTAAATTTCTCATATATTAGGACCACAATGTGCTGACTTTGAAAGCAAAGTAGCAGATAAAGAGAGTACTCTCGAGGTGAAGAAAATGAGTATAGTATAAGCCCTGGCATAGGACCTTGGTATATCAAACACTAGTAAGGAGGCCAGTATGGCAAGGGAAAGATTGATAGATGAGTCCAAGAAGCAAGAGCATATAGGTAGTGCAGGGTAAGAATTTTGCTTTTGTTCTGGATAAGATAAAAAGCCATTAAAGAATTTTTGAAAAGATAAATTACATAAGTGACTTATTTTCAAAGAATCACTCTGAGTGCTGGGCTGAAACTCCACTGAAAAGGACCAAAAATAGAAGCTGGGAGATCAGTTGGATTGTTTTAGCAATTGTCCAATGGAGAGATGATAATGATGATGAGTTGGACTAGGTTGGAGGCCATGCAGGTGGTGATAGTAGCTGGATTCTGGATTCTAGTTAGAGACATTGGAATTTGCTTGTGAGTTGGATGTAGGTTATGAAAGAGAGAAAAAAGTTAAGGGTAATTCCAAGGATTTTTGTCCAGATCAAATGGAAGAAGGGAATTTCTATTCACTGATATGGGGAAGACTGTGGGAAATACAAATTTGGCAGTATGGTAGGCCAAACAATGCCCCCCAAGATGTTCACATGCTAATCCCAAGAACCTGTGAGTATGTTACCTTATGTGCCAAAAGGGACTTTGCAGATATGATTAAGTTAAGGATCTTAAGATGGAAAGATTATTGTGCATTACCCTTGTGGGCCCAATGTGATCACAAAGGTCTTTGGAAGAGGGAGCCAGGAGGGTCAGAGTCAGAGAAGGAGGTGTGACTAGAGCAGCAGAGGTCAGAGCAATGCAATTGCTGGCTTTCAAGATGGAGGAAGGCCATAAGCCAAGGAATGCAAGCGGCCTCTAGAAGGTGGAAAAGACAAGGAACAGATTCCTTAGAGTTTCCAGAAGGAACACAGCTCTGCTGCCCCAACAAATCAAAACTTTGGTCCCTACTTGGGAAAAAAATGCTACTTCAGGGACAAAGTGTTTAGAATTATGCAGGAAATGAAAATGAAAGAAGTTAATTTCTTATGGTTGTAAAAAAAAATTAGATCACATATGAATATGACAATTAAATATGACATAGTGAAGAACACAAGGGACAAACTGAGTCAAGTTTTACAGGAGTAGTTGAAGTGCCTGATCCTAATAATTCTTTCCAATTGTATTAGGGAGAGTAGTAATATAAAGTGTAACTTTGCTACCTGGCGTGTAGGACATTTAAGTGTTATTAGTCAATAGAAAAATGCAAATTAAAACCTCATAGAGATACTGCTACACCAGAGGTCAGCAAACTTTTTTTTTAAATATCCAGATTATAAATATTTTCAATTTTATAGGCCAGATGGTCTCTATTGCAGAAACCACAGGCATTCCTGTCTTCCAATAAACTTTTATTTGTAAAAACAGGCAGTGGAACAAATTTGTTCTTTGGGCCATAATTTGCAGACCCCTGTACTATGATCTCTAGAATAGTTAAAATTGAAAAGACTATCTGTACCAAGAGTTGGAAAATATGTGAAGCAACTGGAATTCTCATATGGTGCTGATAGATATATAAAATGGTACAACCACTAGAAAACAGTTTGGGAATTTTTAAAAAGATTAAGTGTATACCTACCATACAACCTAGCCATGCCTTTCCTAAGTATTTACCAAAGAGAAATGAAACTACACACACTTATACATATGTTCAGAGAAACTTTATATGCAATAACCAGAAACTGAAAACAACCCAAATCTCCATCAACAAGTAAATGGATAAACAAATTTCACTATACCCATACAATGGACTAAATCTCAATAATAAAAAGAATATAAAAAATAGGCTATTGATACACACACAATATGGATGCATCTCAAAATAACTGCAGAATGAAAGATGCCAAGCAATAAGAATACACACTGCATGATTGCCTTTATATAAAATTCTAGAAACAAAAATTAATCTATGGTGACAAAAAGCAGATCAATGGTTGCCTGAAGATGAGGATGGAGGAAGGCAGGTTGGGGAAGAAGGATCATGAGAAAGGATCATGAGGTCTGAGGAAACATTTGAGAGTGATGGAAATGTTCACTATCTGGACTGTGATGATGGTTTGTTTCATAGGCGCATACTATACCAAAACTTATTAAATTGTAACATTTTAAATCTCTGCAAAAACAACTGTGGGCTAAGAGGTAAAAGAGGAATGGTACAGAGAAATTATTTTCCTCAAAGGACACATAGATCAGGTACATTCGACTATTTTCCCACGCAGTCTATGGCTTATAACACAAGCCCACTGCTTAAGCATCTCCACTAAACTATACAGATATCGGTGTTCCAATTTAATTTTTAAAAGTTATTAAATTCATAAGCAAAAATGAACTATACAGGATCCTAGGAACTGATTTTTTAATACAGTCTCATATAAGGAGATTCCAGTAAAGCTAATGAACAAAATTTATACCATAATAAAATTTTTCTATTTAAATGTCAACTTGGCTACATTAATAGGCTGAATGCTTTGTGGGCTTTAAATTGTGGCAACGTTGACTTATAATTCATGAGTTAAAACTGACATTATAACTATGCCAAGTGATCCAAAGGGGCAATTCTCACCAAGATGATCATAATAATTAAGTTATGCAGACTTAAGAAAACTTTAGAAAGTGGATTTATTGTTTTATTAGATGTGTGATGTTCCACTACAATAGATTTTAGGGTTTCCCTGTACAAAATCAAGGTTCCCATATTCTGTAAATATAAACACTAGAAATTAATCATGTATCTTTACATCAAAAACAACAGAGACCCTTGTAATCCTCTGTTTTCTTAAAGAAACAACTAGCCTGTGGCTCCCTGAGGACATAGGTCACCCGCTACTGCCCTACTCCCATGGTTGGCACAGTGTCTGACAGTGCATAGACAGTGCTCAAAAGATGACAACAGTGGTCTCCTCCACGGTTGTCACTTAAAAAGTACCACACTGGACTTTTAAACCAATACTACCTTAAGGCAGCTTCAAGAAATTCTAAATTGTCCTTAATAAAAGCAATCAGTAGGTGCATAATATTTGAAAACCAGCAGTTTTGAAGAAAGTTATAAGCATAAATAGTATAGTAACAAGATCACTATAGCGATAATAATACTTGGAGTAATAAAAGAATATTGGACTCTTACTCTTTGTCAGACACTATGCTAAGGACTATACAGTTGTTATTTCTTTTACTCCTCACAACAATCATGTGTGATAGATAGCATTATTATTACCATTTTAGACTGTACTAACTAATTAGCTACATATTTGTGCAAAGAGTGAACCACATCTTTCTTGTGCTCCATTGGGTAACGCAGCACCAAGCACAGTTTCTAACACAACAGGTATTTGTGAGTACATTATACTGTTGAATAGTGAAACTAAGTACCTGGCCCAACATCCTATGCCTTGGAAATAACAAAGTCAAATCTCAAATTCAGACCACTTAGACTCCAAATTCCATTTGCTTATTGCTCATAATTTATGCCAGTAAAAAAATTAGAAAAACTAACAGTATGGAAATGGTTAAATGCATTTTGCTACAGTATCTTTATGGAGTAATATGAAGCCATTAAAATGTTAATTTAAAGAACTAAATAGCTATATGGGAAATCATTCATACATTAATGGAAAAAAAGAAAACAAAATTGTATCTCTGCTTTGATTACAATTATGTAAAAATGATATGTACATATTAATAAGAACTGAAAGGGAGTAAAATATTAAGCAATCTATTTTATGGTGGTTGTGGGTAAAGTATTTAATTTCCATTATTGTTATTTAATATAGCCCCTAAAAATTACTTTTAAAAATGAAAAACAGTAGTATAAGATATGTTTATATTATGTGTAAACCACATTTTTAACCACTGTGCTTGCATTTAAGCATCACCTCAACCATCCTCATTCCAAAAGAAATATAGTACATTAGTGCTGAACAAGTAAGAATTAAGTTAAAATCCTCAAATGATTAATTTTCAGTTTGAGAAGGGGACAGAGGGATTATAATATATCTAATGCATTAAAAAAAGAGATGCTAATAAGCCTTCCCTGCCTTCTCAAGAGGCTAACCTTGTAAATATTTCTTTGTACCAGATCTACAAAGTCTACAGAGTATTGTCAAGTTGACAACCTTTGTAGGACAGGGGAATTCTAGTAACCAAATTCCTCTTATTTCCTTACCTTCAGCAGGTTCAACACAAAAATTATCCTCTCCACACTCATAATTTTCAGGTAGAGGCTGAAATCTCCTGGCCTAATAACCTAAGCATTCAGAAGGCCACATGATCATGTATTGCGTATGTTTCCTCCCTACAGTTTAAGAGCCTATTCTCCCACTCCAGTCAGCACAGGCTTAGGTTACTACAGCCTCCGAAAGGACACATCACTACCAGTAGAGATGTAGTGTGGATGGGGTTATGGCTACTAAGTTAGACCAGTTGAATCCCAGTTGCACCACTAATCAGATTAGGATCAGAATTGAGACATGTTACTTAACATTTCTAAACTTCATTGTTCTTGGTTGTATAATAGGAACTATAATGGCATCCAACTCTTTGGATTAAAGACAAGATTAATTGAGAAAGTGTAAATAAAGTGCCTAGCCCATAATCAGTGCTCATTAATGTTAAGTATTACTAAAACAACACTCAGTGGTAGGACTGTGTTTCCTTACCAAGGCCCTCCAGCAACTCCTGGATGCCTTGTACAGACCACCTGCTGACTTTCAAAGCTCTTCACCTTACCATCACCATATTTTCATTAGCCTAATATCTGTTTATATCTGATATTTTTCTTGATCTAAGTATGGTTTATTTTTAAAATCCCAGTCAGGGGTGGGGAACCAGAGGTTTTAAGGCCACATGTGGCCTTCTAGGTCCTTAAGTGAGGCCTTTTAACTGAATCCAGATTTTTACAGAACAAATCTTTTTATTAAATGGAATTCAGCAGAGAAAGATGAAGCTATTCTTGCCTTCTTTGGTGCTTAAAAAAGAACAATCTTGAAATCAGAAGGCCGTAGGTTTCCCACGCCTGAATGGATAAATTTGACATCTTTTGCTCAATTTTTAAATATTAATTTAATATTTAAGCAATTTTCCATGAAAATACAGAGCCTCTCTGAGTGTTTGACATCAGAAGCCACCCAGTTGAGGTAGCAAATAAAAAAAAAAATCTGATGAATCTGATCTTTTATTTAGGAGAATGGACTATTGCCACAATTAAAGGACTTAGAACTGGAACTGGTGGTCCCCATTGATGCCCATTTAATTTATTAGCTTGGCCTGTGCAAAAACCAGATGGGTGACAGAGGACTAACACAAACATATCCAGTGCTGGCCCCAGTTACAGCTTCTGCACCAGATTTAGTATATTTACTAGAACACAGTAATGTATGTCACGTGTGCCTATTGATTTGGCAAATGTGTTCTAGTCAATATTCATCAGAAAAGGACATCAGAAGCACTTTGCATTCACTTGATTTGGACAAGTAAACATTAATAGCATTGTCGCAGAATGTTAATGCTACTGTCCTCTATCATGATATAATATGAAGAGGCATGAACCAACTATCTGAACACACATTATATCACACTGATAAGCTATATTAGTGACCTCATATTATTAATAATTAGGCCTGATGAGTAAGAAGTGGCAAGTACTCTAGATGCCTTGATAAGAAACATGCTCCCCAGAAGGAAGAAGATAACCATTTAAAAGATATTGGAGCCTGCAACATCCAAGAAGTTCTTTGGAGTCCACTGGTCTGAGGCATGCTGAGAGACTCCCTTGAAAATAGAGGACAAGGTCAATCACAATGGCTCACACCTGTAATCCTGGCACTTTGGGAGGCCAAGGCAGAAGATTGCTTGAGGCCAGGAGTCCACAAATAGTCTGGGCAACATAGCAAGACCCCACCTCTATAAAAAAAATTTTAAAATTAGCCAGATGTGTAGGCTACTTGGGAGGCTGGGGCAGGAAGATTGCTTGAGCCCAAGAGTTCAAGGTTACAGTGAGCTAATCATAATCTCACCACTGCACTCTAGCCTGGGAGACAGAGTAAGATCCCATCTCTAAAAACAAAATAAAATAAAAATAAAAGACAAGTTATTATATCGCACATAATCTATTGCTAGGAGACTCAATGCTTCAGAGGCCTCTTCATGATTTAGAAGCAGAAAATTCCATACTTGGCAAAACTAATCAACCTATATAAGTGACACACAGACTGCAATATTTATTACAATGAGATAACAGAGGATATGTAGTCAGATTGTAGGCTTTAAAAGTGAAGTAAAGTGTAGGGGTTAAAAACACAGACTTTGGAATCAGCTTACCTATATCCAGAGCCCAGCTCTATGACTTACTAACTGTGTGACCTTGAGCAAGTTACTTTGCCTCTCTGATCTTCAGCTTTCTCAGCTATAAAGTTAAGATAATGACAGTAGTTACTCCGTAGTTGTACAGACTGTCTTAAGTTCATACACCTGGCACAGATGTTAGCTATTATTTTTTATTATATTGGAAGTGCCTCTTGGGGAGGCTGGGTATTTTGAAGAGAAGTGACAGAGAAGTAGAGGCCTAGAAGATTATAAACATTAATGCTCATGACCTCATTTTTGTGAACGAGATGAAAGTTGTTAAAGATTACTTTGACAAAAGAAAAGGTGAAAGACTAGTTCTTAAGTATAATGCATGAAGAAGAAAGGTCAGAGTCTGATGGAAAGGAAGAGATGCCCAGAAGTGGAGGTCCACACAAAGAACAGGTGAAGGTGATCCAGAAAGGTGAGATGAGTAATCACAAAGGACAGGCAGAAAGGACAAATTATTATAGAAAGATCTTAAAGTTGGAAGGAGAAAGTTAAGCAAGCCTGAGAAGGCCAGAAATGTATTTCAGGTGGCAGAAAGCATGTGCCAGTGAAGAACAAACACCAGGGTCTTTATAGAGAGAACAAAACAATTGAGAGGAAAAAGAGAAGATTCAGACAGTCCACGGGTTGGAAGAATTATAATTTAGAAGCACGTCCTGTCCTTGCAGCTGCAACTATCAGCACTCTGGTAAGATTATGCGAATAGGGGAAGGTGATTAACAAAGAGAAGAGGTAATTAGAGTCATTGAGGAAATAATCAAAAAAATAGTTGGCAAAAGCACATCCACATGATCAAGAAGACAGTGGGAACCAAACAAAACTGGCAATATCAAAGCCCCAAGCACATACAGTCTATAAATGTAATCTTCATTGTGTCATTTGTTTAACGATTCCCACTGGTACAGGTTTCAACAGAGACGACCTGTCCAAGGTGGATGGAGTGGTTTTGAATATGCAGAGAAAATGCAGAGTTGATTTATGTAAATCAAGAACTATATCAAGCCTTGAGCCCATCATGATGAAATGACAATTTTGACCTTCTAACACTGTCTAAACGGGATACGGAGGCAAACTCGCTCGGTTGGTGTCTCAGCTCCAACTGTGTGTGTGACCTTGGAACTTGCTTAACTCCTCCAAGCCTCAATTCCTCCATCTGGAAAATTAGAATAATAAGGGTACCTATTCATATGTTTGTTATAAAAACTAGATGAGTAAATATTAATATATGTAAAGTACTCAGACTAGTACTAAGCACAAAGTAAACATCATATAAGTGTCCACTGGTATAATTTTTGTAGGGGATGCCAGCTCCCTTTCAAACTCACTGATCAGATCCATTCTATTAACTCAGTTATGAGATAGCACATTTAAAAATGAAAAGTTTAAATGATTTCAAAGTTTCTTCTTCTTAATAACTCTGTTATTTCTTCATAAAAATAAGGGGAAAAGGAGGCAAGATATGGAGCCATAACAACGGTTTCCAAAAGTGAATGGATGTGATTGTCACCCCTAAGTCAACCAAAAAAATAAAATAAAAAATTCACACACACAATCACATTTTCCATATTCCCAAGTCTGTTATAAAGACCTAAATCTCTTCACATAAAAAGCTCAGATTTTTGTTGGTCCTACAAGGGCTAATGTACATTAACTGCATCTCAGAATACTTTGTTTTAATTTGAATGAAATGGGTTTCTGAAAGAGAGGGCTTTGAAAAACTGTGCTTTGGTACTTTTCAGCAAAATTCTGAACAATACATGAAGGTGTTGTATCAGAAATTCCCTCCTCTGGTGCAGCAGAGACTCCCAGAGGCATTCTTTCAAAATAACATGGAGCACATAAGTGGAATATTCTCTCCAAAGTACCAGAGATATCGGTCCCTGAAATGGTGGCTACCGGGAAAAGCCTCCAGTCAAATCTTCTCCGTGACAAACACACACCCCAGGGACACACTCCTGCGATAGGTTGTGGCTAGAGATCTGATATTTCAGTAAAAGAATTTTCCCATCAATAAATATCCCCCAAACTCTACTGGCCCTGAGGCAGAGGTACTACCTTACCCCTAAACAAGTTGTTCCAAGGATGAAAAATATTTAAGTAAAATCTTCCACAGTTATTTACAATATCAAAAAGTAAAAACATGAAATATTGCTTTTTATATGGCCTAAGACAGTCTCAGTTTCTCTTTTTCTAACATGGCAATTATCACTTAGAACATTTCTCTCTGTTAGTTGCAGGATCATTATATAATTACTAAGGAACTAACCTTAGAGGAAAAACTCATCTAAATAGATATTCCCTAAAGATTTGAGATCAATCTGGATAAAAGCCAATAACAGGACTCTATTTAGATGAGACATGAGTCAGAGTATTGGCAGGTTACAAGGAGAATATCTGAATCATAATTTTATAATTGTTCAGGAGGAGCTGCTGTTCCGTCACAGCAAGCCTATTTGTCAGGGAAATGCAGGATACGGCAATAGACACGCCTGTTAGGTCAAGTCCATGGTCCTTTTCATTTCATCCCCTTTCACTAAACTGCACATGCTGGTGAATCTTAGCCATCCCAGGATAAAAGCTACAGTGCATGTCTGCGCACCAACCCTTCCATAATTCTTCCCACTTGTCTCCCATTTGGCAATTTCACTAGTCCTGTTGCTACCACATCCCTGATTCTCTGGCTCCCATTTTGCCTTCATCCATTGGGTCTGATTCTCCATTAAAGCCCTTGGATTGGTGCTCCAGTCACTGACCTTTGACAGACTTCCAGGCCACCACTTCCTGTGACTCTGCTCTAGCTTCCCAGAGAGCATACTCACCCATGTAGCACCTGCTCAGGGCTAACCTGATACAAACGCAACCTTCTGACCAGGGGAGTGGGAGGGGAGTTTCAAACAAACATTGCCATTTCAGCAGGCCAGATGTAACATAGTGCCTGGGTGATAGACTCATCTCCACCTAGGTTATAGGAAATTGCCTGTGACCATCAGGGTGCAAAGAGATGGTGAATTGCAAGCTGCAGTCCACAAATGCTAGGTAGTGTCCGTCTTTGTACAGAAAGTTCTAAGCAATTTGGTGGGGTCAGGGGCAAGACTGCCATCCTTTTGAAGAGGGAACTGCCTAGAAAAGCACTGTGCCTCAGTCCTAGGTTGGAGGAAATAAGACGCAGGGTGGTTATAATCAGTGTGACTGGAGTATTGGGAATGAGGCTTTAATCCCAATTGCAAGAATCAGGGCATACAGGTCTGGGATCGTGGTGGTGATGGTGTCCCAGATCAGAGGACCTGCCACAAATAACCGATTTAGGACACCCAGCAGCTCTACCCTTAATACCATTCCCAGACACCCGTTAGGGTCCTGGGAATATATACTTTTTGATGACTAACTGGACTCTGGTGCTAGAACATGTCAGAGACCTTGATCGGTTACAACACTAAGGAAAACACAATCCAGTTGCGATGGAGATTACAGTAGAGACAGGATGAGCTGTTCCCAGATGTGGCTATGCCAAGATCTTTTCCCTCCAGCCTCATCCTGTTTCCTCCCACTCCTGATTCTGACGCTAAAATCTAAAGTAGAGAAAGATTTACTCAGAGCTGCCGTCAAACCCCCACCCAGGCGTAGGTTGCCAGTAGGCAGATAGGCTCAGCACTCATGCAGTTCCCATGAAAAGAGAAGCTTCTGCCTGTTTTATTGTTTAGTGTAGTCAGAGAGATAGCAATCTCAGATGACTGTGATATGAGTAATGAAGTAATGTATAAACAGTTTGCCAGCAAATTGATCTTCCTGTAATCTGCCACATGACATACATAGACCTGCTCCAAGCAAGCAGCACACAGATAATAAGTGAAAGGGGGAAATTCTTCATCCTATATTATCTTTCTAAATCGGTTTTAAGTAAGAGTTTTTAATTCCCCTTGATGGCGACTGAAACTTCCTGGTTTGCCTGGGGCCTTCCTGGTTTGAGTACTGAAGGTCCTATGAGCCAAGAAATCCCCCAGGCCCCTGCAAACCAGGACAGATAGTCATCCTAAATGGAATTCAAAAGCCTGAATCTGAGTCTTACTGCACCACAGATTAACCATGTGGTTTGGGGCATATCAATTGACATGTCCTATCTTCGAAAATAATCTAGGGCAATATCAAGGCCTATGCAAAGCATGCCCTTAATCATTTTATTATATCAAAGTTTCTTAGCCAAGGAATAGGAGTGAACACCAAGCAAAACAAATCCTGAGTGGTGCCAAAACTCCCTCTTTCTTCTGCCCTTTGTTAAAAATCACAGGGAGAAGGTTGAAAAACAGGTTCCAGCAGCAGTTGAGTAGCTTCAAATATTTCAATATTTACTAGGAAATTTATTCATTTTTGGAAAAATTTAATATGTTTTCAAAGAATAATTATTTCCTTATTTACAAATATATTTGCCCACTTGCAACAAAGCATTTCTCCTGCTCCAATCCCCTCTGGCATTGCTGTCTCACCTAAGGGAGATTTAAAAAGTGGTTACAAACACTTATTAAGGTCACAACCCAGGAACTCAGGCCCACCAAAAGATTTAACTTACATTCTAAGGTTATGGAATATTTTCCTTCTCCTGTTCCTTACTAACATAACACTAGGGCTCCAGTATAATAACAGTAGATTACAACTGAAATAGCTGAAAGACTCAGATTTTCTCTGAGAAGAGGTACTTAGGGAAACCCAAAGTCAACAAGAGAAACAAAAACAAGGATAATAGAGGAATTTAAAGCCTCTGGCACCTGCAGCAACATCTAACATTAAACTCAGCCCAAGTTCTGGCCAGATTTACCTAAAATATCAAACTACAAGTATAGTATTTACCTTCGTTCCTACCACTGGATACATCATGTTTGTCTTCAACAAAATATTACAAAGCATTCTAAAAGACAAGAATAAACATAGTCTGAAGAGACAAAGCAAGCATCAGAACCAAACTCAGATACAACACAGATTTTGGAATTACCACATAACTATGATTTACATGTTAAGGGCCCTAATTGCAAAAGTGAAAAACAGAAAAGAATGGATGGGTAACACTATACCTACAGTTAACCATACTGTATTGTACACTAAAAGTTTTGTTAAAAGAGTAAGTTTTTTTTAAAAGTATAGATAGATAATGTAAGCAGAGATATGGTGGAAATTCTTTAAAACAATCAAAATAAAATGCTAGGAATTTTTTAAAAACTGTAACAGAAATGAAGAATGCTTTCGATGGACTCACCACTAGATTGAACATAGCCAAGGGAAGTATCAGTAACCTTAAAGGTGCCTCAGTAGAAACTTCCCAAACTGAAATGCAAAGGTAAAACAAAATAAAATGAAGAAAACATAACAAAATATCCAAGAACTCTGGAAAATTTCAAAAAGTGTAACAAATGAATAATTGGAATACCAAAAGGAGAAAAAAGAAAAAAGAGACCAGAAGAAATGGGTGAAGTAATAATTAATGGCTGAAGATTTTCCAAAATTAATGACAGACACCAAGCCATAGATCCATGGAGTTCAAAGAATACCAACCAAGATAAATACCAAAACAACAAATAAACAAACCAAAAGCCACTATACCCAGACATACCATGTTCAAACTACTCAAAACCAAAGACAAAGGTGAAATCTTGAAAAAAGCCAGGAGAGGGAAAAATACCTTACCCCTAGAGGAGCAAGGATAAGAATTACATTGGATTTCTAGTTAGAAACCATAACCCTACACACCTATTAGAATGGCTAAAATTCCTTCCAAAAAATGACAATAAAATTGCTGTAAAGGATGCAGAGCAAGAAAAACTCTCATTCATTCTTGGTGGGAATAAAAATAGTACAGTAACCTTGGAAGGCAAATTGTCAGTTTCTTACAAAGCTAAACATAATCATACTATAATATCTGGCAATCACACTCCTAGATATTTATCCAACTGATCTGAAAACTCACATCCACACAAAGTCCTATATGTGAATATTTATAATGGCTTAATTCATTTAAAAAATCTAGAAAAAGTATAAAAAGCTAAGAGGTTGTCAGGGCTATAAGGGAGAGGGAGAGGAAGGAGAAGGAGGGATGAAGGATTAAATAGATGACTGACACATAATGGAATTTTTTAGAGCATGAAACAATTCTGTTTGATACTGTAATGATGGACATACAACACCATGCATTTGTGAAAACCCATAGAACTTTACAGAACAAAGAGTTAACATGGATGTATGCAAATTTTTTAAAAAATTATCTAGGAGGTTGGGGGATCACAAGATGGAATACACAATATGGCAAGACCATCTAACTGTTTGGAAATGGATGAAACAACCTCACTGAAGGGAGTTGGGAATGGAGTGGGACTTGCTGACCTAAGTAACTTTGTAAATGAGTAGAGTCTTTCAGATGAATGGCAAAAGAAACTATGTTTACGCAGTGTACTCTAGCTAATAAATTTCACACAGAGATATTGGTTAATAATTGTGATGCTACTATACATGCAAACTGGAATTGAACAATTAAATAAGTGGATGGAGGGGGACACAATTTTATCACTGTTGGAGTAGGAGTTTAGCAATAAGGAAGAGGAACAGTCCAAAATGATTTATTAATATATGATAGTGGATTATAGTTTCAGACATCAGTACTCATGATAGCTTAACATAGATAGATGGTTATATAGAGAAATATGTATAGATATGTGTCTATACATGGGTTAGTATATACACACATATCCTTGTTCTGTCTGCTGAGAGGGCCTAGAAGAAATTACATCCAGTAACAACAAGCACAGCTAGCATTCAGGTCTTGATTTTTAATACCATTCTAACAAAAGGAAAAGAGCTACTTAGAGAAATGACTATTTCTATGACTCAGGTAGGAAATATACTAGATGAACCCAGAGTATCTTACAGCGTCAAAAAGTAAGGAAGTGTGAAACATGCACACGCACACACACACACACACACACACACACAAATACACACACTGATGGAGGTATGTTGAAGGGATCCAGGAGTTAACTGAGAACGCTTCTGATGGCCAAAGCTGGAAAAATTTGAGTAACTCAACAAATAGAGTGGTGTTGGATTATAACTTAAAGTATAAAGTAATCCATGAGTTCAAACTGATATAAATAAATGATTGATTAAATAAATAAATAAATACATGAGAGAGAAGAAACAAATATCCCATGCAGAAGAATTCCAAATAATTTATGCAATTACTCTGCTCTCAGGGGAGATGGACCATAACTCCCCACTCCTTAATGTGGGCTTTGCATACTGACTTCCTTTCAATATAGAAAAATGAAATGTAAAGGGGGGAAAAAGAATAATTTTACAATGGAGGAAACTGACAAACACTACCTCTGCCAGGTAATCTAGGTTCACATCAACAATAAGTTCCTAAATGATGGAATAGGCATAGGATTCTGCTATGGTTTGGATGTTTTTTCCCTTCCAAATCTCATGTTGAAATTTAATTCCAATGTTGGAGGTGGGAGAGACAGACATTTGGGTCATGAATAGATTAATGTCTTCCCTGGGGGGGATGAGTTTTCACTCTAGTAGTTCATAAGAGAGCTCTTTGTTTAAAAGAGCCTAGCACCTCCCCCAATCTCTTTTGTTTCCTCTCTCACCATGTGATCTCTGCACACACTCCCCTTCACCTTCTGTCATGAGTGGAAGCAGCCTGAGGCTCTCACCAAATGCAGATGTTCCATCTTGAACTTTTCAGCCATCAGTATTGTGAGCCAAATAAACCTGTTTTCTTTATAAATTATCCAGTCTCAGGTATTCCTTTATAGCAACACAAAATGGACTAAGACAAATTCTCAATCCAAAGGTGAGCAAGAGGAAAGAAGAAAAGGGAAATAAGTTCCAAGTTAGTCCAAAACTCAACAAGGAAAACAACACTAAACCCTAAGACTTGATAATAATCTCCTTTGACTTCATGCCCTGCCTTCTGAGCATAGTAGGTGGGGGTTGGGTCCCCAAGGCTTTGGGCAGCCCCACATCCATAGCTTTGCTGGGCTCTGTCCACTCAGCAGCCCTTACAGGTTGGAGTCTCATGCCTGCAGCTGTCTCAGGCTGGTGTTTCACACTGGTAGCTCTACAGCTCTGGGGTCTCAGGGGTGGCCACACCACCACAGCCTTATTAGAGTTATCCTAGGGGACTTTCTGTGGCAGCTCCCCCACTGTGGCAGGTCTCTGCAGCATCCTGTGAAATCTAGTTGGAGTCAGCCATGTCTCCACGGCTTGTGCACTTGGCCTGCCTGCAGAATTAGCACCATGTGAACACTGTCAAGAGTCCCCACTCGGCACCAAAATCTGTATTAGTCAGGGCTCTACAGAGAGACAGAACCAATAGGATGGATAGATAGACAGATGAGAGGAGAGAAGATTTATTAGAAAATTGGCTCATGAAATTGTGGAAGCTGAGAGGTCCTGTAATAGGCCATATGTAAGCTGGAGACCCAAGAAGGTTGGTAGTGTGGCTCAGTCCAAATCCAAAGGCCTCAGAGCCTGGGAAGCTAACAGTGTAGCTCTCAGTCCAAGGCTGAAAGCCTGGGAAGCTCAGGGGCCACTGGTGCTAGTTTTGGAGCCCAAATGCCAGAGAATCTGGAATTCTGATGTCCAAGTGCAAGAGAAATGTGCTCCAGCTTCAGGAGAGAGAGAAAGAGAATTCACCTTTCTTCTGCTTTTGTTCTACCTGGGCCCCCAGCTAATTGAATGGTACCTACCCACATTGAGGGCAGATCGTCCCCTCTCAGTCCACCAACTCACACACACCAAGCCCCTCTGGAAACACCCTCACAGACACACCCAGAAATAATGCTTTACCAGCTCTCTAAGTATCCCTTAATTCCATCATATTGACCCAGAAAATTAATCATTCAACCATGAAAACTGCAAATAGGACTGCATATTATAAAATAATGAGGGACTGCATATTAAGTCACTAAAATAGCTATTCATATTATAACTAAAAACTAATAAAAGCCTAAATGTTTATACACTGATATAAATCATTCAAAAACTTAAGGTACTATATGCCTTTAAGATAAAAAGCTAAATTGTTTAATATAAGTAGCTTAATAGTTAACAGTAACTGTTGGAATTTTATTTCCAGAACATTCTATGTTTTCCATATATTTAATGGCAAGGGGAATGTCTCCAAAGGGTAAAAAATATACAAAAAAATTATATATTTACTCCTAAGCAAAACAAAAAAAGAAAAGTATGATCTATCCTGAAGGAAACTTTCTTGAACTGAGCTTTCCTGAATATCCTAGGTTCCTATGGATAATAGGATATTATGAAAAGAAACATTGAGTAACCAGGAAACTCAATGCCAAAGTTACTATTCAATTATAACAATTGTGTTCACCTACATATCCTGCACTTTTTATTAATTCTTCCTTATTTTAAATTCCTATTCAGCCTTTTCTCATTCTCTTTTTATCTTTCACTTCTATGTTATTAAGCATATTTCAAATGTTCCCTCAAGTTCTTTCAAATAATTGTGGACTGGGATGTATATAAATAAATAACAAATAAAATACTAAGCCTTCATATAGAAAGAAGAAATAATTCTTATTCAGTTTCTTATAGTTTATAATTTGGAGGCTAAATGATTTGCATTTACAAAAAAAAAAAGTTTTATTCTATCCAAATGACCTGAGAACTCAAATGGCCCTAGTCATTTGTGTCTTTTTGCCCAAAACAATTCTCCTGCTCCAGAGAGGATGTATCCCAAAGTGGACTTAGTCTGGAGCATGGAAGACAACAGGGAAGTGTGAAGAATGAGTTACGGGCTTCCATTTTGCTTCAGTTTTTTATTCTTTGAACAGTTAAGAAAAGAAACTTCAGGAGTACAAGGCATATAGTCTAGTACCTGGCATAATCCTAACACTTGGGAAATATTTGCTTGGTGAATACACCCATTATGATTGAATTAACACCTTAATGAATATTGTCTTCTTTGATCAATATAGTATGCTGTGGTAGGTGCAAAGGGTACAAAGTTTTGGTTAGAAAAGATAAAAGTTCAGGAGATCTATTGTACAGCATGGTGACTGTAGCTCATATTAATGTACTGCATAGTTAAAAATTGCTAAGAAATTAGATCTTAAGTGTTCTTGCCACAAAAAAAAAGTATGTGAGGTGATGGATGTGTTAATTAGCTTTATTTAATCATTTCATAATGTATACATTTATCAAAACATCACCATATACACCAAAAATATAAACAATGTTAATTTGTCAATTATACCTTAATAAAGCTGGGAAAATATTTTTAATTTATCTTGATTTGGGTGACATAAGAGGGTTTTGTGAGGTAAATTGATTGTAAGCTACATCTTGAAAATAAATACATTTTAATAGGCATCTATGGATAAGGGGCAGTCACATCATATAAAAGGCATGGCCTGAGCAAAGGGGCAGAGGTAAGAAAGTCCAGGAATTACTGGAGACCCCAGAGCTGATATTTGGCCCATTTGCATGAGTACTTCCACGCCATTGATGGATAGATGGTGATCCAGGCTTCTGAAGTAAGTGCCCCCACCCACAAAATGGCTGCTCAAACCACTCCCTGGTGAGTTTCCCACCTCTCCAGTCAACATCGACACCCAGAAACTAAAGGATTCACACATATCAGGAAGGAGCCACCAAACCCTGCTCTTGGTACTCATTCATAGAAATGTACTGAGCACCGAACACATGCCAGGCACTCCTCTAAGTACAGCAAGCATGTGCTATAGCAGGAAAAGAAACAGACAAAACAGAACAGACAACAAACAGCTTCCTCTGTGGACTCTCCCCTATAGCAGTGAAGACATACAATAAACAAGATAAAAAATAAAAGATGCAGGACATTAGTGTTAAGCACAGAGGATAAAACATAATTAATCACTTTGGTACCAGCGTCGACCATAGTCGACAGCCACAGATGAACGCGCACAGCCGAGCATCTACTTTAGCCGACAGCCAAAAGCTTTTACTTTTACAGCTTTTATCTCTGCAGTTGCAGTGTGTACGTTCAGCTAATAAGTTACTATGAATCTGTGACCTTTTAACAAGTCCTTAGTAGGAGTTATTATACTTATTTTCCTAAAGCTGCCTGTAAAGTAAAACAAGCTTTCAGTGCTTTAAAGCTTTCCTCACCACACAAGAGCAAAACGGATTCGTCGTCAATGCACAGCACAAACTACCGTGCGGACTGTGAGTGCCGGCTGTGGGCAAGGTTTCACGGCCGGTGAGCGCCAGACCGAAGTGGTTAAGGGACTGCAGCCAGCACCAGGCTAAGCCTGGCCGTGATGGGGAAAATCGCACCACAGCTCAAAGCCATGCTGCACCTGCCTCTGACCTGTGGACAAAGACTTCCAGTGGTACCTGAAGATGAAATGTGGCAACTGCAGTGAGATTTCAGAGAAGTGGCACTTCATCTGGCTGATGGACAGTGTAGCACCGAAGGAAGGCCATGGCAGCTCCCCCATGGTCCAGAAGTGCAAGGTGCACACAGGACAGCTCCACTGAGATTCTGAGCAGCAGCATCAAATCTTACAGTGCTGAAGACAGTGAGAAGTTCAAGACCATAGCAGAGTGAGTTCTGATGCTTCGAACCACTTGATTTTCAGCCCTAGGCTGGGTTTGCTGCTGAGCGTGTGAAGCTAGGTACAATCTTCAGAGACGTTAATCTGCAGGAGGAGGACTGGACAAAAAGGCTCAGGGATTCTGTGGGAATCTATGAGGTCACCCACCAGTTTTTGAGGTGCTGTGCCCCTGCCTGTACACTTGCCCCTAAGAACTGAGAAGGGGCAAAGTACCCCAAGCAGCAGAGCCCACTGAAGTTGGTCCCCTCCTCTCCATCTCCTGGCAGCAGTACCATGCCCTCGTAGTCTACATGTGGGGCTCTGTCACAGCCCCCCAAGCCCCACCAATAAAGTCCTTGTTCATGCTGCACAGGTGCATGGAGGTGGGTTAGGTCGCAGACACTCTTTCTACAAATAAGAATTCACACTGCAGGTCTTTGTCTGCTTCCTGGCATCTTCCCACAGTTTAAAATCCTGCACCTGATCCAATTTGCAAAATATGCAGGTGCGCGCAGCTTCTAAGGCTTTTCCAGCTCTTGGGGAGCAGGCAGGTCAACCCAGAGGACCAAAGGTGTCAAGGCTGATGCCACAAAGGGCAGCTGAGCCTGTGGAATGATTCCATGAGCCCCACAGTCCGGAACCAACACACTTTTTAGATTAGCTTAGCTGGTAAATAAACCCAGGCATCTCTGTTAGCTGATATCACTTTAGATTCTAAAGCTGAAGGGGATTTTAGAGGTCCGCTCCTAGCATGAATCTGCTTCACAAATTCCTCCCAGATGGTAATCTGGTATCTGTTCTTTTGCTGTGATGGGCACTCCTTTCCTCTCAAGGGAGCCAGTATATAAATTCTTCCTAATGCTACATCAGTCTCTATATTACCTATATCTCCTCCTGCTGTTCCCGGTTTGTCCCCTTGTGGCCACACTTATGTGTTCTGCCCTCAGACATCCCTATGGAGATGTAAATGCAGCAGCCGATGTGGGTTAAATTGTGTCTCTTGGAAATTTTTATGTTGCAGTCCTAACCCCAAGTACCTCAGAATGTGACCTTACCTGGACATTAGGTGGTTGCAGATGCAGTTAGTTAAGACAAAGTCATGCTAGAGTAGAATGGGCTCCTAATCCAATATGACTCACATCCTTTAAAAAAGGGGACATTTGGAGACACACACACAGGGAAAATGCCATGTGAAGATGAAGGCAGAGATGGGGTGATGCTTCTACAAGCCAAGGAATGCCAAGGACTGCCAGCAAACCACCCAAAGCTAAGGGAAGGCACAGAACAGTTTCTTCCTCACAGCTCTCAGAAGGAATCGACCCTGCCAACACCTTGGTCTCGAACTTCCAGCCCCCAGAAATGTGAGACAATAAGCTTCTGTTATTTAAGCCACCCAGTTAGCTGTTCTTTTGCACAGCAGCCCTAGCACACTAATACAGCAGCCAAGCCCTCTGTGTCACTGGCCTGGCGCCCTGGGTCTGAACACCCCAGGCCATGGACAGGGCTGCTCAGTGCACTGCCTGGTCATAAGGGGATGTTCATGGCTTTACACAGGTAAATCCACCACTTGGAAAATCTGTTACTTGGGACCTTATTTCTCCAACATTTTGTTGGGGCCTGCAATTCTTTTGGAATTAAAATTTAGTTTTCTTTTTTTTAAAAAAAAGAACATAAATAAGGGAAAGGGGACATGAAGTACTGAGCGCAGTAATGAAATTGTAGAGAGGCCAGGAAAGGCCTCGCAAAGGCCACTTTTTAGTAAAAACCTGATATTGGTAAAGGAGCTCACCCTGTGAACATCTGAGAGAACATTGTAGGCAACAGAAACAGAAAATGCATATTTCTGAGGCAGAAATATGCCTGACATATTAGAGGAATAGGGAGGAGGCCAGCATGGCTGAAGTAGAGTGAACAACATAGCAACTAGAAAGAAGGTGATTTTTGAGAGGTAACTGAGCCTGATCATGTAAGGTTAAGGACACCAGCTTTTACTCTGAGTTGGAAGCCAGCAGAGAGTTTTGAACAGAGGAGGGACACAATCTGATTTACATGAGATCATTCTGGCTGTATGCTATGAATCCTGGCATAAAAGGCATAATCCCAATGACAGTTAGGGAGCCATTTTAGTAATCCTGTAGAGTGATGATGGTGGCTTGGACCAAGGTAGAAACAGTGAAGGTGGTGACAAGTGGTCTAATTCTGGATCATTTTGAATAATTGATAGTATGGACCAGATATGACACAGGAGAGAAAGATGGAGGACAATGATGACACCAACATTTTGGACTGAGCAGCTAAAAGAATTAAGAGGGGATTAACGAGATGAAAAAGTTTCAGGAGGAACAGGTTTGGAGGTAAATATCAGGAGCTCTGCTTTGGACATGGCAAGTTTAAGGCATCTATTGTACATCTAAGAGGAGATGTTAGGTAGGTAGTTGGACACAGGGGTCCCCAGTTTCAGGGTAAATTCCACCTAGAGAATAAATTGGGATGTCAACAGTGTACAGACAGTATGGAAAGCCACTGATCCGGGTGTAATTGCCCCCAGAGAAAGAGAGAGAGTAGATTAAAAATAAAAGAGGACTCAAGCCCTTTGCTAGAGGGGGCGCCTCTAGCAAAGAGACAGAGCAGGAGTATCCAGTAAAGGAGGACAAACATTTAGCATGGGCAGCATCCTAGTGGTGAAGTAAAGAGTGTTTTCAGGAGAGTGATAACTTGACAAGTGATGTTGATGGGTCAAATAAGATAAAGACTGAGGAATGAGATGACCATGGAGTTTAGCCATGAAGGTTACTGGTGATCACAACAGAAGCAGCCTTTTACATGTATTAGAACTTTATTTTCAACTTTGTCCAGTGTCTTTTAAAGGTAATAAAATAATGATCTATTTTGAGTTGCCCACAATGATGTCAGGTAGCAGCTTCATGACCTCACATTTATAAGTGGGCTCAAGATCACAGAGCTTTGAAGAGGCTACACCAGACTCATGACTCTATGAATCATGAGGGTCTTTTCTCCCCCCCCCCCCGCCGTGCACTCTGTGGACATTAAGGTTTTGAGGATGTTTCCCAACTTGTTCTCTATCTTTCAAAAAGTTACTATTTATCTCATAAGAATAAATTTATCTAAGTCTTTCTACATCACTATAATAATTTGGCTTTTAAGACCCCTGGAATAACAAATTCCATTAATTTATTATCCCTATTCTACTATGATCTATCCTCTTAACCTCTCCTACCCTTTCCCATCTGTGAAGGGTGCCTCCAGTATGGACTGCCAGGATTGTTCAACAAGTTCGTGTTGGAATTATACAGTTACCATGTTCTTATTTATGTCATACCCAGGCAGCTACAGGGCTCTCTTCTGGTAAAAATGCACAATTATTTGATACATGCTTTACATAATGTTCTCTGTGTTGTTTCTTTCCTCATGATGCAAGACCCTACAGTACTTCTTAGATTATAATAAATTCAGTAGTATCCTAGAATATTTTCCCAAAATACATTAAAGAAATAATGTAATATATGGGAAATCTGAAGAAATAGATTGCAAGCAAAAAAAGATCTTACACCAGATTTAAATTTTACCCCACCCACAAGTTAATCTATATCCTTGGAGGTGTTAATCAAAGCCCTTTCACTTGGAAGTATTAGAAACAAATTCAAACTTGCAGCGTTTTGTTCAGAGCCCTGAACTCAAGCTGTTTGGCCTACCAGGAAAGCCTCTGATGAACTAATGTCAGGAAAAGGTGGAACAGAATCAAGAAACAGTGAGGAGATAAATGCAAAGGGAGTGGAGCAAGATGGCCAAATAGAAACTTCCACTGATCATCCTTCCACAGGAACACCCAATACAACACCTATCAGCACAAGCAAGTACCTTCAGAAGAACCAAAAATCACAGGAGGGATCATACGACTTGGTTTTAACATTATATCAAGGAAAGAGGCACTGAAGAGGGCAGAAATGATAGTCTTACACTCTGTCAACCTTCTCCCATCCCCCGGCAGTGCCACACCACCATGCTGAGTGGAGAGAGAATCTGTGCCCCAGGGAGGGAGAGTAAAGTGACTGTGGGGCTTTTAATTGAAACCCAGAGCCTCCCTAGCACAGGGGAGCACAGCACAGGGCAGAATTCTGCTGGTGCCCATAGAGGGAACATTTTGGCCAGCTGGGCCAGAGGGAAATCCTCTGTTCCAGAGCCCAAGTTCCTGTTAGCCCCACCACCAGCACAAAAAGAATAACCTGAGGACTGGATTAAATTTGTAAGGCAGTCAGGCCACAAGGGCTGCAGTCCTTGGGCCATTTCTGTGGCTGTGCTGGCTTGAAGCCAATGGACTTGGGTGCACATGACCTGGTGAGATACCAGCAGCTACAGTCAAGCCTCTGTTATCCCTCCCCCAACTCCAGGCAGTGTGGCTCGGGGAGAGTCTTATTTCACTTGAGGAAAGGAAAGGGAGGAGCTCAGAGGACTTTGCTTTGCAACGTGGGTACCAGCTCAGCCACAGCAAAATAAAGCACCAAGCAGACTCCTGAGGCCCTTGAGTCTAGGCCTTAGCTTCTGGATGGCATTTCTGGACCAAACCTGGGCCAGAAGGAAACATGCTGCCTTGAAGTGAAGGACCCAGTGTTGGCAGGACTTACCACCTGCTGACTAAACAGACCTTGGGCTTTGAATAAATATCAGAGGTAGCCAGGTAACAGTCACCACTGGCTTTGAGTGAGACTGGGCTGACTTCAGGTGTGACCTGGTGCTGGTGGCCAAAAGACAGTGCCCATATCACTCTTCCCCCAATTCCAGCAGCCCAGCACAGAGTGAGGGAAGAGTATGAGAGACTTTGCTTGGTATTCCAGAGAATTCTCTTATATCTCACCCATGCTCACCAAGTCAGTACAACCAGGAGTCTGCAAGAGACATAATATTACCAGGCTTGGGGCACCCTCAGTGCTAATACAGCTGCAGTGACCAGAGACTTAGACCAAAACATTCAATTCCCTTTGACTATCTGGAAATTCTTCTCAAGAACAATGGTTCAAACAAGCCCAGACTGTGAAAACTAAAATAAATACTTAACTCTTCAATTTTCAGATATTGATGAATATCC
Source organism: Cheirogaleus medius (assembly GCA_008086735.1). Taxonomy (NCBI): domain Eukaryota; kingdom Metazoa; phylum Chordata; class Mammalia; order Primates; family Cheirogaleidae; genus Cheirogaleus; species Cheirogaleus medius. The sequence goes on from VBSM01000529.1 coordinate 75,765,336, forward strand.
ACAAGCATCAAGAACATCCAGGAAAACATGACCTCACCAAACTAACTAAGGTACCAGTGACAAATCCCAGAGTGATGGAGATAGGTGACAATTCAGACAAAGAATTCAAAATAGCTGTCCTGAAGAAACTCAATGAACGTCAAGACAACACAGAAAAGGAATTCAGAAGCCTATAAGAGAAAGTTAACAAAGATATTGAAATAATAATATTAAAAAGTCAGACAGAAATCTAGAGCTTAAGAATTCAATTGACAAGCTGAGAAATGTATAAGAGTCTCTCAACAGCAGAATTGACCAAGCAAAAGAAAGAATTAGTGAATTTGAAGACAGGCTATTTGAAAACACACAGTCAGAAGAGAAAAAAAAGGAAAAAGAATAAATAAGAATGAAGAAAGCCTACGAGATCTGGAAAATGCCTTAAAAGAGCAAATCTAAGAGTTATTGGCCTTAAAGAGAAGATAGAAGAGAGATTGTGGTAGAAAGTTTATTCAAAAAATAATAACAGAGAACTTTACAAACCTAGAGAAAGATATCAATCTTCAGGTACAAGAAGGTCACAGAACATCAAGCAGATTTCACCCAACAAAGGCGACCTCAAGGTATTTAACAATCATGCTTCCGAAGATCACAAAGAAAGAAAAGGTCCTAATGGAAGCAAGAAAAAGAAAAAAGTAACATGTAAAGGAGCTCCAATACACCTGGCAGCAGACTTCTCAGTGGAAATATTACAAACCAGGAGATAGTGGCATGACATATTCAAAGTGATGAACAAAAAAAACTTCAATCCTAGGATATTATATCCTACAAAAAATTCTTCAAACATGAAGGAGAAAAAAGACTTTCCCATACAAACAAAAGCTGAGGGATTTCATCAACACAAGACCTATCCTATAAGAAATGCTAAAAGGAGTTCTCCAATATGAAAGAAAAAGAGGTTAATGAACAATAAGAAATCTTCTGAAAGTATACAACTCACTGGTAACAATAAGTACACAAATACAGAATACTCTAATGATGAATTCCAGTGTACAAGCCACTTATATCTTGAGTAGGAAGACTAAAAGACAAACCTGTCAAAAATAACAATAAGAACTTTCTGGGAGCTAGATAGTATAAAGAGATATGGATGTAAACAACAAAAAGTTAAAAAGTGGGGAGAATGGATTAAAGGGTAGAATTTCTGTTAAATTTCTCTTTGTTTTTTTTATTTGTTTGTTTGTAAGCAGAGTTTCCATATGCTTAAAATAATTGGTTCTCAAATGTTTTTTGCAAGCCTCATAGTAACCTCAAATCAAGAAACCTACAACAGATACACAAAAAATTAAAAGTAAAAAATTAAAACACACTACCAGAGAAATCACTTTTAACAAAGGAAGGAAGAAAGAAAGAAAGAGAGAACCACAAAACAACCAGAAATCAAATAACAACATGGAAGGAGTAAGTCCTTACTTATCAATAAAAACATTGAATATGAATGGACTAAACTCTCTAATCAAAAAACATAGAGTGGTTGAATGGATAAAAATGAAAACAAGAGCCAACGATATGTTGTCTGCAAGAAACCCACTTCACCTATAAAGGCACACATAGACTATAAATAAAGGGATGCAAAAAGATATTCCATGCAAATGGAAACAAAAGAAGAGCAGGAGTAGTTATACTTCTATCAGGTAAAATAGATTTCAAGACAAAAACTGTAAAAAAAGACAAAGAAGGTCATAACATAACGATAAATGGGTCAATTCAGCAAGAGGATATAACAATTCTAAATATATATGTACCCAACACTGGAGCGCCCAGATACATAAAGAAAATATTATCAGAGCTACAGAGGAGATAAACCCCAAAACAATAATCATTGGAGACCTCAACACTCCACTTTCAGCACTGGACAGATCATGTAGACAGAAAATCAACAATGAAACATTGGGCTTAATCTACACTATACATCAAATGGATATAATAGATATTTACGGACCATTTCATTCAACAGCTGCAGAATACACATCCTTCTCTTCAGCTTTTGGATCATTGTCAAGTATAGACCATATGTTAGGCCACAAAACAAGTCTTGAAAAATTTTTTTTAAATTGAAAACATATCAAGTATTTTCTCTGACCACAGTGGAATAAAACTAGAAGTCAATAACAAGAGGAACATTGGGAAATATACAAACGCATGGAAATTAAAGAAATGATCTTGAATGACCAGTGGGTCAATGAAGAGATAAGAAGGAAATTTAAAAATTTCTCAAAACAAATAAAAATGAAAACACAACATATCAAAACCTATGTGATACAATAAAAGCAGTAATAAGAAAAAAGTTTATAGCAATAAGTGTATACATCAAAAAAGTAGAAAAGCTTCAAATAAACAACCTAATGATGCATCTCAAAGAACTAGAAAAACAAGATCAAACCAATCCCAAAATCAGTAGAAGAAAAAAATAATAACTATCTCCCATCCAAGTACTGGGGATTGGACTCGCTTGAAGCTCTGGCATGTGGGGGGTGGGGAGGAGTGGTAGGGGCAATGTATGTAACCCTAACAATATTTGTACCCCCATTATATGATGAAATAAAAAATAATAATAATAACTATCAGAACAGAAATAAATGAGATTGAAACTAAAAAACCAATATAAAAGATCAATGCCTAAAGTTGGTTTATGAAAAGATAAACAAATAGACACACCTTTAGCCAGACTAACTAAGAAAGAAAGAGAAGACTCAAATAAATAAAATCATAGATGTAAAAGGAGGCATTACAACTGCTACTGCAGAAATCCAGGGAATCATTAGAGACTACTATGAGCAGCTATATGCCAATAAATGGGAAAACCTAGAAGAAATGAATAAATTCCTAGACATGCAACCTACCAAGATTGAACCAGGAAGAAATCCAAAACCTGAATAAACCAATAACAAGTAATGACATAGAAGTAGTAATAAAAGTCTCCCAGCAATCCCACTGCTGGGTATATAGCCAAAGGATGAGAATTCAGTATATGCAAAAGATATCTGTACTCTCATATTTATTGTAGCACTATTCACAATAGCCAAGATATGGAATTAACCTAAGTGTCCATCAATAGATGAATGGATAAAGAAATTGTGGTACATATACACAATGGAATATTATATGGCCACAAAAAGAATGAAATCCTGCCATTTGCAACAACATGGATAGAACTGGAGAACATTATGTTAAGTGAAATAAACCAAGCACAGAAAGACAAACCTCATATGTTCTCACTCATATGTGGGAGCTAAGTATTAAAAACAATTTATTTCATGGAGACAGAGAGTAAAATGATGGTTATCAGAGGCTGGGAAGGGTAGTGGGGAAGGAGAGATAAAGTGGAAATGGTTAATGGGTGCAAAAATACAGTTAGATAGTTAGATAGAATGAACAATAGTTGATAGCACAACAAAGTGACTATAATCAACAATAAGCTAGGGTATACCTTAAAATAACTAAAAGAGTGGAATTGGAATGTTCCTAACACAAAGAAATGTTAAATACCCAAAGTGATGGATGCCCAATTACCTTGATTTTATTTATTCACATTGTATGCCTGTGTCAAAACATCACATGTACCCTATAAAGATATACAACTACTATGTACCTATAAAAATTTAAAATAAAAATTAAAAAACAACAAACTTGCTAAAGTAAAAAAGTTAATTTCTGGGCTCATATGATGAAAAATTCTAGGTTTGGCTTTGAGCATGCTAGCTCCATGAGCTCAAAAAAAAAAAAGTCAAGATCCATATGTTAGCTCTGCTTTCTTCCATGGGCTTCATGTTTAGGCTCCACAGAGGGGAAGGATACTTCCAGGTCTACACCATCCTGCCTTTCTGCAACTCCAGCTTAAAAACCAAATTGGATCAGCTGAGCCAAACACTGTGGTCAGGGAAACAGTATATGTGATGTTCTTCAGCCTGGCTCCATCTCAAACGATAAACAGCAGGTGATTTTCCCCAAAGGAAAATCATGATGCTGTTACTAAAAGAAGAGAAAAGAGAGAAAATGGAAGTTGATTCCATTTGAGCACCACATCTAAAGAAGCCTTTTCATTATGCCAGTGCTATTTCGTAAAGGGTGGTATGTTTAGCTATCCTATGAAAAAAGGTGAAGAGAATTAACATTGCTGAGTATCTTACTTAATTTTTATAACTTTGTGTAGTAGCTGATGTTCTTGTTCTACAGATGAGAAAACTGAGGCATGGAGATATTCAGTAACTTACCAAAAACTTCAAAACTAATAAGAAACAACACCAGCATTGGAACCCAGTGTTTCAAGCTGTGAAGTCCAAGTTCTTTTCCTTTCTCCTGAGGCTCAGCACTACTGCTCCTGGGAGACAGTAATTAAATGAGGGTGACTTTGAACTACTGCAGGTAACACAGGAAAGGTACTAAGCTGTTTGTGACTTGGGGGCACTGTACTTTGCTATATGTTACACTCTAAACCATGCTTGCACCATGAAGCTGGTCAAAAAAAAAAAACTTTTTTAATAAATTGAATTGAAAGGAAATTTCAACTTTCCCTTGAATTGAAGGGAAACTTATAAGAGGGAGTTCACAAAAAATAGTAATACATTATGATATTTTTGCATCACATAATTTCCCTTTGATGTCTGACAAAAAGTATTTCTGTCCACTTCAACTCATAATAGCATCATGTATATATAAAGGATACAAAATAAGGTGACACTTTAAAATTAAAAGAATAATTGTGTTGTCTTCCATCCTCAGCCAGCTTTCTGGAAATCTTTTTAAGAAGCGTAAATGCAGATGTGCAAGTAACACACAAAATGTTGTTCTATTCAAACATGCAGATCCTCTTGCTTTGCTTCACTGCTTAGATGCTCTGAAAACATGCAGTCTCCCTCAGTACTTTGAGCTCCCTCTTAGTATTAAATAATTTCCATGGAAACCAGGGCTAAAGAAAACATCAGACAGCTTATTAAATAATATGCCACTTAAACAAGATTTTAATTTCCCTTGTTCTCCCTTTTCTTAAATAATCAATAACTACCAGTATTTATATCTCTTAATGATGTAACTCCTGGACAAGCCTGAAAATGATGTCTGATGAATCCACAAAGGTTCCTTCTAATATAGAATATAACATCCATGTTTTAAAGGAGATGCTTTGCAGCACAGATGAAGCAGAGGCAGAATCCAAATGTTTCCAAAGCAGCTCAGCCTTTTAGCCACAGGAGGAGAATCCTGTGCTTAGATTCCAGAATTTTTCTTTGTCTTGGTAATTTTCCAGCATGTGTTTTTACTCTTCCAAATGCCACATCAGAACCACAGATGGCAGCATGATTTGAGCAGGTTTGAGCTTCTTTGCTCTTTAATCCAAATCCTAAATTGGATGGCAGTTGATATTAACCTCCCAGCTTCCCTCACCCCTCCCTTTCTTCCCCTTCCTGTTCCTGGTTGTTTTCATCTTATTGATCTTTCAATTGTTTGACCCTATTAGTACTTTTTACCAGCACAATAAAAGCACCAGAGTCTTAACACTGTCAGTACTGTTTCCCAGTACCTCAAGTGTTCTCTTTCTAATTTGTATTCTCAAGTCTAAATTAATTGAGGTTATCAGAAGAATTCTGGGTAGCTAGTTTTGTCCATTTGCAAGGGTAGATGTAATGCTGATAGCAGGATTGAGCTTGAGGTTTAAAAATTAAAATATATTTCAGGCTTGTTTATATATTATTCAAAATATTCCTCCAAAATCTAAATATTTGGCCTAAAATTTTTTCATTTTTCACTTTTTATGCAGATCCTAGATAGGGTTTAGATCTGAACTTAAATCTTGAAACTACAAATTGCATATACATTTCATATATTAAGATTTAAAGATGTTAATGCACCAAATTTCAACAACCATGGACATATTAATTTCTACCAAAAGATATGATGATTAAACATGATTTTAATCTGTTAGCTTATTTTTGGAAATCAATTTCTTTAAAATTATGATTATCTGCCATGTGGAAAAGCAAGGCTCTGAGAATTTGGGGGCTACAAAGATGGGCGTAAATGGATCTGCCTTCAAGTTAAGTACATAACACTCTGTTTAACTGGCTAACCCAGACAAACTTCTAAATCTGGCTCTAGTATTGACAAGCTGTGTGTCCTTGGACAAATTGTTTTAACTTCTCTGGGCCTGTAATTTCTCCCTCAATCATGTGGCAATGTTAATATTAATAATTCTGCATATAAGTAACTTATGTAACATGCCTAGCAAAGTGCCTGAGCATAATAAATGTGATTATTCTCCCATATACAGCCATAGTTTAAATTACCTTTTTGTTCATATCTCATCGCTGGCCTTGTTAACCAGCCTGACTTATAATGATAACAGTTAACACCTGTTGAGGATTTACAATGAGCAACCATACTAGATGTTTTGTCTCAGTTCATCCTTACAACCACTCATTGATAGATACAGCCCAGACAAGGGATCTAACTTTATGGCTCCCACTGTGACCAGCACACTGTTCTTCCTGAACATTCTTGTTAATCATTACGGACCAATCTAGCCTCTCCATCACTTCCTGGCTTGCAAAGCCTGTTACATATTTACAATCTGACAGATTGGAACTGCCTTCTCTGAATGTACCTCACTACCCAATACCCCCAACATGAGGCCTTTTGCTCCACTGGTTTTATAAGGGAAAGAAGAATTGCTAGGCACAAGGCTACAGAGAAGACCATACTGCTGGGAACAATAGGCTTCCTTCTCCACAATCTTTTCTTGTTTCCACTTCAAATGTTCCCCCGCCCCCCACCTAGCCAAATGCTTCCCAAATGTTGCAACCAGCCTTATAATCTGCCAAAATGTTGCTGGCTGGAATAGGCACATAGAAACCCTTTAACTCTCTTCTGTCTGCTATTTGAAGTTGACACTTATCCAGGAATAAGAAAACTTGCCACTTAACTATACTACAAGGGCAGAGTAACATAAATGTCATTAAGAAAAGTACAAGATGCTTCAAGAAAACAGATCTCACAGACTCTCAAGGCACCCATGCCTGGCTTCCCACAACATCTTTCATTAACCACTTGACAAGGAGTTTGAGCAAAGAGACTTACCAGTTATCTACCTGTTTTGCTTACTGAAGTAGCTATTCTATTCCAATTTCCCTTTCCTTTGAGGAAAAACTGTGGCTTAATGAATGCTCAGCTTCTACCATGATCCTATGCATGAAGGAAAGAAAAGTCTGGCTAGAAAAAGCCTGGATTCGTCAAGATGTAACAAGCTTTGTCATAAAGCTTATGCCAGAAATCAAATGGCTGGTTTTGTAATGATAGTTCTTGGAAGGTAAGAAGGCAGAGAGGTGACAAGTTCAGCAATCAGTCATTACAACTGCTAGACATAAAGACCTTTCTGGCCAACATATTTATCCATTCAGTTCATGGTTCCTGGAGGAGGATATACTCGAAGGGATCAGCACTTGTGGAGATGTGCAGACTTAGCCATTTCCATGGTAATGTGATTAGATGTCCATTGTTCATGTTAGTAATTTATGAGCTCAATGCATCTGAAACAAAGGGAGAACTTAATATCTTATCAGTTGATATCCTTCAGTTTCAGGGTGTTGTGTTAGCTGGCTCATAATGTTTCTTCCATCAGCTGCTTGTTTTCATCTGTAAATCAGAAGAAATTTTATTTGTACCAAAATTTACCCTTCACCAGTTTCTTGGTCAAAGTTCTTAACTTTGTCAAAAATACCAGTAATTGCTCGTGTCCATTTGAATTCCCTTTATAAATTTATTTTTAGGTATCTAATGAAATAAAATCACCTCCCTTGAATTTGTCAGTACCACAGTACTCGTTACAATTACCTTTAGTATAATAATGACTTATTATTATGTTCAATAATATGGTTGCCATGACATGCATATAAAAGCTTAAATGTCTCCAAAGCAGATCAAACTCCTTATGCTCAAAACCAAACCCGACATGTGTTCTTCAATTAGTGTTTTTAATACAAATTTCACCTCCTCTGGCCTGTTGCTCAAGCCAGAAGTTTAGAAGGCATTCTCACTCTTTACCTCTCCATCTCATGCCCCCCACCACAACATTCATTCATTGGGGTCTACTGATTTAATCGCCTAGAAATCTCTTCTTTATAAACTTCTCAGTATCCTTCCTGCCACAAGCTAGTACAACCAAATATAATCACAAGACCTACTAGTTGGTCCTCCAAATCCTTTTTGTCACTGTTTAATTTGTTTGCAAACCTGCAAGCAAAATTAATCTTAGAAAATCTCAAATATCGTATTTTACTCCTCTACTTGAAATCCTTCAGTTGTTTCTGTATCACTCATGATTGTAGTTTAATATTGTTGGTAGGCCCAAACGGCTGAAATCCTGCCTCTTCTCTGCCTATGCACCAGCCATTCCTGCCCTTGCTCATGTCTTAGCCACTCTGGCTGGCTGTTTTGGGAAAAGCTCAGGACAGTATAAAAAAACTGCCCCCAAACTGAGATGGAGCCAAGACCAAAGAATGACTCAGACAAGTCCAGCTTGACAAGTTAGATGTGTTTATTAGCGGTTACTTACAAGCACACTTGTTCCTGGTGATACAGGAATTCTTTCTTGCATGCAGAATCCACAACTGTCCACCCTGTGGTGAAGCCTTGAATTCCTTTCCAATGAGTGACACAGAGCTTTCACATTGTGTCATTGCTTGTTCACAGTGAAACAAATCAAGCATGCACAGTACCATCATTATGCACCTTCTTACAACCCATGTTTTGTTAATATTACAATTCTCTATTAGGCGGGGATTTGAGTATTACAATTAGCTATAGGACAGCTAAGCAGTTCAAAGCAGTCAGGGCCTAAGACTAAGCCAGCCACTTCAAGGCCAAGAAAGTGCTGAGGCACCCAAGAAAGTGCTGGGCACTTTTCCTATGTCCGGTAGTTATCTTGGTACTTGCTTAATCTACTTTGTAATAATTTTGCTGAGCACTACAGGCTGGCATAGTGTTTCTGTTACTGGCGGGGAACTTGCATTTTTCCCTCACTGGCCCAAGCTCTTTGCTACCTTGGAACATTTCCACATATTGTTCATTTCCTGGAATACCTTTTAACCCTTGTATGTCCTCTTAACCAAGCTAACTTTTATTTATCCTGAAGTTAACAGCTGAAGTGTCACTCATTCAGGGAATAATTTCCTCCCCATCCATCCTACCCATAAACACACTCTCAATTAGCCACCACAGTTCTGTTACCAAAGGACCCTGAATTATTCTTTCATAGGTCAATTCACAACAGTAATTACCTGTTTGTTATTTGTGTTCCTTGCTAGAATGAGATAGCAAGTAGGAACCTTAATCCACAAACCCAGATGTAAAAGAAATAAACCAGTATTTTGTTTTTTAAAATTAATTTAAATCCAATCCCTGCTTAATTAATTTAAGATCAAATCCTACCAATCTGGAGAGACTTTTGATCCCAATTACCATTGACTTCCCCTCCTCTCATTTCCTTAGTGTCATAAAAAAAATCTGAGTGGAGGGTCTCATTCTGTCTCAAAGCGCTGAGCTACAGAGGCCCATCCTGTCCACAGTTCTCACTGGCTACTTTGGAGGAGCCCATTTTCTATCCTCACATTGTCTAACACAGCCCCCATCAGCACTGTGTCATGCTTGGGGCCAGAGGATCTTCACTGGGAGTGGGAGCTCCATGGCTTGGGACCAGCCCCGCCTCTCTGGGTGCACTTCAAGTCTTGCCATTGCCCAAGGGTGCTGCCAAAGAAAGGGGTGGGACTGTTGTACTTTTAGACCCAGTGGCCTCTGCCCACTCCAGGCTGAGAAATCTCCATCTTCACTTGGTGACCCTGAATATATTTCTTTCTTCCCATTTTTCCACTTCTTGTGAGTACAATCTTTCAGAAAAGCAGAAGAAGGGTTGCTTTCAAAGAGTTTCTACCTTCTGTTCTGCAAACACCCTTGAGGCAAGAAATCAAAGTTATCTGCTCAAACTTAGAAGGAACAGAAAAGCATAGGAAGAAAGAAAACACAAATGAATGTTTAGAGATAATCCATGTGGGCAGCACTTGTTCATAGAATATGCCCATCATTTATATTTATTGAAAGAATAAATGGATTTGGTATCAATTCACAACTCTATCATGTTTGCTTTGTATGCGTTTGCATGTGTTGGCAGACATGTGTACATGTACAGACAGAGGAGAGAGAAATGCGAGCTGATACTTACGGCCAGCAGAGGGGCAGCCTCTCTGCTTCCTGTCCTGCCTGTCACAGCACCACACACAGCTCCAGCGCCACGGTCAGCTGTGCACTGCAGACACCTCCTCTGTCGTCTTGGTAAAATAAGAGAAAAATGAATCTTTTCCCTAAGATACCTGAAACCTGGTATGTATTTTCCATAGGGTTATAATAGTTTCTCTTCCCCTATCAGGTGAGCAGGGAGTGTGACTGATTGGGAGGTAGAATAAGACCACATTTGACCTTTTACCACATGTGAAGTAGAATTGAGAGTTTTAGGCATGATCAGAGTTTAAATCAAGCAGGTTCTAACAGAATCATGCACTATGATGTTTAGATAACTTTCTTCTCAAGTAAAAAAAATGTTTCATTTCTCCCTACCAAAGCTGAGATCAGTTTTGGAAAAGAAGATAGATTTATTACCCTCCTTTATAAAGGTGGAAGAAAGGGGAGAGGGGAGGAGGAGAGAGAGAGGTCCTCAGCCGCATTTCTTCTTAATTTTCCAGGAGACATCCAGCAATTATGCTGTGCTTACAGAAACTTCATTCAACTCTCTAAGGCTACTTATTGTCTAATACATTTTTGATACTTAAGAATTTCAAGTAAAGCGAAATCATTTCCTGGTAACTGGGCTTTCCTTCAGCTATGAACATTGGGAATTTGCAAAAGGTATTTGTACCTCCCAGTACTGAAGTTGATCTGGACTTGGATACCTGTCCTGTAAGACTAATTCTTTTAAGAACAAGCCCCCAGCTCCAGGAAGCACAATTGCTCAAATGTAATTGGGCTGCAACTCAAGTAATTTGCTCCCTAACCACCTTGTAACAATATAGTTTCTGATTCTGCATTCCTTCTCCAGGCCCCCTCCTGCTTTGGCCCTAAAGATCAATGTACCACTTCATCTGCACATTTATTAATAGAAACCCAGTGTCCTTTTCATATCCCATTTCTGGTTAACATGCTGCCTCCTGGACCACTATTTCCATAGACTTATAATCTGATAAAGGGTCTCCCCTCTTGCAACAGACTCATATTTGGCTTTCGCAGATACCACTGACCATTCATGGCCCCACTCCATCACCCCAGCCTCCATCCTAAACAGGTTAGATCAGATTACTTTGCTTCAGAATTTGAATCTTTATCAAAGAATTCTGGTACTGTATTTCTAGTTTTAAAACAATCCCAGAATAACAAGACACAGGGATAGAATGATATAGATACCTTGGCCATCATTCATACCTAATTCATTTCAATCATTGAGAAAGCCAAGTTCTTAAACTAAGATATTCAGCCTTCTTTAAGCAGATTCCTTCATTTAACAGTTAAACTATTGCAGAATCATTCTTTTGTGGCACCATCTCTGAAGACCAGTCAGGAAAAATGCTGTTATCCTTTTATACTAAGGATATGGAATACAGGTTATTTGGGTACTCAGCAAAACATATGCATTCAGAGGTGTTAAATCTAATGGCACAATTAACATGCAGAGGCACATCTCCATTCTCCACGTGAAAAGGAAGCATGGTTTCTGTTGTTAGAGAAGCTGTTTCTCAACACAATTATAGCAGGGAAATGCCCCCAAATCACAATCACCATGTGAATGCCTCATCACATAAGCTATATGACAAATGAGGATAAAATCAGGTCACAGATCATTATTAGAGAGAAAAATACCATCAAAGTATCCAACCATAAAATTATAGCCGAGAATGGTGTCATAAGTCAGCACCTGTAATGGAAATAGCAAGGCCGGCAATCGTTGCTCAGATAATTAAGGGGCAATGTTCTACAACAGTGGTTCCCAACCTTTTTGGCACCAGGGACCAGTTTCATGGAAGATAATTTTTCCACAGACTGGGGGTGGGGAGGTTGGTTTCAGGATGATTAAAGCACATTATATTTATTGTGCAGTCACATCTCTGCTAATGATAATCTGTATCTGCAGCTGCTCCCCAGTGCTAGCATCACCACCTCAGCTCCACCTCAGAGCATCAGGATTAGATTCTCATAAGGAGAGCGCAACCTAGATCTCTTGCATGTGCAGTTTACAGCAGGGTCCGTGCTCCTGTGAGAATCTAATACCGCTGCTGATATGACAGGAAGTGGAGCTTATGTGGTGATGAAAATGATGGGGAGCAGCTGTAAATACAGATGAAGCTTCACTCACTCACCCACCTCTTACCTTCTCCTCTGCAGCCTGGCTCCTAATAGGCCACGAACTAGTACCGGTCAGTTCTACAAGACCCATCTTCACCCAGAACATCAGTGCTCTCTGTCAGTGCTTTCCTGGTCCCCAGCATCACCATTCTTCTTCCACCGAACTTGGGCCACCTGACCACACCTTTAGCTTCAGGCTTGTTATATAATCAAAAACCAAGCCTAGCTTCAGTAATGTGGGATTTAAGAAATTCCAGACCAATATCTGGATGTGACAATCATTCTGGCCCTGACCTCACCTCATAGAACACACACCCATAATTGTATCTGGATATTTTTCTTCTGTTCACTCTAATTTTACAGCATGGGTATAAAATTACAGATGGGTGTAAGTTCTACTACTATTGCCACTGAGAAAATTATAATATCTGATTTCTTGCTTATAAAATGAAGATAAAATATTTTATTTGCATAATTGTTACAAGCATTTACTGAGATGATAAATATGAATGTGCATAGCATAGGGTCTAACAAATGGTGGGTGCTAAGCTTGTTGCTTTTGAAAATTTCTATACTGCAGCTCTTGAATTTCTTTTTCTAGTTTCAGTCTGAAATCTTATTTGTTGAAATTATCAATAGCTCTTTTCAAAAATTATAGCACTTAAATTAAACATTTATTCTTCTATACCTGCACTCTCTCATACAGTATCTACTAGGCACATTTGGCTACTTAAATATAAATTTTAAATACTTATTTTCAATAAAATTTTATTTCTTCTTGATTGAAGAAGAAATGGGTGGTTATGTGTTTCCAGGAATATGTCTATTTCCTCTATGTTTTTGAGTTTACATGCATAGAGATTTTCATAGCATTCACAGATGATATTTTGTATTTCTATGGTATCAATTGTAATATCTCCTTTTTCATTTCCAATTGAGTGTATTTAGGTCCTTTTCATTCTATTCCTGATTAATGTAGCAAGACGTCTATGAATTTTGGTTTTCTTTTCAAAGAACCAACTTTTTGTTTCATTGATCCTTTGTATTTTTCTTTTCCATTTCATTGAGTTCTGCTCTGGCCTTAGTTATTTCTTTTCTTCTCCTGGCAACTTCCCAAGACTCAATCAGGAAGAAATAGAATAGACCAATATGAGCAATGATATTGAAGCAGTAATAAAAATCTTCCAACAAAAAAAAGCCCTGGAACAGACAGATTCACAGCCAGATTTTACCAGACCTACAAAGAAGAGCTGGTACTGATACTGCAGAAATTATTCCACAACATCAAGCAGTAGGCAATCTTCCCCAACTCATTCTATGAAGCCAGTATCACCTTGATACCAAAGCCAGGAAAAGACGCAACAAAAAAAGAAAACTACAAACCAATATCCCTTATGAATATAGATGCAAAAATCCTCAATAAAATACTGACAAACTGAATTCAATAGCACAACACAAAAAATAATTCACTGTGATCAACTGGGCTTCTTTACAAGGATGCAAGGATGGCTTAACATATATAAATCAATAAATGTGATTCACCACCTAAGCAGAAGCAAAAACAAAGACCATATGATCATCTCAATAGATGCAGAAAGAGCATTTGACAAAATCCAGCACACTTTCATGATAAAAACCCTAAACAAACTAGGCATAGGAGGAACATATCTCAAAATCATAAAAGTCATACACAACAAACCCATCGCCAACATCATACTGAATGGGGAGAATTTGAAAGTATTTGCCCTAAGAACTGAAACAAGACAAGGGTGCCCTCTTTCACCACCTCTATTCAATATAGTGCTGGAAGTCCTAGCAAGAGCAATCAGGCTAGGACTGAAATAAAGGGTATCCAAATCAGGAAAGAGGAAGTCAAACTATTGCTTTTTGCTGATGATATTATCTTATATCTAGAAAACCTCAAATACTCCAGCAAGAGACTCCTGGAATTGATAAATAAACTCAATAAAATTTCAGGTTACAAAATCAATGTACACAAATCAGTAGCATTCCTATACACCAAAAACAGTCAAGCTGAGAGTCAAATCAAATAGTCAATACCATTCACAATAGCTGCAAAGAAAATAAAATAGCTAGGAACATACTTAACCAAGGAGATGAAAGATTTCTACCTAAGAGAACAATGAAACACTGAGGAAAGAAATCACAGATGACACAAACAAATGGAAAAACATATCATGCTCATGTACTGGCAGAATCAACATTGTTAAAATGTCTGAATTACCCAAAGTGATCTACAGATTCAGTGCAATCCCCATCAAAATACCAATGTCATATTTCACAGACTTAGAAAAAATAATCATATGCTTCATTTGGAACCAAGAAAGAACCTGAATAGCAAAAGCAATCCTATATAAAAAAAAATCTGGAGGCATCATATTACCAGACTTCTGCTATACTACAAGGCAATAGTAACCAAAACTGCATATTATTGACACAAAACTTGAGACATAGACTAATGGAACAGAACAGAAAAGCCAGATATAAAATCATCCACATACAGCCAACTGATCTTTGACAAAGCAGACAACAATATACACTGAGGAAAAGAAGCCCTATTCAATAAATGGTGCTGGAAAATTGGATAGCCACATGCAGAAGAATGAAACAGGATCCATATCTCTCACCACTCACAAAAATTAATTCACAATGGATAAAAGACTTAAATTTAAGGCATTAAATCATAAGAATGCTAGAAGAAAATCTTAGAAAAACTCTTCTAGATATCAGCCTAGGCAAAGAATTTATGACTAAAACCTCAATGGTAATTATGCAACAACAAAAATAAATAAATCGGACTTGATTAAATTAAAAAGCATTTGCACAGCTGAGGAAATAAGAAACATAGCAAACAGATAACCTACAGAATGAAAGAAAATATTCGCAAGCTATACAACTGATAAAGGGCTAATAACCAGAATCTATAAAGAACTCAAGCAAATTAGCAAGAAAAAAAAAACCATTCAAAAGTGAGCAAAAGACATGAACAGAAGCTTTTCAAATGAAGATAGACAAATGGCCAATGAACATATGAAAAAATGCTCAACATCCCTAATCATCAGGAAAATATTAATTAAAATCACAATGTGATATCACCTTACCCCAGATAGAATGGCTTTTATTAAAAAGTCCAAAAGCAATAGATGTTGGCATGGATGCAAAAAGGAACACTTACACACTGTTGGTGGGACTGCAAATTAGTACAACCTCTATGAACAACAATATGGAGATCCCTCAAAGAACTAAAAGTAGACCTACCATTCGATCCAGCAATCCCACTACTGGGTATTTACCCAAAGAAAAAGAAGTCATTTTATCAAAAAGACATTTGTACTCAAATGTTTATTGCAGCACAATTCACAATTGCAAAGATGTGGTAATCAACCCAAGTGCCCATCAATTCATGTGTGATTTAACAAAATGTGGTATATGTATACCATGGAATACTACTCAGCCATGAAGAAGGATGGATTAATGCCTTTTGAAACAATTTGGATGGAATTGGAGATCATTATCCTTAGTGAAGTATGTAAAAAATGGACAAACACCACATGTACTTTCTATTAAGTTGGAACTAACTGATGAGCACACATGTGCATGGAGGGAAGTAAAACTCAGTGAAAATCAAGTTGGGGGAAGGGGATGGGTGAAAACCTACCTAACAGGTACAATGAACACTATTTGGATGATGGGCATACTCATAACCTTGGTTCAACCATTACAAAAGTGATCACATAACCAAAATCATTTATTTGTACCCCTGTAATATTTTGAAATAATAAAAAAACTGTAAGTGCATCAAAATAATAAAGAATTGTGCGAAATTAAATATAAAAAAATTTTAAATTCAGTTCCTCAATTGTACTAGCCACATTTCAAGTTCCCAGTAGCCATACATGGCCAGTGGCTACTGTATTGGATAACACAAATAGAGAACATTCCCATAATGACAAAAAGTTCTGTTGGACAGCTCTGGCAGAGACAATATCTAAGGAACTATATATTTCATTACTTAGCTCCAAAGCATTTAATTACCTTCTCCCTAAAGTGTCAACTAATGAGACAGATGGCCCTGAGGCCATCTGCTTCTATGACTCAAGTTTTTAAAGTTAAAATCATTCATACTTATTGTGGGCACATGAATAATAAGATCATCAGTTTTGAGACTTCTATTCTTAGTTTAGAATACCAGTGTGTAAGAGGAATTAACCTGGAACTTAACTGACCTTTAGAAATAGAAATCACATTAAATATCCTTGGAAGATTTTGAAATATTTCTTCTCAAAAACTTAAGAGTGGAACTAAATCTTCTCAAAGACTGTATCTTAAATGAAACCTAATGTCTAATATTTTAGAACCAATTTAATAGTATCCATATTGACTCATGATAAATATACATTTGTTCCAAACTCTTTAAATTATATGATTCTTTGATGATTTGAAGTGAAACAGACTAGACAATGCACTCATAGGTTTCCCAAATTTAACTGCTGGTATCTTTCTGTTGTTACCTTCCAAAAGGTCATGTATTACCCTTGAAAAAAAAAAAACCTTTCCCTTTTATTTATCTGGGAACCCTTTCTCCAGAGCAGTTGACAGCTTAGACTGCAAATCTACCTCATTTAATGGAGAAAATGATGTGGCATAAAATAAAATATTTACCATTATTCACCATTCATTGATTCAATCAGCAAATATTATTGGTACCTTGTATTTGTCAAACCCCTGGCCAAATGTTGGAGATACAGTGATGAGTAAAATAAACATGTCCATTTTTCTACAGTGCTTATGGATGAATGCTTTAATTCAGTTTGACTTAGATGAATAAAATTATATGACATTTTAAGTTGCCTTAATTTCTCACCTTCAGACTAATGGTTTGTTTTTCTAGCCATGTTCAAAGGAAGGAATGTTCTATTTCATTAGCATCTTCATATTCAACTCAAAATTACATTTTCCAAAGCCTTCCAATGCTGGTCTTACTTAACTAGCCACCAATTGGAGCTAAGTCACCATGATGGCAAATATTTCATAAACCAACTATAATTAATTGGTATTGGTATCTGAGCTATTCTGAGAAGCTGTAGTGAGAAGGATACTGAGGCTAGCTTTAGTGGAGGTGAAGGAAATAGTATGATCTATTAACAATATCTTACATGAGCTCAAGAGGTTTGAATATGACAGGAATGCCCAGTTATCTGCATTACCTAGGGGGGAAATGAGGGCAGTGGCATGGAGAGGTGTTATTCCAGATCAGGAAAGCAAGCAAGGGCAAAGACATAGAGGCATGGAAGACCATGACTTGCTCCAAGAAAGGCAACTGGCCCAGGTGAAAGGAATGTGGGGTGGGTGAAGATATGAGAAAAGAGCCAACAAGGAAGTGTGGACCATCTTGAATGCCCAGCATCAAGTTTAGATGGTTTGTCTCTGAACCCTCATGTAATTCCCAGTCTTTGGTGGTTCTCAATCTGAATCAAACTCTCATTCTTTCTGCCATTGGTTTTCCTGAAAAGCTCTCATTGCCCTCTAAACTTCCTCCTCACCAAGGCATCTGTACATACATAAATCACCTCATTATCATTAAACTTAACATTCTTAAAAATCATCTCTAAATTTGATGAGCTCTACATTTATAGGGAACTAAATTTCAGAATGACCAATAAAACAAGGTCAGTCATGTAATTAAATCACTAACTTGTAGTCCTACCCAAACGGTTTATGAGAACTATGTTAAGACAGCCACATATAGCTAAAGATACGTATTTAGTGCACAAAAGATAAAATAATAAATAAAACTACACTACGAAATCCTGTTCCTCAAAAATGTTCAATTTCTCATTTCTATGACATAAATACCTAAATATTCTCTGAATGATTATTTAAGAAAAAAAAATCCTTTTCCCTCCACCAACATATGTGTGTATTCATGTGTGTGTGAGAGTGCGTGTGTGTGTAGGCTAAAGATGAGACACAAGAACAGAAACTAGCTATAAAATTACCATTGAAGAATGTATTGCATTGTCTGACATATCATTCTTAAAACTCTGTAAAATTACTTAATGTACTAAAGAGATGAGTTATATAATGCCTACAATTTGTATAGTGGAGGTCTGTTCATCTTCTAAAAGACATATACTGTATGAAGACTGTAATAGTACTTATAGATTTTAAACTAAATAGCAAATGAAAAAAGAAACTCATGGAAAACATAATTGCTTTAATTTATTCTGTCAAAAAAATATTTTCATGCTACAGAACAGTCAAAAAAACTGAATATTTGTCTATCTCTGCCCCCTTGTGGTGGCACGTGCCTCTCAGGTAATACAAGCAAATTTTTACAGGAGGAAAACAAACACTTCAGGTTTGAAAACAGACACAAGAAAAAGTAAAAACAGAAATGAATTATTATATTTAATACATAACAGAATGATTTTATTTCCATCAGTGTGTGTATACTTAGTGTAACATCTGTGGTTAAGATGCTACACTAGCAACTGTTGTTGAGAGCTACTGGACAAGAATAGTTATAAATGTGAAATGCCAAATTAGTCTGAGACAGAAACAAATAGCAAAATTACGGTTAATTTTAATTTTAGGTCTTGAAAGTCTTGTAATTGTAATCATATAGAGCTTTGTTTTATCCAGACACTATATAGGATTATATGATAGATGTCATTCAGCCACAATGATGAATGTTTATTGAAGACCTGCTATATGCCTGGCACTGGATCAGATCTTGGGAAAAATTATAAACATAGTCTTTGTCCTCAAGGAGTCTATGCCTTGCGAGGAAAAAAAGACAAGCAGCAAATAATAACACTAAAATATTACAATCTCAAACTCATGTTTCAAGGAAGAGAATATGGTTCTATAAAAGCTAATAATAAAAGAAACAGATCTACCAGGGGAGGCTAAAAAGAGGGCGAGGCTATGAGTGTGTTGGGGCAGGGTTACACAGGAACTCTCTGTACTTTCTGCTCAATTTTGTTGTGAACCTAAAACTGCTCTGAAAAAAATTAAGTCTATTTAAAAAGAAGAAGAAAGAGCATTTCAAAGGCAAAGGGTGCTAGGGTAAGCAGGAGGAGGCATGCACAGAAAGAAACACAAACAAAGGCTCTGGGCAAGGTCTGTTCCAGTGCCTGGATCCCAGAGAGGGAGAGGGGTGTCTAAGGAACATGGAAAGGTATTCAGGGGCCAAAGCTGGCACAACCATGCAGGCCATATTATAAATTTAGATCTTTAAGATAATAGGAAGCTGTTGAAAGGTTTCAAACAGGAGGATAATATAATTAGATCTGTATTTTAGAAATACATTCAATATTTTAAAATAAATCTTAAAAAGGGATAAGGCAAGACTAAATAATATACTACTCTGATTAAATTGTCATACATTTACTGAGTGTGTACTAGGTGACAGCCTCTGATCTAAGCTTGTAAGTGTAAAATTTAATTCTCATAGGTAGGTAATCGACTATTTTAGTTTTTTCAACAAAATATGATGGGAGGGTCGGATGGTATTTCTATTTCTAGCTGTTTGAGGTATCTCCAAATTCTTTTCCACAAAGGTTGCACTAATTTGCAGTCCCACCAGTAGTGTAAGAATGTTCTTGTCTCTCCACATCCTCGCCAGCATTTGTTGTTTTGGGAATTTTTAAAACAGGCCATTCTCACTGGGGTTAGGTGGTATCTCATTGTGGTTTTGATCTGTATTTCTCTGATGATTAGAGATGTTGAGCATTTTTTTATATGTTTGCAGGCC
>VBSM01000529.1:75785626-75808772 GCA_008086735.1 Cheirogaleus medius
TTAAAAAAAAAAAAAGATGATGGGAGCTCGGACTAGAATGGTGGCAATGGAAATAAACAGAGATTTGAAAAATGTTTAGAATAACCAGTGAGGGGTTGAATGTGGAGTTTGAGGGAAAAGGAGTGGCATGGATAACTCCTTGGGTCCTGGCTTATGCCACTGGATGGATGGGAGCTATACCCTAAAAAGAGAAGTCCAAAGAAGATTTAGGCTTGGAGACTTGCAGTGATTGTGGGAGAAGAATATACTTACATTTAGTTTTGGAAACACTGAGTTTGAAGTTTCTGAGGCATCCAAGTACAGATGTGTGGTATGTCCATGTAAATAATGGGCCATGTCTAGGAGAAAAAAAAAAGTCCAGCCAGAGAAGCTTAAGGTACCTTGAGTTATAAAAGAATAAACAACATCACTTAAGGCTGCCAGAGCATCTTGGGGAGGAAGAGACACCTCAATTTAATATAAGAAAGTTGTGGAAATTGGAGAGGGAGTTAAGAGTTTGGGACGTTTGCTGGTGGCAAGCAAGCCAGGAAAATCAATAAAAATCAGTTCACTACATGGCTCATTCCCTGAAAACCAAACTGTCCAATACACTGTTAGAACAAAAATAGCCTTACAAACTTTAAGAGGAATATTTTTATTTGATGGCCAAATATAAAACAGTTCATATGTACTAAGTAAAAGTTTAATTTTCACATGGAAATTATTTATTTATACTGATTTTTATTCCTTTCTAAAATGTCATTTTATATTGAGCCAACCTCTTAGCATTCATCTGTTATCAAAGTATTCTTAATCAATTTTTTTATCCTTCTTTCACATTTTTTTCATTCGGTCCATTGTGGTCATTTCTTTTCCTTGTCTCCTGTGTTTTCATGGAGAACCATCTTGCACACTGCTACTACAAACAAAGTCAAGGTACCTTAATTGTTCCTTGGTAGAAATCACGTTTTTAGTTTAATTTGAGATATGAGTTTTAACAAATTCTGATTCTTTTGAATGAATTTACATGGTAATTCTAAATTTAATTTAATTCAAACATTTTCTTTAAATTTCAATTTAATTTAAAATTCTTATTTATTTTAGTGGCTGTGAATTTAAATTTAAAGTTTAATCTTAATTAAAGTTTAATTTAATCTCAAACTTTAAATGTTAGAGACATAAAATGAAAGCTGATATGCCATTTGAGGAAATGGCAAAAGCATAAGAAAAATGCTTAAAGTTTACCAAAATAGAAAATGACATTCAAAGATAACTGAAACTATTTCTCGGGTAGACAAGCAGTCTCATTACACATATATATAAAAAAAAAAAAAGCTGGAAAACAGCTTTCCCTTTGAGAATTATTTTAAATCAATACTGATTCTGTTTTGCTAACCTTTAGCATATATGGATTTTTTGCCAGGTTCTCAGGTGGTACATCGACCTTAAAAAGTTAATATTCAGAATATCATATTTCATCATTGGGAACCAAACTTAAACATCCTAATAACTTTAACTATTAAAACTATTTGGAATGAATTGGTAAATTTGGTAAATGTGGTGAATCTGGTCATTTGGCAAATGTCCTTTCAGTAAACTGGTCCTTTAGCAAATGTATTTTCAAATTACGAAGTATACAATTCACTGTAATGAGAACAGTCTTTCTTTTCTCAAGGCTCTCATAGTCTAGGAGGAGAGATGAATACTCAAATAGTTGTAAACTTTCTGAGAAGCCAGGTACAGTGGCTCATGCTTGTATTCCTAACACTTTGGGAGGCTAAAGCAGGAGGATAGCTTGAGACCAGCCTGGGCAACATAGCGAGATCCTGTCTCTACAAAATTAGACAAACTATCTGGGCATGGGTAGTACACACCTGTAGTCCCAGCTATTTGGGAGGCTCAGTGAGGAGGATCGCTTGAGCCCAGAAGAAATTCCCAAGGTTCACAATGGTAATGAGGATGTAGCTAATTATTGAAAGATTTTCCCAACCAAAAAAGGGAAAAAAAAGACATGTTGGTTTTCAAAGTATGCAAGGGCATGCTGTTTTCTGAGAATGGCAAATAATGTTATATCAACATCTGACACACAGAAGGCAAATGATAGGAAATGATGAATTAAATAAAAGCCTATCAAAGTGAATTATTTTAAGAAATATAATTTTTTGTTAATTAATAAGACTCAGAACTTGATTGGGTGTAGTGTACGAACAGAGGGGCAGATTCCAATATGATGTGCAATTTCCAACTTGGACAAGTGGGTAAATTGCTGAGATAGAGAAGGTCAGAGAGAGAAATGTTAAAAGGAAAGATATTGACAGAGAGAGAGAGATTATGAGTTCAGTTTTAGAAATAATTGAGTTTGAGAAGCTTGGGAAGGATCTAAATTTAGAACATCAAATAGAAATTGATGAAATGGGTATGCAATTCAAAAAAGACGTATAGTTTAGAGAAAAGACTTAGCAATGAACGGCATATATGTTGCAATTGAAACCACAGGAGTAAATGATATCAACAGAATATTTAGAGTTTAAAAAACGAAAATATAGTTTTTGGTGTAGAACCTTGAGGAATGCCAGCCTTTAAGGAAGAGTCAGAAGAAAAAGAGTCCCCAAAGTTAGAATGAGAAAAGAATGGCTAGAAAAGTAATGTAGCGTGACAAGGACATAAAAGAAAGGGAAGCATGTCTCAGGGAACAGGGAGTGGTCAACAGAGCTAAATATTTTGGAAAGATTGAATGATAATCAGAACCAGGAAGTTTCCATGGGATGTGTTACTAGAAAATAGGAGGCAGCTCGTTAGAGTGGTGAAGGCAGAGGTCAGGTTGCTTAGAGAGTGAAGGTGAGGACGTAGAGATAGAAAACGAAGATAATGAAGAAAGCAGTAGCTTCAGGGAATGGTTTTCTCAAGATTGTAGGGATATGAGTGTTTAAATGCAGAAAGTGAAAATGGAATGAGTCTGAAGATATGTTTGCTTTGTGAGCAAACTGCTTAATTTTTCTGACCCCAATGCTTTAATCAGCAATATGGGGATATAAAACAATGCCTACATCATGAGATCTAAAGATATAATCCATGCAGAGCTTTGCATATTGCCTGGCATGTGCTAACCACTTAATAAAGACTGGCTAATATTAAATAGCAGGAGTAGGATTGGAACAGGAGGAAAGGAGGAAAATGGGGATTTGGATTTATGTCTATGTGGAGATCTGGCAACAGGAAATTTGCAAAGTTTCTATCTCATAACCATTATTTCTCTAGTAAGAAGGAGGTGTGTGGAGTCAGAGGTTTCAGAAGAGAGAAAAAAGGATTGTATTTCTCAGATTACAGGAAGAAGGAAGGGGAAGAAATTAAAATTTATCATTCCCTTCTGTGAGTCATGCATTAAAATAAATGCTTTGTTCATTACCTCATTTAGTTCTCAAAATAAGGTAGTTTTTATTCCCACTTTACAAATGAGCAAAGTGAGGTTTTTGTACTAGAGTATGCTGTGGTAACAATAGCCTCAAACAGTAACTCAACGTGGAATAAGTTTATTTCTTGCTCTTAAAACAGTCTAGGAGGGTGATAGGGCTCTTTCCTCATAGTCATTTATGGACTCAAGCTGAAACAAATCTCTGCCACTTTCAACAATATGGCTTCCAAGCTTGGCACAGTCATGTCCAGCAAAGGGGGAAACTAGGAAGGAGTGTTTTTATTTTTAATTTTTTTAATCTTTGTTGTTGTTGGCTTTGTTTGTTTGTTTGTGGGCCAGGAAGATGGTATGGACCAGCCTGGAAGAGATACCCATAACTTCTGTTCATATCTTTTTGACTAGAAATTATTCACATGCCATAGCCAGCAGTCTCTTCAGTCTGTTTATTTGTTTGTGGAGGTTTGAGATCGGAGAGGAAGATCATGAGTTTATTTTAGAAACAATGCATTGAAGTTTATAAGTTCAAGTGGAATTTTACATGTAGAAGTAGAGCTTAAGAGAAAACCTCAAAGGAGTTTCAAGGAGAACCCTAAGATGTAAAGTAAATAAGCCCATCAAGCTTTGAAACAAATAAAATTTCCAAAAAAAAATTATAGTGGTAGCCATAGGATTGCAATCTTTCCATAGATAATATAGCACTGAGAGAATCCCTTCCTACAGTAAAAAGTTAGTAAGGAAAAGAAGGGAAAATAGGGCACAAATTAGTAAGGAAATATACTGAATAACCATTCCAAAAACTAAAGTAAAGAAGTAAGAGTAGGAGATTTAGTAAAAGCAGTTGCTATGCAATTAAAGATTTCCAGCAAATGAGACAATACTGGTCAAACTTAAGTGGCTATTTAGTAATGAAAAATAGTTATTGATGCTGCCTAGCAACCAGTTGGTAATCTATACTTAATTTTTCTATTGTATTTGAATTCTTTTCCTGATATATTTTTATGCCATATCTCTGGTAACTGTGTTTAAGAGAAAACTTCAAGCAAGCAAATGAATGAACAAACAAAACTCACAGCCTTAATGGGAATAATATTCAACCTAACAAAATCATATAATTCTTCCAGAACAAATTCTTCCATGAATAGCAGATGTAGTACAAAGAGAAATACACTTAGATTCTGGTTCTAGTTCTGTAAATATCTATTTGAGTAATTTGTGGAAAGCCACTTTCCTTTGAGGTATCTCAGCTTTTCCATCTGTAAAATGACTCAAGTTTGAACTAGATTAGATTCAATTTACCCAACATTTATTGAATGTCTATTGTCAAATGGTGGGCTAAGTACTGGGGATATAAAGATATTTATTTATGGTACATTCCCTGTACTAAACTGTTCACCAGTAGTTCTCTTTTTCTTTCCTAGGTACTTGGAAGATTAAGCTTCCTAATCTGACTGTCAAAAGACAGAGCCTTGTAATTAGTTCTGACTAATGAAATGTGAACATTACAGACCTGTGTCAGTCCAGGCTGAGTCAGTAGAAGCTACTACTCAATTTTCAGTTTCTCTCTTCTGTCATGGAAATCAGAGAAAAGACCTTGTATTGAGAAGATGGAGTCTCAAATTTGAGTTTGCCTAGATCCCTGAGTCACTGAATGGAAAGGCGAACAGCTGCCCTTGAAAGTTACCAGATCTGCAGCAGACTCTTGCGTGAGTGAGATGTAAACTTTTGTTCTGATGATCTGTTAACATTAACCATGGCAGAGCCTATCATGCCTTCTCAAAAGACGCCAGTTAGAAGGGAGACATAAAGAAACATGGGAAGCATTTTACTATTGCATAAATAAAGGGCCTTTGGTCAAGAAAAGAGAAATTCATTATTCCCAAAGAAGTTAGAAAAGGTTTTGTAAAGTAAGAATGGGTATGGCAGTTTAAAGCTAGCAACGAGAACTATATAGCATTGAGACAGAAGAGAAGACAGCAAAGGACAGGCTTTAGGGAACATTAACATCTAAGAATTAGAGAAAGACAAGTTAATAAAAAAAAAAAAACTGGGAAGAGAAGACAGAGAATTGGAAAGAAAACCAGAAAGAAATGGTGTCCTGGAAACCCAGAAAGGGTTTCTGCACATCATTGGAGTGAATAGACAACCTACAGAATGGGAGAAAATATTTGCATGCTATACATTCCTTAAAGGGCTGATAATTAGAATCTGTATAGAACTCAGGAAAATCAGCAAGAAAAAATAAAACGACCCCATTAAAAAGTGGGCAAAGGACATGAACAGAAACTTTTCAAAAGAAGACAGACTAATGGCCAACAAACACACGAAAAATGCTCAACATCTCTAATCATCAGGGAAATGCAAATCAAAACCACAATGAGATATCATGTAACTCCAGTGAGAATGGCTATTACCAAAAAGTCCCAAAACAACAAATGTTGGCATGGATGCGGAGAGATAGGAACACTCATACACTGCTGGTGGGACTGCAAACTAGTACGACCTCTTTTGAAAGTAGTATGGAGATACCTCAAAGAACTAAAAGTAGAACTACCATTTGATCCAGAAATCCCACTACTGGGTATTTACCCAAAGGAAAAAAAGACATTTTATTAAAAAAAGATATCTGCACTTGAATGTTTATAGCAGCACAATTGACATTTGCAAAGATACGGAAACAACCCAAGTGCCCATCAGTACGTGAGTGGATTAATCAAATTGAGTGTGTCTTGAAAATAAAAGAACCAATAAGATATGTTTTCCCTTGTCACGTAACAAATTTGTAGGGAAGTCAGATTGTCAGCCCGACCACAATTACAAACTGTGTGACTTTAGCCAATTTGTGTAACTTCCCCTTTCTCTAATCTGTGAAATAGAGATAAAAATGACACCTGCTTCAAAGGGTTGTTTTGAGCAGTCAATGAGATAAAACACGGAAAGTACTTAGAATATTGCCTGGCACATAGAGAAAGCTCAATAAATATAAACTATTATTACTACCATTATTAAACTTTTTATATCTCCCTCACCATCAAGCTGGCATATACCAGAACTCAAATAATCTGGGCTCCCTGATACAGTGATGTGATTGACCCTGGGAAATCAATCTGGCATTAAAATGTAAGTTACACATTAATAATCAAGCATTGACAGAGGAACTCTCATGTTTGGTTACTTTGATTTCGAGTGGAGATATACGTACTTAAGAATGAACTGTCAATATAGCCATGATATTTACAGAAAAACCATACTTGTGGTGTTTGCTCATTTACTCCACCTAATTGCATGAAACAGGATAATTTAATGCACATTTCTATCTGGGGTTCACACCTAATGCATACACACACATTCCTAAATGAGTGCTTAACAAGTCTGTTCCTTCTTCTCATTACTCTAATCATTGTATTAACTCATTCCTTAAGCAATCTGTTTTCTGAAAGGAAACTATAGGAAAATGTTTAGCCATTTTCATAATTAAAGAACAATGCTTTAAATATTAATGAGATTTGAAAATGTGAACGTAAATTCTTCTGCTCTGAGGAAAATGTGATTTTATATGCTAGGCTGCCTCAGAATTCCCTCCCTGAGAATTTGCACCATGTGATCATGGAAGCTGAGAGCATCCTGAAAGCTTTTCTCTCAAATCTTCCAGACACAGCGCTGCCTCCCACACAGTTTGGGGTTTTAAAAAAAATGGAGTTTTAACTCATTTTTACTTTTGATGTCAGACTTATTCTGAGGCTATCTACAGAATCCAGCATTCATAGAAAGGGTTGTTTGAGTCCCTTTCTCCCACATTGAAATAAAAGTAAATACCTGAAATTATCAGCAACACATAGTATAAAGTAGTGTAGATTTAAAACTCTTGCTCTGAGAACAGCACTGAATTCTCCTTAGAATGGAGAATGGGTTTTTTATGTCTTGGCCATCTGAGTTTTTTATATCTACATCCTTACAAGGCATTTTACACATTATCCTGTCCACCCAGTGAGAGATCCACATTAGCCCGTAATAACTGCAGTACCGTGAGGAGAGCACTCTACATTTCCTTATTGCTATCTTCTACCTCTTCTGAAATTATGGACTCTTCCTTCCGTCTCTGGGCACCTTCGAAGACAAAAAATAGACAAAACATCTATTTATATGTCTATTATTCTACCACGCATCTCCGCTTGCCAGGGTAGAAGAGAATGTTTTAGACGACAGACACTGTGTCAACCCAGTGCCTTAATGTTAATTTGTGATGTTTCCACGTTTCCATTACATTCCCTCCACCCAGCCACACCAGAAATAGTCAATAGGGTAAGTTTCCTTTGTACCTAACTTCATAGGCACAGAACCAGTTGTTATAAAAAATAGAGTAAAATCAGTCATGTGCACCTGACTCTTCCCATCACAGCTTCACCTGGCCAACTCCTCTCTATCCTTCATATTTCCTTAAGTGTAACTTAGGGACCCTCCCGCGCCCCTTCTTCCTCTCCCAACACATGCCTGTCTACATCAGGGCCCCTTCTCAGAAACAACATAATTTTTCTTCACAGCACTTAAAATAATTATAAGATGATCTGTGTTATGGTCCCTTAGTGTTTCTCTCCCCTCTTAGACTATTTATCTGCTCATGGTTACCACTCAGTGAGTGTTTGTTGAACCGATGAATCCCTGTGGTTAATGCCTTTTATTAAAGAGGCAAGTTTGATGAAATTATGGCCATGCTCAGATTTCAGTTATCAAACTGAGGCACAATGAGGAAGAAATAGGAATAGATCGTTATCACTCTGGCATCTAGAAAATCCATTTAATCAAACCATAATTCATTTTGTGAGCCTGGCCCTTTAAATTTTAAATACAGCATATAAACACACATTGATTTTACCATATCCGTGGGAATACTATTTCTCCCCGTTACTGTTTTCTATAACTGACCCAGAACACTAAAATGTGGTGCCTGCTTTTTCAGCCAATCATTTAAGGTACAACTGTAAAATAGCCCAATGACGAGAATAAAAATTTACTACCATGTTCTTTTTGCCTCCCCGATCAATTGCCTCTACTGGGTACTATGCGTTAACTTCCTCATGTTCTCTGCTGTTCCTGTCTTTCCTGCTGCCTCTTCTGCTACTTGGTTTCCTCCCCATACTTCACACGTTTCACCACAGGTATATAGTCCACCGGAGGATGTTCCTGCCTAGGTTTTCCACTCTGTGGAGGATTCAGAGCACACCCTTAACTCCAGACTGGCCTACTGGCATTTACAGAACTGCCCAGTCATGTCCCTTCCCTCCTCTCATCAGCTGGTGTGTGCTCAGAACATGCAAGGGTTTGCAATATTGTCCCGAGGTAAACGTAATTAGGAATCAAATCCTTGGAGGGAAAAATATGCACAGCAATGCTTTCCAAAGCCAAACATAAATGATCTATTAAAAACAGTCCATATTCATTTGGTAGACTGATTTCCAGAATTTAAAATCTCATCTAACATTTCTATCCTTACCTAAGATGGTACATAAGAGATTATTTGAAATGCTGTTTGTAATTACTAATTCTCATGATCTTGCAGAAATAAAAATTCCAAGGACAAATATAGGCAAGGGTAACAAGACAGCTATAAATGTTTTTCCTCTTAATGGATTCTAAAAAATTCTTCTTACTAAAAAAAAAATCAACCATGTAAGTGAGTTCTGCCAGAAAATATTAATAAACCTAGAAGCAAATTTGATTCAATAAATACTAGGTTCCTGGTATGTATGGCACCGGTGAAATGCAGCAGCAAATAAATCCTTAACCTCTCTACTCCTCAGTATATTCATCTGTATAATAGTAATAATAATAGTACTTCCCTCAAATATTTGTTGTAAGGATGAAATGAGTTAATACACATGAAGCCAATAGGACAAAGCCTGGCACCTAGTAAGTGCTCAAGAATGTTGACTCTAATTATTATTATTTATAGTAATGCAGAGGGCATTACTGGCAGGCAAGACTTACATGTAAACCTATGGATCTCACTGTGGTTGTTCTGGCTATCTTTAGTGTTCTTTATAACCTCGTTTGTCTTGGAGATGCATCTATATGAGTAGCAATTTCAGTATAGGTCTGATCAGCATTGGACATCTCAGAGACTTTACACCAAACCAATAAAATAAGGCCTAGTAGGACCTCCCCTCCCCTCCACTCATTTCTGGAAGATACTTCTTTCTGTAGGAGACCCAAGTTTCCAGCTCAGTGTAATGCCTAGATCACTTCATGACTATTCTAATGTTAACCAAAACATCAGGTAAACCCTGGAATATAATTTGTTTATTTGTTTCTTTTGAGGGGTTTTGGTGGGTTTTTGTTTTGCAATCTATAAAATTGGAATTATAAAAATAACAAAAATAGATATAATTCTGTGAGCCAGACTCTGCTGTAAGCAATCTCCATATATTAACTCATTTAGTTCTCACAATAACCAGTTATTACCCCCATTTTACAAATGAGGAAACTGAGGTACAGAGGGATTAAGCATCTTGCCCAAGGTCACTCCTTGTCCTGGTTCAGTGTCTTTGATGCTTCTCTGTTTTATGAATTTAGCTTGTCTTCTCAGTGCCCTCAAAAGAAACCATCATATCTCCTACCAGACCCCATCCCCACTTAGATAAATTCTGCCTACACCAAAATTTCTGCTATTTCCAGGAGCTCCTTAGGAGGGAACAAAGAGCATTTGTTTTGTCCTATTCAACAAAGACTAACCATGTGCTTCCTATGACTAGGGTCACCATACATCTGATTTCACCTGGGACAGTTCAGATTTGCACCTGTTGCCCTGGTGAAAATTATAGATATTAATAGCACCTCCTGTCACTTTCAGCGGTATCCTTCTGCACAGTAACTTAAATTATATGTCTGATCTTTAACATATTATTTTTGAATGTAGGGAATGAGTCTCTGTGTGTGTTTCCCCTGAAATTTTGAATTCTTTGCCTTTAAAATGCTTTGCTGTTTTTTCTTGAATTTATCTTGTACAGATGTCTATCTTTATAATTAAACCAAACTATTCATCCATCTCAGTAGTCCCTGGCAAAAGTGTTGAGGGTATGTAAAGGAGTAATGGGCCTTTACACCTATGACGCAGAGTCTTGATAACAATTCTAATTAGAACTCAGCTTACTCTCCCATTTTTCTGCTTAGTCCATAAGCTATTGTTGAAGTTGTTCTGTAAAAGGCATTTGAATGCATCCTTGACAAACACACTCACCTTCCATTTGTTTTGTAATTTCTAAATTGATATATTCACTTGCCTGATTGTTAAAAGAGGAGCATCCTACTCTCATTTGTGAGGGTTTCATTGAGGTTTCAAAGCTTTCATGCATTTCTTAGGGTATGCGTAAAGTAACAGTTTTCCCTGCTGAACTTTCACCGCTTCTTGCCCTGGTTCAGTTGTCTTTGATGCTTCTTTGTTTTAGGAATGTAGCTTGTCTTCTCTCAATCCAAAAAAAAAAACAGAATGAAAAGAAATAATTATGTTCCCTTTATATGCCTCTAGGTATCTTCCTATCATTTATCATTGTTTTAAAAATGGAGCGACTTTCCTGTTACCGATTGTAAGTAGATATCTGACTGGAATGCCCTTCATGCCTTCTCCCTCTAGTGAAATCTTACCTGTCCTTCCAGGCCCACATTAAACATCTTCTCTTCTGTGAATCCTCTAGATGGAATTAATTGCTACACCATCTGTGGCACTGCAGTTTTGTTTATCTTATATTATGACTTTACCCTCAACTGTCATTTCCCTTGGTTGTAAGCTCAATCACGGAGCAAGGACTCATTTTCAAATCCCTCCTTTGGGCCTAGCACAAGATCTGGTGAATATACACTTAACAAATGTTTGATGAATGAATACCATGTTATAGTATACAAAGTTATTTCAAATGTATTAGCTCATCTTCGCTCTATAGTAATTTTATGAAGTATAAGATTATGTTGTTCATACATACGAAGTATTATGAACACTTCCATTTCATAGATGGGAGAACCAAGAAATTTAGGAAGGTAAAGGTATGGGAAGAGGGGTGTAAACAACTCTATATGTTTCTAATTAATTGAAGTTATTCAAATAATACATTACTTAGTCTTCAAGGGCAATAAAGAAAATTTTGATTTGAGAAGAACAATATGATTGGACAACTTTTTCTATTGTCCAGAGAAAGCTTCTGCAAATTGTTTTTCAGTTTTTCTTTTTAGTAACAAAGTTATCAGAGCTACTATAAGCTTTGCTGTGAAAGCTTCATGTGACTCAAAAGTGCAGGACACAGGCTGTACTTCATAGATTGTACAAGGCAAAGAAGACAGAACTTGAAACTGTATTTCCTGAATAGGTTTTCCATTACCTTTAGAATGGTCTCCAAAATACACCTGCCTCCAAAGAGAAAAAGATCTTGGTCAGTCTTTTTCATCGCAGCCCACCGGGAAATTTCCATGTGGCAACAAGCCACAGCTAAAGCAATGTGGGTAGGACTTGTCTCAGACCCCTGAAAAATTGCCTAAGTGTCGTTTGGCATAGTCCAAACCTTTTCTCCCTAAATCATCTGCTTATTTTATTTTCCTAAGGAGGTAAGGATGCAGGAAAAACATACTAACATAAAATGTCATTTACACTTAACCTCTGAACAAGAAGTAATGGAAAATTGGATCTAAATTGAAGTAAGTGTGCCATAGCAAGAAAAGTTCAAAAATCAGACAAGCCAGGGGTGCTTGTTCTTTTAACTGGTATTTATTAAGCACCTATTATGTACTAGTAGGCACTGTATTACATGTCAGAGATTCAGTATGGGTGAAATACACATGTAAGGTCTTTGACTTCACAGAGCTTTTGGTCACAGGAAAGCCAAATTTTGAACACATAATTACAGTAAAACACAAGTGCCTACGTTTCAAAGAAGTCAAGGGAAGCCTGAGGAAGGGATATTTATGCTGGCACTGATGGATAAATAAGTGAGTTAGGCAAAGGAGGGGAAGGAAGATAGAAAATGAGGAAGAGTTTTTCAGGTAGAAAGAGATAGACCAGTGGAAGCTTACTGTGGCATGCTCCCTCTTCCTGAAAGGGAATAAAACTGGCTATTTGAGTAACTGAGAGAATTAAGAATATTTCCTAACTATTTTGAGAGAGTCAAAGCCCAAAGGGGTAGACAGAATACAAATCCTGTAGTACCTTATTAGTTATGTTAAGGAGTTAGGGCTTTATCCTCCGAACAAAGATCTGCCGGTGACGTTTTAATCAGGGTGGTGATATGATAGGCCATTCGTTGACTGCTGTGTGAAATGGATCGGGGGTAGTAAAAATGGTGATAAGGATACCAATATTAAGTTCTTAGAAAGTCCAAGCATAACAGACTGCAAAACAGCCATAAAACATTCCTCTCCCTCTACCCATAGCCTTTGGTAAGCACCTTGCCACAGAGACTCAGTGGCTCTGGCTAAGATTAACAAATACAGTGCAAAGGCTTGAAAAGTAGTTGAACGTTAAGACCTGTTCTCTCTTACTGCACTTGAAATCCTGAGACCACCATGTGGATGGGCTCAAGCTAGCCTGCTGAAGGATGAGAGGCCCCCCTAGCCATAAGTCATCCAGCCCTCAGCTGACAGCCTACCCACCACTAGATAGATACGAGTTAGGCCATGGTAGATCATTAAGCCACCATCCAAGTCACTCACAAATCACAGACACAAGAAAAAGTCCAGCAGAGATTAGCCAAGGTGGTCCAGACTTAAAGAACTGACCAGCCGACCCACAGAATTAGAGTTAAGTAAAATGACTTCTAAGCCACTAGGTTAGAGGGCCTTTGTGCTATTCAGCAAACACTAACTGATATTCCTGGTAAGAGATGATGCTGCCTTGAACCAGCAGGTTAGCAGTGAGGACTGACAGAAGGATACGGAATCAGGTATTTCAATCAAAAGAACCATGATTTTTGGTTTGGACCAATAAGCAGATGGTGGGGCTACTTGCTGAGCTCAGGAATAGCAGAGAAGGAAAATATATGAGGGAGAAGATGATAAGTATAACTGAGAATATGTAGAACTTGAGGTTGTTGAGAAACATCTAAGAAAGATGTCAAACAGGTCATCAGATCAATGATTAGAGACATACAAGAAAGATGCAGGCTGCAGACACAAATTTGAAATGTGTTGGTGTAGACATTGTGATTAAAGCCATGGTGCATAAACTTCCCTAAGCAACATAGGGAGAGTAAAAAGCCCAAAGGGCCCTAATAATTACTAAGTATGTAATTTTGGACAAGTTACTTAACATCTCTGAGTCTGTTTTACCACCTGTAAAATGGTGTAATGTTAATAGACTTACATTACCGTAATGTAATAAAGATTAAACAAAATTTATTTTGTTTCAGTCATTTGACACATATTAGACACTAAAAATGCTAATTAACTTCCCCATCCCTTATATTCAAATTACACAAAAATATTTTAGAGTCTTTTTGCTCCCTATTTTCTATTCTTGATATTCGTGAATTAGTGATGGCTTTTAATCGCGGACAATAGGAATACTTGATTATTCATTCTCCTTTTGAAATATTAAACAATTTTTCTTAAATTGCATGCATCAGAATTACCTGTGGAATTATTTAAAATGCAAGTTCCTTAGCTCCATAGTCTAAATACATGTTCAAAATTTGGCTTTTCTGAGCTTAGTTCCTTAGCTCTGGCTTAGACCTTCTGAACCAGAAATTCTGGGGTGTGCAAACAGGAATCTGAATTTTTAATAAGCTCTGAAGGTTCTTGTTACACACATACTCTAAAAGTTCATAATTCAAGCTTTTCCCTGTGGCTTCTTAATAATAATATAAAAACAAGCAAATGTCATTGAAATGTACCTGATACCCTGTGAAATTCTCCCACAAATGATCACACCCTAATCACCAGTCCCCAATTCTTCTGCTACATTAACTCTGTCCCCACCACCACTAGATAAAACTCTGCTATTAATAATATTCCGCCTGCCTGTGAGTTCAGCTGGTCTTCCTGGAAATGGAAATCTTTGCTCTCCTCCTGAACTTCCCTGATAACCATTTCATTATATTTCTAGAATACAGTCTGACCCATTCCACAATCCCAAAGCATCCCTCTCCCAGCACACTTGATCTCCTCCTGTTGAAATTCTGCCTCATCACTCAGGCAACTCTGCATGTTTTAATACACAGCCACATACACTACACGGCATCAGAATCATGAAATCAGTTGCTGATTAAGAATAAATATTGTCTCCCAGCTGCTAGGAAGGTTCAAACACTTGAAACTGATTGCGGAAAGAAAATAGGTCCAATCTGTTCTGTTCTACAAAATGTCAGTAGAGATGGTTATGCAGGCACGTCCGATACTTTTCTTTTGCACAAATTACAGGGTAGAATAGATGTAAGGATGGAATGAATAAAAATTGATAGCTCAGGAGAATAAAGGAAGTGGCAAATCTAGGAGCTGAACCCTCTGCAGGTCGCTACCTGTCATGGGCTTCTGATGCTAAATTTGTTTGAAGAGGAAGGGTTTCCCCTACCACCGTCATTTCCCAGAGATAGAGCTCTCTAATAATAGGTGCACTTTTCTAGGCACGTGTTTTGGGGAATGTGCTTGGTTCACAGTACTTTGGATCAAGAATTCAGGGTCCATAAATACACTGTATTTGTCTTTCTGACAGCAATTTGCTTATTCTCAGCAGCTGGAACAGAAGGGCGGAGATACACACGTGTTCTAAAATAGCACTAAAGGCCTATGTTTAAAATACCTTTAAATCTGTTCAATGACACCACATGCCAGCTCCCATTGCCTCTCCCTCCCAGCTCTTTCTGCGCCTCAGCCCGCTCCGCCATGGAGCTGCACAAGTGCGGAATCACTCCCGTTTGAAACAAAGGATAATCCTTCTCTGAATAAAATCATAAAGAGAATGAAAAAAAGCCCAAGCTCTATTCTCTCATTATGAAGTTGGGTTTTATATTTCTGCTGGTGCATTGTGAAGTATTTCTTTTGAAATAATACATTAGCAGCAGGTTGTTGATTTATTCCCGTTTGAATACCGCAGCCCCCGCAAGCCCGTGCTAAAGAACATCCTGTGTCCTTAACATACTTCAGCTCAAGTAATAATCACAGATGAGACGTGGTACCCACCCCTAAAGCACTGTGTGTGTACCTCTCCAATTTCTACCCTCGTGTATACAGTGTGCAGAAAAATATGTGGTCTTTTTTAAAAATTATTTTTTTTTCTAAAGAGACCAACCTACATGCAAATTGTTCTCAATTAGAAGAGGGAACTGCTTATACGGAAGAGATAGTGTGTACCTCCATATGCCAGGGGCTGGCTTCGACTCCACAAGCACTAATGTCATTATCACTGACGACAAGTCCCCTTGTGCACAAGTGCTGACACAGGACACCTCAAGGAATCTATTGAGGTGTTTCAATCTCAGGAGAATCTTTACAGGTCAGGTGAGAAAAAGGAGGTGCTTACATCACCACTTTTGATAATTCCCTTCTCCCTTGTAACTAACTGACTCTAATTGAAATAGACTTTTCAGGAGTCTCTCATGGCTAAGAATCTGAGACATTAATGATTAAAGAAAAAAATCATCCTCCAATCACTGTAAATTAAATTAAATTAAACTCATTGATTCAATTAACCCCTTCTCTATTCAAGACACTGCTTAATGAATGATTCAAATACAGTATTGTTTGCAAGTTTAAAATACCATAGAAAATCTGAGGCTCCGAAAACTTACATAAACATACATGGGATCCAACAGTTAGTAATACAAAATGATTCTAAGCCCATTACCCATATTACTGTAAATACATCACATTGTAGGAAAAACTAATTCTAGGGCAAAATCTATAGATTTAATGAAATACTTGATGCTAAAACCAGAGTTGAAGTTTTTTTAGATTCTTATAAAGGAGTGGGTACACTTACAAATAATCTAAGTGGAAGAACCACTAAGCCTTTGAACACCCTTGTTCTCTATTTTCAACTAAAAGCTGAAACCGTATCATTTCCTTCCAATAGAAATTTTAATGGTTTTAGTGCAAAATTGCATTTGTCATTTCTATATTTTACAGATGCTACAGTGATATAAATTTGAGCTGTATTGAGGAGCTATCCAAGAACCTATCATGTAAAGCACTGAAAACAATTCTTAAAACAAAGTTAATTTGTTTTATCTTTTATCCTTCTTAGTCTCTAACCTGGCTATTTAAGAACTATAACCACCACCATTACAAATGTGTTCTCTTACATATCTCACTGAAGTTATCATTCTGAAACATATGAAAATGGTCCTCTTTTTCTGAACTCTTGGATTTTCTCACTCCAGTTTCTACATTTCTAAATCAAGCTGCTGGACCAGCACACAGGAAAGAGTGCAAATGCTAAAGGTAGAGTTTAGAGATAGTGGCAGAGATTTATTTACCTAAGAGATAATGCAACAAGAAACAAGATTAAGATCTGCCCATTTTATCACAGGATTCAAGCACATCTGTCCTGGTCTCAACATGAACTCTATTTCCAGACCCAAAACCACAGTCCCTTATAAATGTGTACAAAATGCCCTGACAATAAATAAAAACCCCAGCTGCCGTTTCCACCCAAGGGACATAGTCAGACATAGGTAATAAAACTCTGGCTGACAGGCTGTCAAAGGATCATTTATTTTCATTCTCCACACATAAGAGAAAGAGCTTATGAACCTGTGAAACATGCCAGTGCGTACATTAAAATAAAATCTTCTCCATTAGAATTTTGACTTTCAAATCAATGTAAATGTCACATATTGAAACAAAGCAGATGCAAAAAATCTCAAGACATCGCCAATTCAAAAGCTAGAAACTCGAAATTGCTCAATATAATAGAAAATACATATTTTATTTACCAAGTGAAAAATATTTTTGACCTTCCACAGAAAGTGGAAGACTGACGAGCAGCTAACAGGTTAAGCCTGAGACTTTAAGAAGCAACTCAAATTACCTTCAGTTATAAGTGATATGAAATGAAAAGTCACAATTTAGTTCTAGGAAGCAGATGGGAAAAAAATGTTGCCAATTTCTCAGTGTAGTAGAGACATCTTCTTGGTGATGCATAAAGTAAGGAGCAGAATGAGGAAATCTGTACAGACTTTAGAGTGAGAAATTGGGGAAAATTTCTTTGACCTGTTAAAATTTGATAGAGTGACAAAAAATTACCAGTCTCATACCAAAGGAATGAAAGATAATTTTCCACTCTATCCACACACACAAAAAAAAGAATAGATGTTTCTGTTCGTTGCTAAGAAAATAGTTAAACATTTTTTGTTGTTGAGGGCCAAAAATGTTGCTAGGGTATGTGCAGAGGTAGAACTGCTTTGAGGAAAACTTCCACTAATACCTTTATGTTGAAATATACAGTCCATTTGATCCCACTGAAATGCCTGTGAAAACCAAGTCAGTAATAATAAAACAATAAGAGTATTATCCCTACAACAATATTACCTACAAAGCACTTATTGTACACAAGGTATAGCTCTAAGTGTCACACATATACTAATTCAGTTACTCTTCATAACATCCTTATTATATATCATTTGTATTTTATACCTGAGGGATCTGAAATACAGAAAGGTTTCATAACTTCACCAAGCCACTCAGCTAGTAAGTGGTAGAGCTCAAAGACAAACCTGGATAGTCTTGCTCTACGGATTGTGCTATTAACCACAAATGTAAGAAAAGCAACAGGGAAAGAATATGGTACATATGCTCAGTTTTATTGCTGACAGTCAAAAAAGAAGTGGTGGAAACTGCAGTAAATTGGAGAACAAAGCCATTTGAGAATGGAATTCTATCCTTGGACTACGGGTTTGCAGCCTTAGGCTTGAAGAAGATAATGACCACATTGCCCAAGATGGGATGTGATGGATGGTGTGACCTTGAGAATTGACTAAGGTAGTAATTCAGAGCCTTGTGGTAGGTTGATCCCCAGAGACTGGGGAGATGGGTGAATGTGAACTTTTGTGGCGTACCAGGCACTAGCTTCCTTGTTCACAACATGATAAAAGGAACAGGACCTAAGGCATTGACAGACAGCTACATGAATTCCTGTGGAAATGAGGCAAATAGCATCTTAACAAAAGTTCCTAGAGTAAAACTTGGTACTTGAGGAGAAGTGCTACCTGCAAAGCCAGACATTTTAAAACTATCTTATGGGACCAGTTAGAGAGCAATGGCCATCGTGACAATGGCCATAGATATAGACAAGGATTACTCTCATTTTTCCTAGACTGTGTTGATCCCAAAGTTCTGAAATAACCCAAGAGATAGAGCAGGACTTGTTAAAAATGAGTGATACTGGACTTTGTTCTGGGGAAACAAGAGCTAGAATAAATTTCAGGAGGGCAAGAACTTTTGTCTTCTTTTCCAAAAATATGTTCAGAATTGAGCACATCTAGTATCTAGCAGTCAGTCAATAACTATTTGTGGAATAAATCTAGAAGAAAAGGTATATTTTTTATATGTCGGGTTTTGGAAAAATTCTTACTATTTATTCATCATTAATTTGCAGGGGTATTTTTAAACTGAAAGGAACTTTTACAATTAGCCCCATATTTTATGGATGACAAAACTGGAAGACCAAAGAACTCAATAGGTTAGTAGGAGAGTGAGAACCAGAGACCACCTAATCCTTCCTCATTCTAGCAGTATCACTACATACTCTTCTTCTCAGAAATTCTTGGCTCGAAATTAAATGGCTGATTAAGGTTCACAAAGTTTTAGATAATTAAATTACATATTTTCCAATCATCCATGCTGCTGTAATCATGTAAAAGTAATTCCTACTTCCTATCATGCCTTTTGTATTCTCACCTTCAACTTTCACACTTGCCATTGGCTTCTACCCAGAATGCTTTCCCATGCTACCTCTTTGTTGGAACATGTTCTCCTTGGAGAACAGCTCAAAGTTTTCTCACCATGGAGTCTTCCTTAACTAACATAATTCTGTCATTGGAAATTTGCCGATTTGCAGCTGGGAGTCACTGTCTGGTCTGTGTATCCTACTCACATTTGAAGAGGCAATTAGGGTCATTCATTCTAAACTGGATTAAGTGGAACAACTTCTCTGTAATAGATAGTTCATTCGGTTGCTTTTTTTTTGCCTTTAAGTCATTAAAGAAGACATTTCAACGAACAAGTGTTTTACCAATAATTTCTAGAGAGTCAGTGTTTTATTTATTTGTAACTCAAGTTGAAGGGGCTAATCTTGCCTTTCATTATTACAATTTTAGTGTTTTATCCTTTTTTACTCAGAGATAGGAGAAATATTTCCTCCCAAGTTGATTTTATAGGTAACTGCTGAAGACAAAAAGAAAGTCACAGAAGTAGGGATGCTAAAATACAATATTACAATTAGGTAAGAAAACTAAGGGCTTATTTTTGAATGCTTTTTGAATAGATTTGTTTTTAAAGGGTTTTTTTTTCTTAATTAAAATGAGAAAAAAGAAAGGTAATCAGAAGACTCTCACAAGCCCCCATTGCCACTATGGACACCTAAAGTCCTTACTAAGAAAATACCATAGTCCTCACAAGCCCTGAGGCCAGTTAGGGGAACTGCCTGGAATTCACATGGCTGTATTTCTTCAGATTAGGAGCACAAGTTGTGCCCTCCCCAAACCCCCACCCTGTGACCCAAGCTGTTGCAGCATGGTACCATCTTGAAATGAGAGTCACTAGTGGAATAACTGGGGAAGGAGGATAGCCACTGTACCTCTTCAGCCTTGGGGCTGCACCATCATTTCACCAAGCTCCATATTTCACACAGGTGGCTGCAATGCCACAACCCCAGCTGCTCAGAGCCTGGGCCCAAGAACAGCCATGACCCCAGTTCTGCACAGCAGGGAAACCAACCCTAGGCTGGTTGAACTGCTCCACATCCATGCTCCCAGCTGGAGAAACAGCCCACCAGGCCCTCTTCTGGCAGACACACTTGGCAGGGTGGCTGAGCAGCTATGTGCCTGAGTCCCCAGCTGTAAAAGCAACCCCCTAGGACTCACCTCTTCCACACATGCCCCTGAGTGAACTAAGCAGCCATGGGCTCATACCTGTGGCCACCAAAATAGCCCAATAAACCCACACTCTACAGACACTCCTGAGCCAGCCAAGTAGCCATGGGCCCATGCCCCTTGTCTTCCTCAGATGAAGTCATCCTTCACCTGGCCAAGCCACTGCACACCCACACCTTTGAGCAAAAAAATAGTCTAGTGGACCCAACTCTGGTAGACTGACATTGAGCTGGCTAAGCATCTGTGGCCCACTCCTCCAGCCATAGTAATAGCCCAGCAGCCCCACTACTGATGAATTAGTTCCCACATCAGCTGACTCACCCCACACATTTGTACCCATGGCTTGAGAAACAGCTCAGCAACCCCAACACTGCCAACCAGTCCCTGAGTTCACCTACCCACTGTGTGTACATGTGCACTCACAGTCTGAGAAACAATCTGGCAAACCCATCCCTGGCAAAGCTGTGCTACCATTACCATAAACTCTTGCAGCCTAGGCCACTGAGGTACTTGTAAACATTACTGACATGATTAATAACTCAAAAAATTGCACAGAGACTATACTATTACATCTATGCAGAACAGAAGGCAACACACCCCACAAACTGACACTCCAGGACCTACCTATTGGAATAAGTCTTTCCCTAAAAAACTTACTCCATAAAATCAGAAGAGGTGACTGCTCAACCAGATGCATAGATATCAACATAGGGTCACAACAAACATGAAAAAGCAAGTAAACATGACATCTCCAAAGGAACAAAATAATTCTCCAGTAACAGATCCCGAACAAAATGAAATATACAGAAAAGAAATTTAAAATAATAATCTTAAGGAAACTCAGCAGACACAAGAGAATACAGATAGACAATTCAAGAAAATCAGGAAAACAATTGATGATTTGAATAAAAAATTCAACAGAGATAGATATCATAAAAAAGAACCAAGCAAAAATCTTAGAGCTGAATGATTCAATGAGTAAAATAAAAAATACAATCAAGAGCTTTAACAGACTAGACCAAGTAGAAGAAATATTTTCTGAACTTGAAGACAGATCCTTTGAAATAACTGAGGCAGAGAAGGAGGAAAAGAAGGAGAAGAGGAAGAAAAAAAATGTGATCTCTTAAATCAATCATCTGTACATTCTTCACAGAAATAGAAAAAAAAAACCTTAAAATTCATATGGAATCACAAAAGACCCTGAATAGCCCAAACAATCCTGAGCAGAAAGAACAAAGCTGAAGGCATCACACTAACTTCAAAATATACTACAAAGCTATAGTAACCAAAACAGCATGGACTGACATTAAAAACAGACCAGTGAACACAATCAATCCATGTATTTAAAGCTAAGTGATTTTTGACAATGGTGCCAAGAACATTCGCTTGAGAAGGAATGATTTCTTCAATAAATGATGCTGGGAAAACTGAATATCCATATGTAGAACAATGAAACTAGACCTGTATCTCTCAACACATACAAAAAATAAACTCAAAACAGATTAGAGACTTATATGCAAGACCTGAAACTATAAAACTTCTAGAAGAAAACATAAGGTTAATGCTTTAGGACATTGGTCTGGGAAAGATTTTATGAATAAGACCTCCAAAGCACAGGCAATAAAATCAAAAACAGACAAATGGGATTATATCAAACTAAAAGCTTCTGTACAGAAAAGGAAAAATCAATAGAGTGAAAATACAACCTACAGAATGGAGGAAAATATTTGCAAACTATTCGTCTAGCAAGGGATTAATATCTAGAATATATAAGGAACTCAAACAACTCAACAGCAAAACAAATAATTTGATTAAAAATTGGGCAAATGATCTAAATAGACATTCTCAAAAGAAGACATACAAATGGCCAAAACATCAACTTTCATCAGATAAATGAAAATCAAAACCACAATGAGATATCATCTTAATCCAGTTAGAATGACTTACCAAAAAGACAAAAAATGACAAATGCTTGTGAGGATATGGAGAAAAGGAAGCTATTATACACTGTTGGTGGGAATGTAAACTAGTAGAACTGTTACGGAGAACATTTTGAAGTTTCCTCAAAAAACTATAAATAGAACTACCATAATATCCAGCAATCCCACTACTGGATATACATCCAAAGGAAAGGAAATCAGTATATTGAAGAGATATCTGCACTCACATTTTTATTACAGCACTATTCACAAGAGCCAAGATATGGAATCAACCTGAGTGTCTATCAGCAAATGAACAGATAAAGAAAATGTGGCATATATACACAATGGAATACTATTTGGCCATAAGAAAAAGAATGAAATCCTGTAATTCACATCAACATGGATGAGCCTGGAGGACATTAAATGAAATAAGCAAAAACAAAAAAATAAATACCACAAGTTCTCACTCACATGTGGAAGCTAAAAAATGTTGATCTCATAGAAATTGAGAGTAGAAAAGTGGTTACTAGAAGCTGGGTAGGGTGAGAGTGGAAGGATAGGGAAAGACTGATTGGTTAAAGGATATAAAATTACAGCTAGATAGGAGAAATAAGTTCTAGTGTTCTATTGCATTAACTATAGTTAATAAAAATTTATTATATACTTTCAAATAACTAAAAGAGAGGATTTTAAATGTTCCTAACATAAAGAAACAATAAACACAAAGGTTGCACTAATTTGCAGTCCCACCAGCAGTGTATGAGAGTTCCTGT
>VBSM01000529.1:75808872-75869569 GCA_008086735.1 Cheirogaleus medius
AAAGAAACAATAAACATTTGAAGTGATAGATATGCTAATTATATGCAATTATATGTATTGTTTTGAAAACTATACATTGTATTTATCTACACATCACTTTGTACCCCATAAATATGTACAATTATTGTGTGTCAATTTAAACAATTTTTGAAACAGGGAGAAAAAAACACCATCCTATGCTCAGATGCCTCCAATGACTGGCTCTCCTTTCTAGAAACATTTGAAATCTTCTATTGCCACCTATAAATAGAGGAATACAGAATATTCAGTAACAATGCAACTACTTTCATGAGAGAATGCTGAAAGTCTATTATTAACTCTCTCTTGACTCTATCCATTCACTGTTACATAGCATGACATAGTGAGATTAGATATATTAACTCCCCAGGGTATGAAACAAAATTAACAAAAATAGAATTTCTATATTTTATCTTTTCTGAGAGTTTCATGGCAGTTTTTCAAAATTTATTCTAAGTACATATTTAGGATATCAGCTTCTGACCACAAGCACTCTGAGCTTACACCCTGGTACATCATAGGACCATAAATATAAGGGATAAAATATCATAACACTTAAAATAAGTAATTGTGTTAGAAAAAAACACAGATACACACCCAAAAACAATTTAAAAAATTAGTCAGTCAGGGTGGGTGTGCCAGTGATCCTAGAATGTCCTTGGCTGATAGAGTAGTCATAATCAGAACTACTGGAGTGGCTCAAAGTGGTATCAAATGTGGATCAGTTCTCATAATCCCTAATACTTGAAGCAGATATTAATTCATTCTAATTTGTTTCTTTTTTTTTCTTAGTGACATAATCCCTTTATCACACTCTATTTTCAGTTTCCTGGATCATAATAATATAATGAAGAAATAAAAATATAAATCTGTATCTAGATTTCTCAACAATAACAACAACAAAATGGCTTAGATTTTATTAACAAGAAGACAAAGTACAGTTCAATTTAATGATGCAGAGTAGTGTTAATATAATTAATATAATGGAATACAGTCCTCAATTAAGTATTTCCTTTAATATTTTAATTTCAGTGAGGAAAACTCTTATTGATGCTTTTGATTTTTACAGATTATTGGATATTTTTAATTCTTAGTACTTGGGTGGGTATAAACAGTACATAATGTAAAACTGGGAAGATAAGTGTTAGAGAAAAGTTTAATATATCTAACAATATGAACTCATGTACTGAAACTGCTATGGAACTTACTGAGACACATTAATGTATTGCTATTCAGTAACTTCTATTTTTTTTTCATGTTAACTCTTATGAGGAAAAGATTCTGGGCTTGTACCAAAAGTGACTATGAATTAATTTTAATTATATTGAAATATATATTGAGGTGTGTGAATAAAATTGCATTCAAAACTGCTGTGGTCTACAGGCTGCCCCAGCACCTTTCTAATGCAACTGAATTTATTAGTTGTCTTTGAATGGTTGAAGGCTATGCATCACAACTTATTAATTATCTTTGTGGAATAAATGGGCTGCTCAT
Source organism: Cheirogaleus medius (assembly GCA_008086735.1). Lineage (NCBI taxonomy): Eukaryota > Metazoa > Chordata > Mammalia > Primates > Cheirogaleidae > Cheirogaleus > Cheirogaleus medius. Next base: position 75,810,385 of record VBSM01000529.1, read on the forward strand.
TTTTGAATTTGACTGACTTGTAATCTGTTTCTTAGACGTGTGTATGCACATTTCTTATCTGGCATGCACCAATGGTTGTTTGCCAATCATCCCCCCCTTTTTTTTTCCTTTAGTTCTAGAAGCCCCAAATTTTAGCTAGGCACACACCAGCTCAAAATGACATTTCCAACTTTTCTTGCACCTGTGTGTGACCATGTGACTGAGAGCTGGCTTGTGTGAATGTGGAAGTGACATTGGGCATCTTACAGGAAGTTTTCTCAAGGACAGGATGCTCACACTGCTTTACCCCTTTCTATTTTCTGACTGTAATTTAGCCCTATTGGACCATATGATAAACTTGGGATGGAGGCTATACATACAAAAGAAAGACAGCAAGGAGGTATTATAGGAGCCCAGATTCTTCCATGACACTATGGAATACCATTTCAGCCATATGCTGCCTCCTCCATCCACACTTCTCAAAGGCAAGAGAGAAATAAATGTTTATATTATTTAGGCCACTATTAATTATGTTTCTCTCTTGACCCTGTTAACATGGGATGATACATGTAAGTCTATCTTTGGATGATGTGAGGTAAAATAGGGGACAGAAGTACTGAGAATAATGTTTGAGATATTTTTTGTAGGATGGGAAAAGAAGAATAGACAGGTCATATATAGGATAATTAATTGTCTGAAAGAATCTTTATAACTCTGCTTTTATCTAAGCTGTTTATTCCTTAACATAATGAGTATAAAGTCACCTGTACTGTCTTGAGGCATACCCATTCCCAAATAAGAACAAATGTACTCTGGATACAAAACAAGACACCATTCCTTACTAATGAAGTTCAGGTGCCCAAGCAAAAATGAAACCATGGATTTGGGTTGAGCAAGAGAATTATTGTATATACTGATAACTTTCTTGAAAAAAATTAATTTGGGGAATATGCTGTCAGACTGTCCTAAGGAGAAAGAAGATGATAACAGCTCTCTCTAGTAGAAATGCCTTTGAGAGAGACAGAAGGTAGGAAATATGATCAAACAAGGAAATTGATGATGAGGTTCACACAAGAAAACTACTTGTCATACATTTTGAACCACATGAAAAAAAGGGCACAAAATCAAGACTTTTCTATAATTTTCAAAACCAATATTTTTACCTTTTCTTCTTTGATTTTTTTTTATTCAACAGTAAGAGTGTTCCTCTTTTGGTGATGAGCACTATGGTTATAGTGTTAAATCTGGCATCTCTGTGTGAACATACAACATAACAGGGAATGGACAATTGTTCATATTTGACTCATTTAGGCACTGACATTGAAAATGGCAATGGATATGTTTCAGAGTCCCTGTCCCCAGGATGCTTAGTTCTCAATATTATAGGATACCTATATCTCCACCTGCCTCACCAACTTCTATTCTCAGAAATACATGAGACTTTAAAACATTACCCTACCAGCTATCCTTACCAAAAAAAATCAATTAAATAATGTCTTGATAAAAAGGGATATATTTGGTCTTTGGTAAATGAAAGTGGTATAAAGATCTTGGAAAGTGGAATGATATTTTTTAAATGCCTTGACAGAGAAAAGCAATCAAATTATAAAACAAGAAGGAAACAAAGACACCTTAATACCTGGGTATAAATGAAGAATCAAAGAATAAAACAACATGTCTGTGTATTCAAAAGGTTGAGTTTATGATTGAAGTGCCAATGTGTTATGCAAGAGTCGTAAAGAGGCAGGAAGGGAAAGTGTATAGAATAATTAGAATAAGAGTAAAACAAAGGTCTGCTTCTGCATTTCAGGTGTAGCTCACAAAAGTTTGGTTTTGCTGTTATCAGTTAGAGAAGAGATGTACAAGTACATACTAAATGCAGTAGACTACCACAGTATAGACCCAATGTGATTATATATGATCTATTACTAAATACTATTGAACAAAGTAGAATGAGTATCTATGCTACTGATACATGGCTGCTGGTAGAAAGACTCAATAATAGGAATATGCCCATGCTCTAAAGAATATGCATAGATGGTAACTATAATAACAACAAAACCCAAACTCAGTCAATTTCTGACTGGATTGACTCAACAAAATCCCCAAACTATAGATTCTGGGTAAGAAGGAGAATTCAGGTTCATTTATTCACATCATTCACTGATATTTAATACATCACAGCATTCCCACCTATGTGAATATTTCACATCATGGGAAACTCTGTATCAACACAACAGTCCATCCTATATAGGACAACTCACTGTTAGAAAGTTCTTACATTCATGTTGAACTTAAACCTATTGCCATTGTTGCTAGATTTATTCCTTGGGTTCATAGAGAGTGCACATCAGCAACAGTGTTTCAAGTAGCTAAAGACTTCCACCATGTTCTCCCTTACCACACTTTTTGCCCCTTTGGTAATGAAGAACTTTGGTCTTCTCCCTGAACAAAGTTCCTAAAACAACTAAGAGAGTGATTCTAATCAATGCCAAGATGAGACAACTTCTCCTCACCAAACTCTACATAATTACAAAATATTATTAGAGGCTAAACACCCAGGTCCAACTTCACAGAAATCTGAGAGAAGTAAAACCAAACCACCTGTTCAGAATTACCTGTAAGCAGGAGCCATCTTGGCTCAGAAATACTTCCTTGTTCTGAGGGCACTCTCTTCTAGTACCAGAACCTTTGAGTGCTTCTGGAGACTGAGCCTCTCATCCCAGATATGGGAAAGCTTTTTGCAGAGGACTTAACAGTAGATGGCTAACTTGTTGAAAGTGAGGATGTGAGGAGAGAGATTTTATACTGACCTTCTGTAATGACAGTATACTATTTACAGTGGCTGGTTAGGATGTAGATGCAAGGTCAAGGCTCAAGTTCAAAGACTGTATATTTCACACAGCTGGTATTTTTCCACCAAGAAAGTGGCCAACACATTCTAAAATTTGCATTAAGTTTTGCACCAGCAAAGAAGAGATGAAAAGATCCCAGGCCCCACAGAAAAGGACTGAAAAACATCTTCAGTGGAATCCGGAATTTAGAGCTCACACATGGGACTTTGCCTACTAATCTCTATTCTAAGAGACATAGGCTTTAAACACTTGCCTCCCAAACCCACAAAGTAATCATATTTTTTCTTTTTAAAATGTCTAATATTAATTGATAATACACTATTCAAGGTAACATATACATGTTTCAGAGGAAGTTCAAAATAGAAGATATTCACTAGCTATGTTTATTCTGTGAAATAGAATATCTTGAACTTGATCTACGCACAATTGTAAACACCAAGTGTACAGATAATATCAAAACCTAAAGCCAGTCTAGATTATGGAAATAAGTACCAACTCTGTGAATGAGCTCCTCCTTTACATTGGGAGGAAGGGGCAATATGTTTTAATAGATGATAGCAGATGCTAAGGCCAAAATAGCTATATACACAAGAAGGAAGATATCTTTACAGGATCCAGCAAATGGGGGCAGGTTCCCAGATAATGTAGCCCTTATGCTGTGCCCATGGAGAAAAAGTAAGGTCCAGGTAAAGGAAAGGGAGATTCCATGGCATTTCAAGTGGTGCAAATAGTATGATCCAAAGTGGAGCATCAGGAGCAGCAGATGATCTCCATTGAACAATTAGTCCAGTTGGACTGGGAGGAGGGATTCAGTGAGAGAGCGGTGGAAAAGGCAGATAAGTCGGAGACGGGAAAGGTCTTAAGATGCTGAATTGTTAATAAAAAACTTCAACTTGTTAGGGAAAGAGGCGTTCCCACCAAGACTATCTTATCATTGACAATGTTTAAAGTTGCTGGTACATGGTGATTATATAATTATATATTTTAGTTAGCACTGTTAATGTTTTTAAACTCTGCAAATAATGCTTCTCCTTTTTACCTACACTCGGGAGCTGACTGCTTCCATCTCCCCCTTGGTACCTTAGTGGTTTAGAAAAAGTTATAGAAACTTTCTTGTGAAATATGAGCTCATATTTGACACAAATATCTCTCTCCCTCTCTCTCTCTCTCTGTCTCCGTAAGTCCTTATAATTTCCTTGCTAGGCATGGGGTAAGTCTTTTATATACATTATCTTCCTTAGTCCCAAAACAAACCTGTAATTATTATTGTCCCCACTTTATAAGTGAGGAAAAGAGGCTTAGAGAAGTTAATTGGCTCGCCCAAATTCACACTGCCAATGAGTAGCAAAACAGAGTCAAACTCAGGTATTCTGGTACTAAATTTCACATCTTTAACAAGTTTTCCTATTTTAATTGTCATCAATAATTAGTACTTTTGCAACCCTTTGAAACATACTTGTGTCATGTTTTTAAACTGTCATTGCTCGAGTTTTTCTCACACATTCTATGCTGCCACCATCTGGTCTCTTGTAAAACTTTCAAGCTTTTCTTCCAAGTCATTCTCAACCTTATCAGAGTTTTGCATTCCCTTGAAAGAGGGCTGAAATTGGTGTGGACTGGATTTACATTACTGAAAAATTCCTAATCTTATCAATATACTCTCCTTTACTCATCTGCAATGTGTAAGGGTCATAAAGAGATTAAAATGTAAATTAATTGACTAATGAAATTGTGCTGGCAAAAGAGAAATTCATAGCAAATCAGCCACTGTGCAAAAATGCTGCTAAGAGGATGTGTCAGTTCTGCATTCAGAGTGGAAAGTGAGTTTGATGTACTTTTCCCTTGGTCAACTGTGAGAACCTTGAATTAATAAGTAAGAGAAAGTAGGCAAATAGGACCAAATCAATAAGGCCATACAGATGAGACTTGAAGGGCAGGGAAGAAACCAGGAGAAAGTTGGTGCTTAAGTCATTGACTTCTGAAAGGCTGATGGTCATAATCCTATGAAAATAAAACATGTTCACATTTGTAAGAATGAGAACAATAAAACCCTTGCCAAGTCTTTACCATCATCTGGTTTTCTCTGCCAATCTCCACCTACCACAAACCACAGATTGTGTTAAATGTGACTCGCCCTGTGGGAAGCAGGGGAAAGAAACAAAAAAGGAAAACATTTTGATGTGGAAGGAGCAAGAGACAGGGAGTTTGCAGTTCTGTGTTCTGATCTGCCTCGCTGCCCTTCATCTGTTCCTGAGTAGTTAAATCAGCTGATCTAGAAGTGCCTTTGCAGTTCTCACACCTTGATTCCCCTCTTGAGAGTATAACCTCAATACTGTCAGGAGGTTATCAGAATATTGAGGATGGAAAGGAAAACAACAGGTGTTTAGTGCCTACTACTTTCCAGGCATCATGTAAAGTACTTCAAACCCATTGTTTCGGTTAACTGATAGAGCTACCTTATGAAATAGAGATCATTATCCCTGACCTAACACTTACTAATGTATGGAGCACTATTTTAAATATTCTAATCAATAAATCTTCACAACAACCCTAGGAAGGTAGCGATTATCACTGACTACATTTCACAGATAAGGGATCTGAAGCCCTGAGAGGTTAAATAACGTGCCCAAGATCACACAGTTAGTGAACATGGAGCTATTAGAGTCCACCTGGTTCCCGTGTCTATGCTCTTAGCCAATACAACCCTCTAACACCTCTTCAATACACACATACACATACCTTTTATTAATTATTAGCCACTCTGGTAAAATGCTGGGTCTTAGTGGAGACTGAAACTTGTATCACAGCTAATTGAAGTTTGAGATTGACTATTGGTCAATAGTGGATGCCATTATTCATATCACTAAGGTTAATAAAAATAATTAGTTTCCTCTATTTTAAAGTGTTATTTTAGAACATCTATAAATCTATAAATGCATAAATGTCATAGAAAATCTTCTTTGATCTCCACTCAAGGCTCCATATTGCATCATCCAAACTATTTCTGTATTTAATCTTGAAATGTTCCGCTTTTAAAATACTGAATTTTTTAAGTTCTGCAGAATGAATCATTACAGACACTGTGTTTTGAAAACAATTGTTCAATTTAAAGGTTTTTGCAAAAGGAGGCAATCATTCCAATTCTCTTCAAAGTAAGCACAAGGCTCCCAGCCCCCACTTAGAAGGCTGTAGTAGAAATAGGTAACTTAGAACTTTAGCCAGTAATACTTTTCTAAGTTAGGGATTGACATGAGCAGTCTTTACTTTTCTGGCCCTTGGAGATATTCTCTTCAGCTACAGAGAGCTTTGAACCCTCCTTTAATTGATCCATTTCTTCTACTTTCTAAGAAAAGCAAAATATCAACAAAATTCTGCTTGTTACTCCAATAACTGTGTACATTTTTAGGAGGAGCACTTGCCCCAACATTTCTCTTAGATCTGCATGACACAGCGAACTGACTTCCCAACAAGCTGGCCTCTTAATTTCATCTTGCTCTGAAAGTAAAAGAATAAAGGGCTCAGTGATGTTGAAGCAACACTCCCAACAGCCAAGAAGAAAACCTTAGTGCCCATTCTGTCACTGGCAGACTGGGAGCAAGACTAATAAATTTCTGGCACACAAAGAAACATTTGCTCCTGTATCGGACTAAGTCCTGATCTTTAAATTGTGACAACCTTGCCAAGCAATATGGCAATGAGCCAATGAAAGGATATGTATAGCTTAGGTTTGGGTTTTTTTTTTTTTTTCCTTTCTAACTGCTGCATGTAGACAGAATGAAAAGATTGAGAGAGCTGGAATTAACTATCCATTTCTCCCCAATATATTGCCAATTTTGTAACATGACAGGTCTGCATTTACTTTCACTTATTATTCCTGTTGTCTGGCTTCTGGCCCCAACTATTACCCTGACAGTTATCAGACACTTTTCTACTTTTCAAATCCAGTAGTTTCTTCTTAGTTCTCATCTGCCTGTGCCCCCAACGTGGTTGACATTATATAATATTTTTTAAAATACCTCTTTTCCATGGCTGCTCTCTCCTTGTTCTTTTCCCTTTTCCCTATTTCTTGCTCTACACTCATTTCCCAGTAAGGGATTAGCATACATGCTAACTCATAGGAATGCAAAAATATTCTACCTTCATGTAAATCAGTAGAGAGCATGATACTCAAGAATCAGGCTCTCAAAGCTGACATACCTAGACTTGGTTCCCAACTTTACAACTGCTTAATGTTTGTGTCCCCCTAAAATTCAGATTTTGAAGGCCTTTGGGAGATGATTTAGTCATGAGGACTCCACCCTCATGAATGGGACTAGTGCTCTCATAAAAGAGGCTGGAGAGCCCCCTTGCCTCTTCCACCATGTGAAGACACAGAAACAAGGTGCTATCTATGAAGCAGAGTGCCCTCACCAGACACTGAATCTGCTGGCACCTTGATCTTGGACTTCCCAGGCTCTAGAACTGTGAGCAATAAATTTCTGTTGTTTATAAATTACTCACTCTAAGGTATTTTGGTATAGCAGCCTGATCGAACTAAGACAACCACTTACTATGGGCATATTACTTTATTTCTCTGAGCCTCTGTTTCCCTCGTCTGTAAATACTGATCATAATAATATTACCATTTTTTAGATTTGTTTGAGAGGATCCAATTAAATAATGTTTGAAAAATACCATGTTCATGGCACATTAGTGTTTCAATAAAAATTACTATTATTTTTTTTTTATTTCAAGGAAATATGAGAGTACAAACATTTTGGTTGCATTTTATATCTTTGCCTCTCCCTAGCAAGGGTTAGAGGTATGTCCCTCCCCTCCACAATTATTTTTAATTTCAGCAGCCTTTGGTAGACAAAATTAGAAAGGGATCAGCACTGGAGACGTTAACTAGAGAATAACCAACGACAATTGGATTTCAGTTTGATAGAATTACAAAATTGGGGAGCTAAAAAAGACCTTTGAGTCCATGGGTCAGCAAGTTATCCCTGCAGAATAAATACAGCCCACTGCCTGTTTTTGTAAATAGATGTATTGGAACAGAGCCACGCCCATTCATATATTGTCTATGGTTGCTTTTGTGCTTTAATAGCAGCATTGGGTAATTATGAAAGAGACTGAATGGTCTGCAAAACCTAATCTAATTTGGCTCCGAATCTAGTCCAACCCCTTCATTTTCCTGATGAGAAAATTAAATACAATCATTTAATTCAGAACTTTGCTAAGAAAATTTCCCAATATATCATCTTTGTTAGTTTACAGGAAACTTATGTGTATGCAGACAATTGACTGATATAAATAAAACCTGCCTCATTAGCTTGTTCTATTGCTTCTATGGCACAGTTATAGTTCTTGGGAGCCCCACAGAACATAGTGTTTTAATCTGACACTATATATCTAGCACTTGCTCTGTAGAAAGGAAAGTAATTCCCATTAGGACCAGCAAAACCTGAGGCTGAAAGATAGTATAAGCTCATGCCAAAAGCTGAATTTTACTTAATATAAAGAAAGGTGGCAGTTTCCAATTTCAGCAGAAAGTGGGAGTGTCAAATTGCTACAGAAACTGCTGTCCTCCAGAGATTGATGACCCGAATGAACCCAGAGGAATTTTTTATTCTCATGAGATGGCTTCCTTAGATAATTCTGGGAAGGAGTGGTAGGTCTTCAGAAATGTTAGAATGCTGTCTGTTTCCTGGTAACTACTTGCAGAGGTTGATAGGAGTCAATGAAACCAAACAAAAAGCAGGAATAGGGTGGGGCTGAGGCATGTAATCAGTGGCTATAGAGACTATCAGTGGATTTTCCAGAAAGAGGAACATTTCATGGTTGAAGCTTTGATTTGCTTCTATTATTTTCACATTCATTCCCTAATAACACAAATAGAAGCCATTTCTGGAGTTCCCAACAGTTAAGCTTAGCTTCAACTTAAAACTTCAAAGAGTTAGATGGCTGGGCGCGGTGGTTCATGCCTGTAATCCTAGCACTCTGGGCAGATCGCTCAAGGTCAGGAGTTTGAAACCAGCCTGAGCAAGAGCGAGACCCCGTCTCTACTAAAAATAGAAAGAAATTAATTGGCCAACTAAAAATATATAAAAAAAAAATTAGCCGGGCATGGTGGCGCATGCCTGTAGTCCCAGCTACTTGAGAGGCTGAGGCAGGAGGAACTCCTGAGCCCAGGAGTTTGAGGTTACTGTGAGCTAGGCTGATGCCTCAGCACTCTAGCTGGGGTAACAGAGTGAGACTCTCTCTCAAAAAAAAAGTTAGATGCACATGTTTTCCAGCAAAAAAAAAAAAAAAGAAAGAAAGAAAACATCATTTCCTTTTTAGGAAAACCAGCTCTATTTTCTTCTCTGCTGCAAGGAGTGCCATTAGCCCTAAGGTACACAAAACATTTAAGGGATGCAGAAATAACCCATAGCTTTTGCTAGCAGAAGCCTTCACACATGGTGTGAAGCCTTCCCACCAAGCCTTCCCTATGGTGTCCTACAATCACCTAATTAGGAATCTCTAGGTGAGGTTGTTTAAAATGCGGATTTCTGGTCCCTGTTCCAGGCATTGAATCAACACCTTTGTGTGTCACACTCAGGCAAGTGCATTTCCAACAAGCTTCTCATGTGATTCTAATGCATATTAGAGTTTGGAAATCAGGAGTCCACTGAAGAAGGAACTAGCTCTGCCATTTTCTTGCCTTGTGACTTTGAGCAGTTTACTTAAAAATGAGTACAATACAATTTGCTAGCTAGCCAACAAGAGTAATAAATTTTGAGAATTAAAAGCGGAAAGCCCAAGGTGTGATGGCAGTGCAAGGTATACAATTACCTGGAAGAGATTAGTACCCTGAGCTAAAATGGCTGAAGAGCTTGATGTCAGAGTTATGCAGCAGGTACCATGTTTGACAACATTGCTTTTAAAATGTACTCAAGGAAAAAAAACATTCTAATTTTATAAAATCTTAGCTTAGTTTTTCATGTTATGTAATCTCTTTCCTTTATCCTGTAAATATGATAGAATATTTTCATGAGAATGAAGAAAATCACAGAAATAACCAATTTACCAGGGATTCATGCTAGTCCTGCCTGTTCAATATATTCTGCACAATTAAAATGTCTTAGGGGCAGAGCTTGAGCTACCCCAGATGAGAAACCATCCAAACATTTGAATGTTGCTACAGACTAAATTAATGAATATTTTACTCTCGCCAGCTGCTTCATAATCCTTCTCCTGCCTAAAAGCTATGAGATTACAAAGTCTAATTTCACCTTCTCTGAGGCTTTGTAACCTGTATATAAAACAGCCAAATCCCTCTGGTATTTTACTGACAAAACAAAAGGCAGAAAAAGCAGTTGTAATTGAAGTTACTGCTACTGGATAAATCCCAAACCTGTTCATTTGCTCTATTCTGCCACAATATACATTTCAAAGCTGGACCTGCGCTCTTGATGCTATCAGAGCTACTAGGACCAAGGAACTATGTGGCCACTAAAATTAACATAGTTATACTGGGCAGCAACACTCTCTCACATTCGGTTAAAAAAATGGTTGATTAAAAGATAAACCTGAGCATATTAATAATAATATACAATAGGTATTGATTATGTAACTGACCTTAAGTACTTTTAATACATCATCCCACTTAATCCTCACAATTTTATGAAATAGGTATTGTTATGCCCATTTTACAGATAAAGAAAGTGAGAAAGGGCTTAAAATTACAATGAATATCACAGTATGGATAGTACTGAAAATCACCAGTTAGGTAGCCAGCCCAGTTTTACTTCGCTTCAGATATCACAATTTTAACTATTATAACAAGATAGTTTTGATGTATCTATCTCTGTTAGCACACTAATTCTTGTTTGAATTGAATCAGATTTCTGTCAGTCATTATTTATTGTATTATTATTTTTCTTTAAAATCTAGGAATCATCTCAATTGAAGGGACTGAGATTTAAGGCATGTTGTAAGGTACTCAGCAAACATTTACTGAATGAATGAATGAATGAATACCTCGATACTTAGAGGACCTGCTAGCTGTTTTAAAACCTAAATGCTCTTCCTTTTAATAAACAACTATCAGCATCACTCTCATACCAGCTGTTCAAATTGGCAGCTCATCACAGATTAATTTATCACTATTACTAATTTCAGAAATAAATTTTTTAAGTTATTTACTTTTTGAGTGTGAAGTTAAAGGGTAGACCACAAGACCATCCTCACTTCTAACACCAATTCAAGTTTGGGGTCCCCAAGACCATGCATAGGTTCAATAATTCACTAGAAAGTCTCAGTGACTCACTGGAGGCTGTTATGATTATGTTTAGAATAGAGATTAGTTAAAAGACAGATTAAAATCAACCAAGGGAAAAGGTACATAGGGAAGAGTCCAGGAAACTTTCAAACACAGAGCTTCCAGTTGTCTTCTCCCCATGGACTCATGATGATATTACTTTCCCAGCAATAATGACAATACACACAAATTACTGCCAACCAGGGAAGCTCACCCTAGCCTTGGTGTGCAGAGTTTTTATTGGGGCTCCATGGTTAGCTGCCCACATGGCTGGCCTCAGTTTCCAGCTCCTCCAGAGATCATGTTGATACCATAAGACTCTAAGTTTCCACCATAAATTACATTGTTAGATTGTCTGGAATGGCCTGAAGCCCCAGTCACAAAGAGACACTTCTATTAGTCATAACATTGCAAGGATTTAGAGAATACCTCCCAGACACTGAAAGCAGATGTCAGGTCTCTCTTTGGGAAAGGTTAAATTCTTTATTATACAAAGAGTTTAAATAAACCTATGGGTTTTTCAAAAATATTTTTTCTACTTGCATTCTGATACACTGTAGAGTGGAGATCTAGAGGCTCAGTTACGGCTGTGGGTCCAGGATGTGAATGTGAACATCATCTTCTTGGCATGTGTTATTTCAGTGTCTCTATAAGTATAAGCACAGATTAGCGTCAAACTACAGTAGAGACCAATATGCAATTGTAGCTATTTCATGTGACCAATCTAAATCTAATCTGAATAAAGAAGATAAATTTTAGTGTCCTTAATCTAGGATCCAGCCCAATAACTAGACTCTGAAGCCAGGACTAGCCTGCATGGTTGTCCCAAAAATCAGTCATCAGTCTTCCTCATAATCCCATGCTCTTTTCCTGCAACCCCTTCCATATTTCTTGCTCTTTGTTCTTTTGATCACCAAGAAAATAAATAGGTGGTTTATTCATCTGGATCCCCAAATTTCACTCCATTCTGACTGTAGTTGACATTTGAACAACACAGAGGTTGGGGCATTGATGTGCCATGCTCTGTAGACAAAAATCCATATATAATTTTTGATACTCCAAAAACTTAACTACTAATAGCCTACTGTCAATTAACACATATTATGTGTCTTATATATTTACACACTATATTCTTACAATAAAGTAAGCTAGAGAAAAGAAAATGTTATTAAGAAAATTATAATAAGGAGAAAATATATTTACTGTTTATTAAGTGGAAGTGAATCATAATAAAGGTCTTCATCCTTGTCATCTTCACTTTGAGTAGGCTGAGGAAGAGGAAGAAGAGGAGGGGTTGGTCTTGCTGTCACAGGGCTGGCAGAGGCAGAAGAAAATCCACATATAAGTGGACCCACACAGTTCAAACTTGTGTTGTTCAAGGATCAACTGTATTTCCAAATCTGCTGAAGTCTCAAAGGCCTAGCTCTTCAATTACTAAGTCTTTGGATTGAAAGCAACAGTAACCTAATTCCACTAAGTCTGGGCAAAAAAAAATGGACACTGACATGCACACAGAGAACACTGTATGTGAAGATGAAGGCAGAGATCAGGGTGATGCAGCAGAGCCAAGGAATGTCAAAGATTGTCAACAAACCACCTGATGCCAGGAGAGATGCCTGGAACAGATTTCTCCCTCACATCCTTCAGAAGTAACCAACCCTGCTGATACCTTGATATCAGACTTTAGCTCCAAAACTGTGAGATGATGAATTTCTGTGTTTAAGCCAACCAGTTCGTGTTACTTTGTTATGGCAGCCCTATTAAATTAGGAATACATACTTCTAGGTCATTTGAGTGCCAGGTTTTGTAGTTTTCTCATCTGCTTGGTCAAGTGAGTATAGTTCACAGAAAGAATTTTCTCCTTTACATCTGCAAATCCAGTGTCTTATTATTCATTGTCTTTCACCAGCCTGCACTTACTGCTTTCTCTGTTTACATCACAGATTTTATTTAATGTGGCAGATAAATACAACTGCCATGAAAGCCCAGACTTCTTAGTCATTTGTCAGGTGTAAAGACTTTAATTTCAAATATCATACTTTGCTGACCCAGAATCTCTATTAGACTCTTTTAATAGACTCAGTTTTCTATTGAAGTACCTCATCTTTTATTTATTTTAGCCATCATTTTTATTATTTTTACCACATTAATCATGATTATTTTTTAACTCCTTATCTACTAACTCACATATTTATATCATCTCTGGGTCTTCCTTTATTTACTGTTTTATCTCATTATTAGTCACTTTTCCTGTTTATATGTCTAATACCTTTTATTAAATGTTTAACATTATAAATGATACATCATAGATGCTATATAATATTATCTTCCTTTAGAAAGTATTAAATTTTTATCTGGCAGGCAATTAAATTATAGAAAATCACTCTGATCCTGCCACAGTTTAATTTTAGCCTTTGTTAATGTGGGTCTATTTCACTTTTCCCCTTACTCTGATGTGATATTTTAATAATAACAACAAGAAGCCCAAGGTATTTATTAGCTGCACCCAAATCAGTCTCTCCCCAGAGATGTGCAATCTCTGAAATCTCTGCTTGTCTCTCAGTCTCCCTGCATCTTTTCTCTACTATATCTCCTGAAATCTCATTCTGTGAATACATAGCTGTATGAGTTCAAAGACTCCATGTGAGTTTTCACGTAGATTTTGGGGGCTATTTCTCTGCAGCTCTCTCCTGTAATATCCTACCTTTCAACTCCCAGTCACCACTGTACATTCAAACACCAGATTCTGTTTCCCCTAAGAGCAAGACTTTTGCTTTCTACTTGGGCTCTGTTCCCCCATTTAATAGTTTGAAAATTGCACTCAGGGAGAAAACCAGGGTGGATGCAGGGTGTTGGTCAGGGGCTTCTCTTATCTCAGGGATCTCAGTTTTGTATTGGTTGCTACCTATTTCCTGAAAATACTTGTTTAATTTTTTTCCCCACATTTTATATATGTTTTGGTGGGTGGAAACATATAGGCTACTCAATCATGGCCAAAACTTAAAGTCATGTATAAAGTTCTTAAATACAGAATTAAGCCCACCATGATTCATTTCTTTGTTCTTTCTTATCCCTTTCTCTCCTTTCTTTCCATACCTTACTAACTGGTAAAAGCATATTTCTAGCAGATAATTTCCACAATTAACTATAATCCTACTATAGGAAAAATCAACATGCTGTCATCCTAGAGAAGAAAACCTATAATATAGTGACAGTAGGAATTCCAACAAATGAGCAAATTGGTGTCTAGACTTGTTACCTTCTGTAAAGTTCTATGAAAGAAATATGTATTCATAATTGCTAATTACTTAAGTGCAACCTCATGGAAAGACAGAACCAGGCAAGGGGTAAAGGCAAACACTAAGGAAAAAACACAATTGGGGCACAAAGCAGAGTTCTTGAGTGAAGTTACAGGTATGAAGCTGGCAGAATTCAGACAGTTTCACAGACTCCATGTCCCATGAAGAGGCACACTTTGTCCAGGTATAGGCAGACATACTTCAGTTTTGTTCCAGAAAACAGATTCTGATTTCCTGTCTTCTCATATTTACAGAGGGTTTAGGAGTAGGGAAGAAACATCCAAATTAAGTAGAAAAAATCCTGGTCTTTGCAGCTTGAGTGTCAGTCTTTCTGTTCTCAGATGCCAATTGCCTGAGAAGTTTGTATATTCACATGTTTTCAGCCAGAGACCTTGAAGCTCTCCTGGGATGCCCCAGCTAGTCAACTTGATAGAGAAAACCCAGATTGTCTCTTCACAGACAGCAAGCAACTACCTAATGGGCTATTATTTCAGTGTTATCATGAAAGCTCTTTCTATCAGGGCCTTTGTTTCTGGTTAAAAGGCAAATATAGTACAACTAGGAGAGGTATTATAGCTTAGTTAGCTACATTTCAAAATGATGCCGTTACTGACTCCTTTTCATATTTTGATATTTTAGAGGCAGTAGATCCAAAGATTATGGGTTGTGAAAGGCTGCAAATAGGAAGTGGAACAAAGAAATATGCAGAAAGAAATTTGGAGGACATAACTTCAGATTTAGCAGTTTGAGCTCCTACTAACAAACATATCTTGGTGTTTGTATTGACATATCTTATTAAGAGCATGTTAATACATTAGGACAAGTGGTATCTCACTTAACACAGTGGTTTTCAATCTTGAGCTACATGGAAGAATCACCTAGGGAGGTTTAAAACTCCAGGTGTCCTAAGTACACCGCAAACCAATTACATCAGAGACTCTGGAGATGGGGCCCAGGCAACAATGGCTTTTAAATCTCTGCAGGTGACTCCAATGTGCAGCCAAGCCTGAGAATCAGACTTAAGTTCTCTTGGCTTCAACTCTGTTCTGTAAAAATAAAGCATCAGTTAGGTGATCCCTGAATATCCTTCCAGTCCAAGTTCTTCGATGCTATGATCATGCATGAAAATATTTCCTGTAGTCATTGTTCTCCTTTCACTACTCACAAAACAATGGGAAAAATCAGTAAATTCTTTTTCACTTTAGCTTTGTGACTTTGGTGAATAAAAATATTCTCCAAAGTTTATATTGTTCCATAAGATGTTTGCCATCTCTGCTCACCTAGTCATTCATCAGAGGAAAAGGGGAAACAGATACTAGCTGTCTGAAGGAAAGCACAAGTCTAACATGAAATATATGAAAACAAACATTTTAGATGTGAGAGGAGCCCTTTTTGTAAACACAGGAAACACCTGTTTATTGATGCTTTGCTATTGTGGAAATTATGTTTAAATGTTTTCATAATTACAGACCCATTTTCCATATATGTTAAGCAAAACTGTTTGCATGACTCATTTGCAAAAGACTTTGAAGCCTCTTGCTTGAGCCCTGACCATGCTCTGTTCTCTTCCTTTCTCTCTCCCCCAGAACAGATGCCTAATGAGAAATGCTGAGATTGGCCACATGAGCTTTCACAGGGAGACTCTGGGAAGGAGAAAACCTGGAGTCGGGCCCATCTGCACAGCACACTCACCTGCTGTGAGCCATTTGGTCCATGTCAGGCATCTTTTCCACAGTTCTTCCTACCTCACAGATGTGTTATAAAAGAACTGTATAATGTGTAAGACACTCCAAGGTGCTGTGAAGCAAGTAACTAAATAAATATAGGATGTTTACCTTGCCAAAAGGCAACATCTCAGAAGATGCCAAGCCACCTGTGAAGGTCAAGTGGTTTGTCATCTGAAGCAAACTACCTCTGTGCAAGACAAATGGTGTAATATCCTCAACCCCAAAGAAACCTTCAAGACAATCCACTTATATTATCCTTAAACATAGCTGCATATTCAGGTCTTCTCACCTGTGCATGCCTTTGCTCTACCAGCAAGATCTTCTGCCTTTATTTTTCTTCCCTGTATTCCCTGCTCCCTCTAGCCTCACTCCCACCATGGAAATACAACCCATCATTCAAGCCAAGTTAAATTAAGAGCATCTACCATTATTTAGCACTGACCATGTTCCAGAAACTAAACTAAATGCTTTCCATATGTCATTTACCTATTAATAATTCTTCCAAAACATCTATAAAATATGTTTTATTAAGCCAGTTGAGCAAAGTCAACCAAAACTCAAAGAGGTGAAATAACTTGCTCAAGATCACAAAGCCAGAAATCCAGCCCTGGTCAGTCTTGACCCACAGGTAATGCTATTGCCCACTATATTGCCCTCCCAATCTTCCCAGCTCTCCATGAACACTTTCTCAATCACTCCACCATATAGTGATTTCTCCTCAATTTTTTCCAATCTCTCCCATGTACATATTTTTACATGCTGCATAGTCTTGATTACTGCTTGTTTTACATTGCTATTTAATTTTAAATGAATACATTTTGTTTCTTTCCCTAAGCATATTATAAGCCTGTTAAAGCCACAGAACTATTCAAAGTGCTTAAAGCAATGCACATACATTCTACAGGCATGCACAAAAACCGGTCTCATTTTTTAGACATGGGTATGTGTTCTCATTACCCTTTTATCACCTAGCACATTGTTACGTGCAGTAGTCTAACCCAGCCAATAAATCGTTTCCATTTGTTACAAGTCCAAATACAGGGGGTTAAATAACAACACACGAGGTCAAGAGGACCAATAAAAGTGTATTCTGAGATGAACATACCTATTTCTGGGGCCTCTTAGGTTATGATTTTAATGTTGATCACAGCCATCATCAGAACTTAAGAAAGCATTTCTTTTTTATAATGTATAGAATGTTTGCCCAAATACTGATATTGTACAGTATTCTATTTTGCATTAATCACAATAATTTCCAATTAGCTGTCAATATTTACTAGTGTCTTCTTTGTACAGATTCTTTTTCTTGATTTTTTTTTTTTAATTTCAGAATATTACGAGGGTACAAATGTTTAGGTTACATATATTGCCTTTGCCCCTCCTGAGTCAGAGCTTTCAATATGTCATAGCACAAAGGTAGAAACAAGTATAAAATAAACTAACATAGTATTTCACATTTTAAAAATAATGAACACCAGATCTGTCTATGGAAAGTGATTTTATGAATTAAGAAAAATATCTAGAAAATTCAGAAAGCAAAGCACCCTAGCCAGACAAACTTAGAAAACTGAGAGAAAACTGTTAGAGCTTGAACTAAGCAGATAATTTCTTCACGAAAGAGTAAATTATATAATGAGTACTTATTGACAAAATGAAATAAATCTGATTCTAATCAGATAAGAATAAGTGGCATGCAGGAGATGCTAACCTCACAGAGGTTCCTCTACCCACCACAGTATCATTTTTCAAACACAACTGTGGCTTCCCAGTGAGTATAAAATTACTCTAATGCTCATTTCCCTAATTCCAAACTCTTGACTAAGAATGTTTAAGCTCTTATTCGGGACCAAGAAATCACATATGAAAAGAAATAAGTTAAAGTAGAGAGGTGGGCAGCTCAGTGAGTGGCGCGTTTGCTCACTCACACGGAAACAAGTCCTTAGTACCTTCTCAACAACACTCCCTGTTCGGGGATGCTAGGAATACGAAGCCACTACATGACGTAGGAAGACAGGAATGTGATATTTATCTCACTCCTGTCTACTGTTTCAGTGTGTGAGAGCATACTCTTCCCGCATTTATGGGTTTGTTTCCCTTTGTGTAGAATGAGATAATAACCACTTACTTTCCTTCAAAGGTCTCAGGAATGACTCACGAAAAAGGCAGTTCAATTTAGCCAGTGCACTAAGATGTTTTAAATAATAATTTCCTTTACACCTGCAGAACTTTTCATCTGCAAATAACTATTATTTTATCTAGAATCTCACTTGGCATTTCCTATTTCTTATTAATGCCTGTGAAACTTGCAGGAATTATAACTAGAGCTTCCCGCCATTTCCTGGCATCTCTATAGCTATAGATTTTCTAGCCAGGTGATCTTCCGGTCAACTCAGTTTAGTGAAAGTAGCTACAGATATTGTCAAATCACCCATGTTCAGATTTCAGCTCTGCCGTCCATCAGCTTTGTGACCTTGACTAAAAGCAAGCTTCTCTCTGAGACTCAGTATCTCTACCCATAAAAAGGGGAAATAATAACCTGCCCACACTTACCCACAGGATTGTAGTGAGGCTCAGGTTGAAAAATATGCAAAAATGCTGCATAAATCACATCTGTAGCAGGATTTTTCATGCTATTTTAAGTTTCTTGTAGCCCTTTCCTATCAGCAAGCAATAACCACTGTTAAGATTTTTATTTATTTTCTTCTAGTCTTTTTCTAGAGTATGTATATATGTGTTTATGTATGTATAGATTTGCTTTTTAAAATATAGGTATTTTAGTATGGTACAATTATGTATTATAATTCTTTTGTCCTATTTTTTTTTTGCCTCCCTGCCCTTCCTTATACCCTATTTTTTTACAATGTGTTTTAAAATCACAATTTTATGTATTTTATAAAAATACACAATTTTATAATAATGTATTATGATAATTATATATTATGTTAACAGTTACACATATTATCATATATGTATGTATATATCTCTATATTAATATAATTTCTTCCAAAACATGTTTGATAACAGCTCAGTATAATATATGATGATATATAATATATATATTAATAATGAAGAATGATGTATACATGTATGCATTTTAATGTTCCTGAAAATTATTTCTAAACATGATTAATAATAAATGCATTTTAAAATATGGTGTTTGTTAATTCTACTATATGAGTAAACTATAATTTACTTGATCATTTCCTATTTTTAACTCATTAGGAATACTTGTTCCCATTTTTTGGTTTTGGTTTGCTTTATTTTTTGTTGTTGATGTTACTGGGTTTATTTGCTATCATAAGCAATACTGTAGTAAACATCTCTATGCAACAATCTCTAATTCCATAAGGGAGATTTCTAGAGCTAAAACCATTATATCAAGGGTATAGAGTTTTCTAAGTCCCTTACTAACATATTGTCAGATTCTGTTTCTAAAGTGTTGTACTAATTAAACAATGTAAGAGAGAATCAATTTTATGGTAGCCTTGTCACAATTGTTACCTATTTTATTTATTACTAATTTTAGAGGCCAAAAAGTAGCATCTTTTTATTATTTCTGTTTAGATCATTAGTAGGGAAGTTGAAAATGTCATGATTATTGATTTTAATTATTTCTACCTTGAATTATCTCTTCTCATCCTTGCTCCAATTTGAGTATTTTATGTATTACACTTTCAGGAAATTAATTTCCTATATATCATTATTCACAAAATTTCTCAAATTTGTCATCTGCATTGTAATATTGCTTATGACTTTTGATACTGTTTTAAGTTTTTAAAATCAAATTTACTAGCCATTTCCTTCCACTGCTTTCTTTTTACACTTTGTGAACTAAGTAAAGGAAATTCCTACTGCATCCATGTATCGATTCATTCTTTTAATACAAACCTGCCCCTATATTCAAAGACTTAGCAATCAGAAATAAAGTTAAGGCTGATCATACTGATTATTGCCATTTTGCTAGGAAGCCAGTTGAAATCATCAGCCAGGAGGTTATTAAGTATTTCTGATACAGGGGGAGTTGGCACCAACTCAGACACAGCTCTACATACAGGCAACACAGATACCTCCTGTACTGTGGCTTTTAGCCAATGATGAGGATCCAGATGTTCTAACACTTGGAAAGCAAGTCTATACCGGTTCATCTGGAAGTCAGACGGAGACAGGCTCAGGGCTAGCTGATACCTGGGGAAGGATGAGAAAAGGGAATAGGACAGTGCCAGAATCAGTTCTACTGGAGAAGCATTGTTTGCAAATGTCCAAGATGCAGAAGATGTAATTAGAAAGGTGAGTCTAAAAGAAGTTCAATTGACCTCCCAATTCTAAGGTTCTCTCTTTCAGGTTCTTTATTTGACTCTGTGCTGAGTAAAGGCAAGCCTCTTGCTTGCCTTACACTTAAATTCTATACTTCTGTCTTTAGAAATATCCCTGAGCAGGCAAATTTGCTTCCTCAGCAGCAGGAAAACTAATCATAGCTAATAACATTAATAATAAATAACACGGATTAAGTTCTTACTATGGTCCAGACCTTGTACTGTCTTTTTATATTCACTTTGAACTTATAAGAACTATAATTTTCTGACACTGTCTTCCAAGGATATGAAAAAAAATAGAACTATAATTTTCTCCATTTTATAGTTGAAGAAACTAAGGCATAAAGAAGTTAAGTAGCTTGTCCAAGGTTGAGCCAGGATTTGAAAGCAGACAGACAGCCTTGTTCCAGAGTTGGTACTCTTCTGATATTCTATGATATTCTGTATGAATTAGTACAAATTTTGAGAGCAAGTATTAATTTTAATTTATACATGTGGAGATAATATATATTTATACATATGGAAAGATATATAAATATTTCCTTAGATATCTGTTTTTATTTATTTTGGTCAATGGAGAGAAGAGGGTTAGAAATTAATTAAAGAATTCTTAGACTAAGCCTCTGGCTTTCCCACCTTCTGATACTTCCATCAGAAAACAAAGAACAGAACAAAGGAAAAACAAGCATGGTAGCAATTTTGCTACGGTTTGAAGTTAGTTCTGCTTGGGATTGATTTAAAAGGCACCCAAGACTGAATGTAATGATCAAAGTAAGATCCGTTTTATACAGCCACCTATGATGTTCCTGCCATCACAGGCACTTCCCTGGGTGCCACCTCGGAGCAGCCCAGAGGAGGGTGCAGAGGGTGTATGGGTGCATTCCCAGTAACAACACAATGTGAGCTGTCTCTGAGTGAACTTGCCAGCATAATTGATGGACATTTGCCCCATAAGCCCTTTCTCATCCCACCTGGGACCCCACACAGACTTGGGCTTTCTCACGGCTGCAGTTTCAGAACTATTCATGGCCAGGTCAGTGCTTGAGGCCACACTCGGTGAACAGAAGAACCCGCCCCACTGCCATCAATAACCTCTTGTTGTCTTATCCCCTCTGCTCCATCCTCCGCAGCACTGCTAGGCTGGTGTTTTTAGTGTGTGAATACAGTCACATCCTTCCCCTTAAAATGCTTCCATAGATTCCCATCTTCTATGGGATGAAATCTAACCTCCCTAACACTGTGTACAAGACCCTTGATGCTCTAGTTCCACCTGCCTGCTTGCCCCTCTCCTGCCCTCCCCACCTTGAAGTTTGCATTCCATGCTTCAGGACCTACTTGTAGGTCCTCAAATATGCTTTGCTCTCCCACAGGTCTATGTTTTTGCCTATGCTGTTTATTTTTCTAGAATATCCCCCACCTACCCATGCCCACATCAACTTATGCTTATATGATTTACATCTTTGCATGTCATTTAAATACTGCCTCCTACGCAAAGCCACCCTGACTGACACCTTACATGGTTCATGTAAACTAATTGTGTTCCAAACCTGCCTCCCATGTGCAGTCATCACATTGTGTGGTAGTTGTTTGTGTGTCTGTCTTCTTAAGGGTAGAGAATATACTTTTTATGTTTGCAAATGACATTTAATAAATATTTAATGGATGAATGTATCATTAGATGAATGGATGGCTCAATAAAAGAATGGATGAATAGTATCTTTTACACAGTGATAATTTCTTAAATTTGTATTGTTCTTTAAAATAAGCAAAGAACCCCAATATGTATAATCTCATCAAACATGACAACAAATCTCTAAGATAGGTATTACTAACAATTTACACATAGGAAACAGAAAGGTTAAGAGACTTGCCAGAGGTCACAGAGTTTTGGTCACACCAAAAACTCATGGCCTTTCCAAATGCCACAGCTCCTTCTCATAATATATTAGATGATTTAAACATACTCATCTAATGGTTCATAAATTTATAGAGCTTTACAGCTGGAAGACTTACTTAGTCAACCCTTTTTATTAGAAACATGAAAACTGAGGTCCAGAGATATAAAATTGCCCAAATTTGTACAACTCATTAGTGGCAGACCCAAGGCTAGGAAATGGCTTTATGGCTCCTAATTCAAACTTTCTAAGTTTAAAAATCCAGGCTTTGCCACTCACTCATTGGCTGTATGACTTTAGAAAAATTGCCTAACCTTTCTGTACTTCATTTTCCTATAGTGATAAATGGTGGGGATAATGACAGGACCTAGCCCATAGGCTTGTTGTGGGGATTAAATGAGATAATCCAAGGGAAACTCTTATAAGAGCATCTGTTGAAAGTGAGTGTTTTATAAATGTTAGCTATTAGTCATCATCATTTCACCTGGGTGGGTTCTTCCTCTTTCATGAATCGAGAACATCACAGAGGTGCTAGTGTAGCAACAGCAGTCACACGCAAAGGGAAAAAGGTAAGAGCCAAAAAGCAATATGATGCATGTGGAGAGATGGAGAGAGTAAGTTAGAGCACTGGAAGAAATTATGGGAAAATGATAGAAGAACTCTATCCTGAGAGCACAGTCAAACAAATTGTGTTAGGCTTTTCCTTCTTTCAAATTATTAAAACCATTCACTGTCTGAGGAAGGCATGTTAACATGAACCGCATTGATAGATTGAAAAATAATAGGGAACCATTTTCATTACTTAGTTTCTCCCTTTGGATAATTAGTTTTATTCCTCTCTCTGCTAACTGAAATAGATAAATGTGCAAATATATATATACATAAAATATAACCAGCAGTGAAGGCACTGCCTTATCTATTGAAGGACCATTAGATTATAATCATTGTCTCTCCTGTTGACTTCCATCCAGGTGGTTTTCTCTAGAGGGAAGGATTCTCCTCAGTTCTCATTAATCAGCCTCATCAGAATTGCATTTTGCATTGATATCTTGCCAGCCTAGCTTTCAACATCAGTCACATAAGGCTGGGCTGTAGTAACAAATAAAATTGCATCAGCTTACAAGAGCAAAGGTCCATTTCTCGACACATGGCTCATGTTATGGTGGGTTGGTTGCAGCTCTGCACCTCTTCTCATTCTGAGACAAGACTGAGGAGTAGCCTCCTTCTGGAACAGTGTGAGCATCACAGCAGAGAAACAGAGTGTGACAAAGTGTCAACCAGATCTCAAAGCTTCTGCCTGGGCGTGATACATGTCACTTTCCCTAACCTTCATTGGCCGAAGCAAGTCACATGACCAAACCTGTCTTCAGTGGGGTGGGGAAGTAGATATTGATCAATAGTAATACAATCGATCACAAATTTCTATAATAATATTGATTATCATTACTATTATTGTTTCTCTTTTTTTTCTACTGAGTTTTGGTATTTTCAGTTTTTCCAAAGTAAGTGTAATTTGCCTTTACCGTGCTTCCTGCATATTTCTGTGAGACGCTGGATAAGTTTTGTGAAGTGTGGTATTGAATGTAGTATTACTGTTCCTAAGAGGACACACATTATAAAAAGACCAGGTGTTTTGTTTTGTTTTTTGGTAAGGTTATCAGATCACTAAATAAATTTATTCTAAACAAAATTATCACAAATTTCCGTATTGTTTATCCAATTTCTATTAGACCTAGTGAATTTATTCTCTCATCTTCTAAATCTTTTGCCCCAAAATCATGGCATTTGTATTAATTACACCTTTTATTTTTTCATAAATATTTGTTAATGGGATAATTAAGAGAAACCGAGTGCATCTCCTAGGATAAAAATAATATCCCCTTGACTCCTAGCTCTATCACCAAACTGTTCTGTAATATTAAAAAGAACTGGACAGTGTCTTTGGGTTTAGAAATTGATGATGTCATTCTTAATGGAATTGGTGAGATTGAAGAGTGTTCATTATTTAATGACCGTAATGTGCTCTGAAAGCATTCTGCAATTCATGTGAGTTACAATGCCAAGCTACCACAATCAAGGGGGAAAAAATTACCTTGGAAGTCTTTCTCTCCATGAGTCAGGGAAAAACTAACTTTTTTGTAAATTACCTCACATACAGTTTCAAAAATTATATTGACTAATTTGAGTTTGTAGATTATTTTTACCCATATTTCCTAGATTCACCTCAAATCAGTACCTTATCTTAGGGAAATGGACCAAAATCAAATCTGAGTAAGGTAAGACAAGTTACTTTCTTCAAGAGCTTCATACAATTCCCCATTTGCCAAAATCTGTCTATAGCAGTGTTTACTCAACTGTTTTTCCATTGACAATTTTTTTTCCTAATTCTCTTCCCTATAATTTTAATATCACAGACCTACTATATATCTGATTGTTTGTGTGTATCTGTTTTATATATAAAAAAGTAAGAGCCATATTTTGCCCTCTTGGGGGGTAAGATTACCTTGTTGAGCACATACAATCTTCAGGACAGATGCCTTCTCCCTCTTAGGCACATCTGCCTATTTTACATTTATGCATAATTTTTTGCTCTTCTTTCTCAACCCTTCTGTATTTTCTCACCTCTGTATCTTTGCTTGTGCTATGCATTCTTTCTCAGATAACTTCCCCATTTCCATCTGTTGAATGCAACCATTTTTCAAGGACCAGACCAAGTCCTGCTTCCTCCAAATAGAATTTTTTCCAAATACTAAATCAAATTCTTCCCCCTACAACGTTTACTTTTTAATATAAGACATTTTCTTTATCTTTATTATCAAATATCTTAGTCTACTGTATACTAAAGATATTTAAGTACATGCCCTTATAGAAGATACCATTCAGTGACCTTCAGTATCCTGCTTTGAGCAGCCTTACCTAACCAACCCCACCAGCAAAGGCTCCCCACAAGAAATACACAGATCTAATTAGGCATATGTCTTTTCACATACATGCTAGGATGCAACTATCTCTACTCAAATTAGTAAAATTGCTTTCCAAAAAATTGGTACAATAAAGATTATTACTATTTATAGACACCCTTTTTAAAAATGCTCTTGCTAAAGTGATCCATAAGTCTCAACACTCATTAAACTTATAGATTGCAGGGTCTCCCCTAATGCTAAGAGCAATTGTATCTAAATTCAAAAATCCCTTAGCATTTTGTACAGAAAATAATATTAGGATGAAGAAATGTGATCACTCATTTATTCATGCATTTGCCAAATATTATTATATTTAATATATCTATTACAAGCCAAGGCCTAAGCTAGGTGCTACTAATACAATGGTCAAAACAGACAGTTTCTACCTCCCTAGAATCTGCAATCTAGTCTAATGGATGAGTCCAGATCTTTTCTATTAGCAACTGTAGAAAATTACTTTCATTTGCTTGAGAATAGATCTACATGTGGTTTCATGTTTGGAACACAGGGAAGTTAAGTGGCTTGCTCTTTATGTATCTCTTTTATCTCCATCTCTGTAGCTGCCTCTCTCTCTCTCTCTCTCTCTACCTGCCCCCCCCAGTTCTCTCTCTCTATCTCTGTCTTTCTTTCCCCCACTACCTTCTAATGTGTGCATGAATGGAAGAAACATTCTCCCCCACTGAATTTGTCCTTATTCAACTGCAGAAGAGAAGATGGAAGAGACAACTCTCCACTATGCTTTAGCAAGAATATCCTGAGCGTCAATGGACTTTCTGGGAAACTCATAGCAGGAAGCCACTGACAGGAGACTAAAAGCAGTTTTCATGTCTGAGGATTTACTCTCCATGGACTTTTCGAAATATACTGGCTGTTTTTTTCCAAGATGGATGACTAGAAGCATTTCCAGCATACCTTATCCTCTTAGAAGAACCAAAATAGTGTGTAGACAATCAAACTTCAAATATATTATCCAAGAAGGAACACAGGAGTTCAACATGAAAGCAAAAGGAAACTTTAAAATTTTGGAAAGAGAAGGAAAACAGGCAGCCTGCATGACTGGGACTGGCTGGGAACCTGGAGTGACTCCCCAACATGGGAGAGGGTGAGTGAGCATCTTTCTGCAATCCACTTTCCCACTGGGGAATAATACAAGCTGGACCACAGGAGAGCACCTTGACCTTCTCAAGCCCAAATTTAACTTAGGGAATGGCTGGGAGATTGTGAACAGTAACTGCTCTAGGGAGTGTCCCACACCCTCCCTGAGAACTAAACAACTATAATAAGATGCCATTCTCTATCCCAGCTCTTAAAAATCTGTGTGTGGTCCTGGGAACCAGAGGCAACAGTCCTACGCATTAGGGAAACTCAAACTATGGCTTTTATAGAACCAGGGTGTGAGCAGGAGGTGGGCTCCAGCAACCAGGACTGAGAAGTGAGCATGGCATGGGCTCCAGCCACTGGCACTGGAACTGGGCCCCACACCTCGGGACTTGGGCAGGACAACAATTGCTGCAGAGGCTTGATCTTGATCCAGGTGACCACTCCTGTGGCCCAGGGCTGAGTTCCAGGCTAGTTATGGACTGCTGGGACTAACTGAACAGCTGGGTTGTCTGTGACAGCCAGGAAGGGGGAGGGAGCCCTACCTGGACTAGGGCAGCATGAAAGGGATATAAGTCCCCCTCCTGCTGGCCAAAGCTGTGGCTTCTGGGACTACAGTTCCTAACCCCACAGCAAGACCTCACCCAAAAGCATTTTGCCAGAGGCCTGAGGACCTCTCTGCTCCCCTTGATCATGGCTGGTACATGCACTCACTATTAGGGGTCCTGACCACAAACCTGTCTGACCCAAGTCTTCCCAGCTCCATGATGGAGTACAGGACCCAGGCTCCTAGATGTTCCACAGCCAAATTCACCACCTAGATACCTGAGCATTCTTCTGAGGGACAAAGGTCGGGCATAAACACCCTATCACAATCACATCAGCTGACTCCTTCTTGCAAGCACCACCTAATGGCCTGGAGGCTGACCCACACAGCCCATTGCAACCACTGTCAACACAAGAGCAGAGCACTTGGAAACTAGACGAGCATCTCATCACCACTGCTACAGCCATTTCCCATGCCACCCCAGCTTCCCATGAGCTCAAGAGTCTACTCACCTACCTAGTACACTGCTATTATAACCAGTATCCAAGAAAGCCACCCAAAAGCACAAGAATCAATCTACTTGGAACTGTCAACACAAGTCCCAGCATACACTGCCCCACATCACAAAGATAGACACACTTAGCCCACCATCACTACCATTGAAACCTGAAGATGGGCCCACTTGGCAATCAACTCCTGAGCACAGCTTCACCACAGCCCCCACCAATAACTGCACCCTACCACACTGAGGAAATCAGATACCATCAATGCTATTTGTAACCAAAGAAATCATACAGTCTTCACTACTACACACACCCAGAAACATTATGAAAGACCCCTACCCAACCAACATCACTGTCATATCTTCAAGAAAATAGCCCTCCCCCAATAAAAGTAAATTCAAAAATAAAGAAGTGACTATTACATCAGATGTGCAGAAATCCTGTTTCTCAAGAAACATGAAAAAGCAAGTTAATATGACATCCTCAAAGCAACACAGTATTTCTCCAGGAATAGATCCTAACCAAAAAGAAATCCTCAAAATCCCAGATAAAATTTCAAAATATTGGTTTTAAAGAAGTTCAATGAGGTGCAAGAGAAATTTGAAAACCAGTGCAAAGAACTCAATCAATTAAGTATGTGAACGAGAAATTTGCCAAGGAGATAGATATCTTAAAAAAAATTCTGGAATTGAAAAGTATATTGAAGGAAATACAAAATACATTTAAAAGCTTCAACAGTAGAAAAGGCCAAGCAGAAGAAAGAATTTCAGAACTTGAAGACAGGTCTTTTGAAATAATCCCTATAGACAAAAATAAAGAAAAAAGAATGAAAAAGAATAAACAAAGCCTTCAAGACATTGGAGACTACATAAAGGGACTGTATTTACAAATTTTAAGTATTGTGAGGGTGAAGAGAGATTAAAAGGCTTAGAAAACTTATTTAACAAAATAATAGATTAAAATTTCCCAAGTCTAGCAAGAAGTTTAGACATCCAAATACAGAAGACTCAGCGATACCCAGGCAAATACAATCCAAAAAGAAGTTCGCCATGGCACATTATAATCAAACTGCCTAAAGTCAAAGTGAAAGAACAAATTCTATCCATTTCCTCTAGAAGTAAAAAGATTACAAATTAACAATCTAATAATGTATCTCAAGGAACTAGAAAAGCAAGAACAAACCAAACCCCAAATTATCAGAACAAAAGAATAACGAATACAATGTACACTATCTGGATGATGGGCACACTTATAACTTTGACTCAAGCAGTACAAAAGCAATCCCTATAATCAAAACATTTGTACCCCCATAATATTCTGAAATTAAATAAATAAATATTTTTTAAAAAATAACAGATGGTGAGGATGTGGAAAAAAGGGAATATTTATACACTGTTGATAGGAATATAAATTAGTACAACCTCTATGGAAAACAGTATGGAGATTTCTCAAAGAACTAAAAATAGAATTGTCATTTGATACACTAACTCACTACTAGGTATCTTCCCAAAGAGAAAAAAAAATCAATATATCAAAAAGATACCTGCACTATTCACAATAGCAAAGATATGGAATCAGCCTAAGTGTTCAGCAACAGATGACTGGATGAAGAAAATGTGGTATATTATATATACATAATGGAATACTATTCAGCCATAAAAAAAATGAAATCATGTCTTTTACAGCAACATGAATGGAGCTGGAGGCCATTGTCTTAAGTTAAACAAGCCAGACACAGAAAAACAGATATCACATGTTCTCCCTCATAAGAGAGTGCTAAAAAATGTCCACATAAACACGTGGACATAAAGAGTGGAATGATAGACAATGGAGACATGGAAGGTTGAGGGACTTGGGGGTGGTTGTGGATGATAACAAATTACTTAACGGGTACAGTATACTTTATTTGAGTGATGGCTGCCCTAAAAGCCCTGACTTGACCACAACGCAATCTATGCATATAACAGAATTGCAGTTGTATGCCATAAATTCATACAAATAAACTTCTAAAAAATAAAATAAAATAATAAACTGGCTAAGTATAATAGTAGAGACCTAAGAAATTAAGCTTTGCTCCGTGATTCTTTTCTTTCTAAAGTTAAAACAAAAGATTTGAATTTAGAGAAAATAGTTTTAAATTCAAATCTATGGATTTTCCTTTTGGAGTTAATGTAACTCCAAACAGATATAATTGGGTTTTATTTCCTTCTGTGAGAATATGCTTTTGCATATTTTCTGTGTTCTCTAGTGTCACAGAATAGTATTCTATTCACTTTGATGACACAGTCTTCTACTTAGCCAATGCTTATCCAAAGAAAAAACACTGAACTATGAGAGGATTATAGACAGCCAAGCCACAATTCCAAATGGACCACTCTGTTCCTAAAATAGACTTTTATTCATAGCTAAAAAAGGGCCACATCATCTACCACCTTACTGTCTGTCTTTAAAGAGCTTAAGTTCCACCCACGTGAGCTCCCCGCTCAAAACCCACATGTCTTGCACATCTTCGTGGAGGTTGTCATTCTCCATCAGCATATTGGATGTACCCACATGGGGGAGGTCACCCTATGCAGTAGCCCCACCATTTTAAAGTCACGAATTAAGTAGAAAATACATGGATTTCATAGATCTTCTGGTGCTATGGGTTAAGGATTAAAACTCATAAAACCTTGTCTGTGAGCTTTTTTGATTCTAGACACCAAATTATTACATAAACTTTATCAAATCGTTGGCAGTTTTGTGCATTATTTACCTCTTCTCTAAAATGGAAATAATAAAAGTTTCTCATTTTTGGATGTCCTACTAAGAACAAAGCCTTGGACTTTTTAGAAGAAAAATCAAGCTACTTGAGTATTTTTAATATATTGTACCTTAAAAAAATTTATTTCAAAAAATAAAATTTAAAAATTATTGAAGGTTTGTTCAGTGTCATATACTTTTATTAAATTCTTTACATGCACTGTTTCATTCTCTCTATAGCCCTACAAATACATATTATTATTATCCTTATTTTACAGGTTAGAAAAGTAAGGCATAAAGAAGATACAGTGTGTGTAGTAGTAATGGGAAAACGTTGGTCAAATGGTACACCTGGACAGCATGAGTAATTTCTGGAGATGTATTGTACAACATGGTAACTATAGTTAATGAAACTTCAGTGTATACTTGAAAACTGCTAAGAAAGTAGATCTTAAATGTTCTCACAACAAACAAATGATAAATATATGAGGTGATAAATATGTTAATTCGCTTGATTAAATTATTTCACAATGTATACATATGTCAAAACATCATGTGCACTGTAAATATATACAATTTTTATTTTTTAATTTACCTTAATAAAGCTGAGGACACACATGCACTCAGGGCTAGTAAATATTGAAAACTGTGATTTGAACCTATGCTCTTTATCATTACATAAAATCGCATCTCCATGTTTTCCACTGTGAGCTTCACCAGCCCCAGTTCCAGCCCCACTGCCAGCCTACTAGCTCTACCCTAGGAGCAAGCAGAAGTTATTCAACGTATCAGACAGAACCAAGTAGATGAAGTTGTATAGTGGGTTAATAAGGAATTAGACTGCCAGTTCCATCTTTCTCCTATGGGAGCCAAGGCCTTTTGTTTAGCCTTCTTGCATTTAATTTTCTTGTCTGTAAAATGGAAATGATAATAATGACATCTCCTTGCAGAGTTATTGTAAGGATTAAATGAGATAATCCTCATAAAACATTTAGTGTCTGCCGCTTACTTCGGTTATATGTGTTAATACATGAAGACTATCTTTATAAGCTTTGTATTCCCAGCGCCTACTTAATACTTGGCTTATGGCAGGTTCTCAATAATTGTTTGATAAATTAATGAAAACAAGATAGACAAGGGTTCATTATTATAAAAGCATAAGCCTTCCTCAAAACCAGGTTTTGTAGCAAATGTGAAGTCACAGAGATAACTACAATGAGATATTCTATTACCCAAAGGAAAAAAAAAATGGAAGCAAAATAAACATGACCACTGGGGTGAAGAAAAAAACCAAGGTCAAAGCTAGCAGAAGGTAAAGGAAGAGAAGCAAGACATTGGAATATGAGTGCATGCACCAGATTAGAAAAGGTGACCTGTCTGCCATTCTTCTTCCTATCCTACTGTAAACAAACATTTGCTGGGTACTTTCTATGTTCCCAGAATTATACTAGGCTCTGAGATTATAATTAATAAGGCTATTAGAATTACTTGATTTGCTTATTTCCTTATCATATTTATTTGAACTGCAAAGCAGGTTGCTACAAAAGAGGGATTTCTCCTGCCTTGATTTCTACTAAGGCACTAATATGATCTTTATCAGATGCCAAATTGAGTATGAGACAGATCACCATTTGCAGAATTTGTCCCTACCAAAAAGAGAGAGAAGTGGTTTTTTAACTTACTTCACTCACGTTAAAAGTATAAAAAGAGGAAAGAGAAAAAGTAAGTAAAAATGGAAAAGAATTTGAGAAGAGATTACTGCAGAGAGAGCCATGCTTTGAATTTCCTCCCACTGTCCCAGAACAGAGGACTTTCTGGTATTACCTCACTTCTCTTTGCCATAGTGAATGGACTTCAAGGCACCATATGAAGAACTAGATGTTTCCCACAGTTGATGGACACAGAAGACTGAAGCTCAAGCTAGCCAAAGTGATCTGCGGCAGGTTCCTCTATAGAGTGGCCCTGTTAGGATTCAGCTACCCTCTCAAAGTTTTGTTAGAACAGACATGAGTCTCTTGATAGAGGAAACTAGCATAAAGAAATCCCAGGAGGAAGAATCTAGAAGACACTTGATTCCTGGGGATTGTCAAAGGGAGTCACAAGTGACGATGCAGTGTAGAGACAAATGTGACAAAGTCAACAAACCTGAAAGTGAAAGGTCTCCAGGGATAAGAATCCCAGAAGAACCTACAAAATTCCCAATGGAGAGCATCCACTTAGGAATGAACCCAGACCTTTTCTGTCCCCTTATTCTCACCCTTCCAAAGCTCAACAGCATCAGAGACAAGCTCAAAAACTGGTGAAAAGATCATTGAGGAAAACACAAAGTGTTGAAAGACGGAAGCCAACCATGGCACTCCCTCCATGTCTATCAACTAGAGTCATAAGGCCTGAGTTGAATCAGGTTCAGTCTGTATTAACATCCCAGACTTGGCAACTCAGATTTATTCGTTGAAACTAGGTTTGTTTTCTAAAAGAGAAGGTAAGATATGCTATTATAATACCTAAGTGTGAACAGAAAAGTTATGGAACCTACCCAAGTCTGACTCAGCAGCAAGAGATAATTACTTACATTGGATGTCTTAAGTAAAGCTGAGGGAGACAAGAATAAAGTTGTGTTTATAATACATGTCATGAGTCATGTTTTTCCACAAAGGTCTGAATCTCACAACTAATCTGTCTCAATCACTCTTTGTCTGTCTCTCTGTCTTTCTCTCTCTCACAAGGATCTTTGTATTTATCATTAAAAGAGATTTAAAAATTGATATTATAACATACCAAAATAGACAAATACCATTCTCAACACAATTAAATTTGCATCCCTGTTAATCAGTGTTCTGTTACAGAGAACAGAACTTACACATAAAGCACTTAGGCCAAACAGTGCCTTGTACATAGTAAGTGCTCAAAGAATAAAAGCTGTTATTACTTTAACACTATCTCTTGGGCATTGCTGAGGAATAAGTCATTCTGAGAATCACTTCCTTTTTTCTCTTTATATGCTGTTCTACCTGCTACTTACAAAGAAATGTATTATGCATTCTCTTTCAACTCATACCTTTTCTTTGTAGATATCAAGCCTCTTTCTAATCATTAGAAATAATAAATCACACTTGCACATTCCAAACCCTGAAGAAAGTTAAATATTCACAAAGTTCTGCGTGGTGAATAAAGAACAATTCATTGAGACAGGCCCTATAAGAATGATTCTTTATATGCTTTTGGAAAACTCCATTATAAATCTTGGCCTCAACATCATAACAATAATTCATCTAATCTTTAATGTTATCACTGCTTTGATTCCTCATGGATTCACGCAAGAATAAAATGCAATAAGATCAATAGGAGTTGCTAGATAAACTAGCATAGCCTAAATTTTTGATAGTGTCAATTACAATCACCGAAATGATAACAGTAGGGTGAAACAAAACATTTTCCCATTTTTCTTCTGCCCTTCCCTGCTCCAAAGCCAAGTGGTAAAACATGCTCAATTTTTTAGCCAATGTTACCATTAAATTGGAAAATTCTAAATTTTTTGGATTTTTATGAGTACATGCATTTACAAAATCAAACATCCAAATAATGATTAACAATTTTATGAATCTTTATTGTGTACAGAGTGCTCCCACTATTTATCCATCACTCTTACAATGTCCCCATGAGTTAGGCTTTGTTATTTCTAATTTATTTTTATTATTTTTTTTTAATTTCAGGATATTATAGGGGTACAAACATGCTGGTTACATGTTATGACTTTGCCATATCCAAACCATGATTTGAGGCATGCCTTTTCCCCCTCTACAACGCTCACCACATCCATTAGTTGTGAGTTTACCCACCCCCAACCCCGTACCCCCAAAGAATATTACTACTGTGTGAGCACCTTAGTGTGGATCAGTCAGTGCCAGTTTGATGGCGAGTACATGTGGTGTCTATTCTTCCATTCTTGTGATACCTCACTCTAATTTATAGATTAGGAAACTAAAGCACAAGGCCAAGTAATAAGGGCTAGAGTTATAACTCGACTGTTAGACTTCTGAATCCAAACCCCCTGTTCATTTCAGTATTTCATGCTTTCTCAGCCTCTTCAAAGAAAATACTTTCTGCTCTTCTCTGAAAGTTGGTCATCTATAAAGAAGTAGCATGGTCCAAGTTAGGACACATGAGAACAGAGGAAACCCTGATTCTTCTTTTATAGTTACTGAATGAACAAGAGATACAGCAAATACTCTCTGGGCCTTCAGATTTTCTCTTGTGAATAGAAAAGAGGGAGAGAGGAGATGAGGGTAAGGAGATATATCACATGATAACTGATCTTGAAAAGAAGTAGAGTTGACTTCAGCTTTTGCAACTGTATGGTTTAGCATAGACTTTGGTAGATGGCAGGAGCAAATTCAGACGTGAATCATCAGAGATGATCAGGAAGATCCCAGCAGAATATCCAGAAGTACCTCTTAGTAGCTATAAGCTTTAGTCAGGGCTGGAGCAGCTTCACACACTGAGTCTATTAGTCAAAAACTCTGGTAGAACTCCCACTGCGGACTGAGTGGGTACAGATGCAGTGCGGGCTGATCTGGGAAGATAAGGGATCTGAAGAAATAGAGAAAATGTTCATGAAGTGCTTTGAACTCTTTAAAAATAAACACTGCTATTATGAAGTGCCATCAGCAATGACTGTTTGTGATACTAGAAGAGAGATGTTATTTGTGCATTAGAAGTAAACTTGTTTTGCTTACACCTACAAAGATGAGTGACTGATAAACCTGACTCACCAGACATAGTTCTGAATCTCACTGTCACAAAGGAAAAGGTTTTATCGTAACAGCATTGTTTGCTCACTTTCTATGCCATACTTTAAAGATGGCTCCCTCCCCTTCATCAGTTGCTTTGTGAGCTGTGTTCTTCCTTTTTCTAAAGGCCTACAATGAAGAGCTCTGCCTCCAAATATTATCTTGTCTTTTTCCCCTATGAACTACCTCCTCCTCCTTCTTTTACCTAACATTCCCTTCCATTTACACTCACACCATTGCACAGAAGTGTCCAAACTTAAGAAAGTTTAAGAAATAGAAAAAATTTAAACTTACAGATACAGTAATCATGAGTAATGTTTCTCAAATATTTCTTTATTTGTAAAAGATTAACATAGTCTTGCAAATATTTTTCAAAGTTCATTTTAAAATGTATTCAGTATATTTTTTAAGTATATGACCAAGTACTTTTCTAATTGCATAAAGTGAGATCTACTTATATTATTTTCCTTTAGAGAATCATTGGGTAGTACAAAAACAAAAGACAAATAAGAAACAAGAAAACCAGAAGTTATCCTCAATATTATGTTATCATGTTCTTGTACTGTGTTGGCCTCAACAACACCATGAAATGGGTACTATTAGGACAGCCAATAGATTTAGCAAAATTTGTAGCTAAGTTTTAATTTAGGCTTCACTACAAAGATCATTTCGGGCCCCAATTACTTTCAGCATGGACAAACTTACATTTCCTCAACATACTAATGAGCTTCGTGATTTATAAAATGGGAGGATTGGACCATTTTCATACTCCACATTCTACAAAAAGACCACTTGACTCTCCAGTCCATCCTTCAAAATTACAAGTAAATCTTTGTGAAAAATATACTGGAGAAAATTTTTGAACAGGTATTTCCTAACTATTTGCAAGGCATACACTTAGAACTCTTTCAACATACAAACTAAAAGCCAATTATAAGTTTGTCAAAATCCTCTCAGCATGCTTTTTCTCCTAAGCCTCATCCAAGCCATAGAGATAAGTTGCTATTCTCACATCAAAAAGTCTAAAATTCTGCTCCCAGGGACACCATGGGTAAGCTCTGTTGCAGAGAGAGAATTAAGTTTGGCAAACACATGTAAGCCAATTTCTCTATTAAGTTAGCAAAAGAAAAAAAAATGTCCTCCTTACAACAAATCTGTGTTTACCATAGAGCCAACTTTATACCCTAGAAGACTTTAAAAGTAATGATCAAAGTGCTTTAACTAATTAATGAGTGTGAAGCCAGGGTGAGGTCACTGTCTGCTAGGAAGGAAACGATTCGCAGCATTTGCATCAGGAGACACCTTGTCAGGAGACAGTTACAAAACAATCCCATGCCTTCTTCCAGGCTCTGGACCTAATAGACTTGTGGGAAAATAGAGAGATAGAAAGGGAGAGAGAGGAGAGAGAGAGAGAAATGTAAGAGATGAATCACTCCTAACCTGCTGAGAAGCTACAAAACTATGTGTATGCTGACAGAGCCCTAGCTGCACCCACATCACGAGTATAGTCTATTTCCTTAACGTGAGACAAAAGAAGAGAGTACACATATCAGGATACACCTTTTTTCACTTCTATCTAGCTCCGACCCAGTGTATAGATATAGATACCATAAATTGTTGTGCTTTTTTTTATTTTCAATTGCTGGACTCCCCCTCCCAAATTACCAAATTATTAAATATCCAGCAATACTCCATCTATCGCCTTCAGATATTCCAGAAAAAGCTTGCTCGGGAGAAACCAATCATGCCATGTTTTGATCTTCAGAAACTATCCAGATCAAATGAATCTGTTGCTACTACCAGCAGGTCCCAGACATACTTGGCACCATTCTCTGTAGTTACAATCATGATATCTATCACTTTTTTCTCGCTTACCAATTCAACACATAGACTTAAGTCAAAATCACCTTTATCAAAAAAGAAAAAATATATTTAATATTGCAGCCTCTCCCCACTTCTTCCTTACAACTCACATTTATCAGTCTTTTATTTTTCTTCCATGAGTCCCTAAACGTTCAAACAACAATAGACAAAGCCTTCCACACAGCAGTTTTCCTTTTAGATACCGAGATGCTACTTGGGAGTAAATTGTAATTGCTAGTATCTGGATGATCAAGGCCAAGCGGCAAACACAACCGTGGGGTGCACATCTGGTTGACTCTGCAGTGACTGGCTTGTGCTGTGCCTTCTGCAAGTGCATTACCAGCCTCACGCCATTAGGTGGACAGTTGGTCCTGAGTTAGAAGAAAGGCCGACATTTTCAGTTGTTCTCTGGGAAAAACATCTCAGAAAATGTACTGCATTAATTCCTCACTTCTTTATTTGTTCTTCCTTTCCTCCATTACTTCCTTTCCTAAATCTACATTTTCTCTCTCTTTCAATCTATGGTGGCCACTCCAACCTCCTTGCCAAGTTGTTGCTGAAAATAAAAGCAAGTTCACAAAAAATAGCAAGAGTAGCATATTTGGAAATATTCCAAGGAATTCTCTGAAAGAAGGAGTGTCCTTCAGTCCCTGGCCTCACCACTGTCCTGAGAAGCACATAATATTAGTACTGGACGGTGCTCCGCAGAACCAGAACAGGTATTTTCACAATTTACTCCAGAGCCCAGGAAATTCCACAGAAGTGTCTCAGGGACCACCCTAAAGGCAAAAGTGGAGCAAATCTAGCAGGAAGCCTTCCCTAAGTTACCACACGCACATGTATACACACATGCAGTGTAGAGCAGCTTTTATTTTAAATTTTGAACTTCTATACAAGATTTCCTTTGAAGAAAAGATTTCTTTGTCCCACCCAAAAAATTATCAATTCCAGTTAAATCTCCTTATTTTATAAACGAGAAAACTAAGGTCTTAAGGGATTAAATGACTTACCCAAGGCCACATAAATAATGAGTAACTAAGCAAGCATTTGAACTCAAATTCAAAGGCCAGGCCTCTCAATCTAAATGTAGCCTCTCTCAGTACTTTGTGGGGTTTTTTTCATGTCAACAAGCCAGAGGTTTACCAAATGTTTCCACTCTTTGTAACCTACATTAGTTTATCCAAAACAAGGTAAGTTTACTATTAAACCATTAATTGTACCAATTATGTAGCTTGAATAGATAAAAACCAATAAAAATAGACTTTCTTCTATCACAAATCTTTTGAAATCTTCCTAAATGCCTAGACAGAATCTTCGTTCAAATCTTTATTCTAATAAAAGTCAATGGAGATCAAAAAAAGAGACAACAACCAAGACCCTGAATGAATTTTTTAAAATTTCATCAATATGCTTCTAAAAAGTAAGCTCTTGAGGAAGGGGAGGGCGAAATGACATGGCCACGGCTTCAGGGTTTTATTTGCAGTTCATCAATATTGTTTTTAAATACAAACTGATCATGGAGGAGAAAGGAATCCAGAGAAGTAAGCCCTGTAGGCAGGGACGCTTCTCTGGAGACTTCTGCCTCTTCCAGGAAAAAAGCTGAAATGCCGAGCAGATTTTTTGAAAGCTTTGCAGGCCAAACGAACAAACTTGCTCTAGTAGAACACCCCAAATTTTGGGTTAGAATGCCAAAGGGCTGAGCCCTAGGAGTAAAGATATGCCCAATATGGTTCAGTCTTTACAGAGGTTGAAGCACAGCTTCATATCACATTAATTTCTCTGATTAGAATGAGGTGATATGGGAGTATGGTGTCTTTAGCCCCTTGACTAAAGGAAACACACAATTAATAAGACCTAAGATGGCACTATCTTACGCTTTAATTTTATAGTTTTTCTTCTGTACTGTTATGAGGAACATGTAAATATAAATAAGTAAAAGTTTTTAAAATAACATAATAATTTTATAGTTTGTCATACATATATTGTTTAGCACAATCAAGAGTAACAAGACAATGTAATTAAAAACCAAGATAAATATAAGACAACAGTTCTAGAGCTACAGGGGACCTAGATGATGAAATTTTTATACACAGATTTTATGCCTCCATTAATATATCCAAAAGGCAAAAAAGAAAAATCAAGAATCTTAACAAAGAGAAACTATAAAATAAAATCAAACAATTTCTGGACATGAAAAAATATAATAGCTGATATTAAAAACTCAGTGGGTAAGTCTAAAATTAGATTATACATAGCTAAGGAAAGGATTAGTGAACTGGAAGCAAAACTGAATAAAATAATAAAAATAAAGCATGATGAGACAAAAATATAGAAAATACAGGAGAAGATAAGAGATATAGGAGATACAGTGAGGTCCAAATCTGAAGTCCCAGGAAGAGAACAAAAAATGAATGAAGCAGAAAGAAGGAATTCTGAGGTTGTCGAGAAAGCCTCTTTCAAAGGAGTTAAGATCAGCTAGTTTTAGCACTTCTTTCTGCAACAATCAATGTTTGAAGAAAATAAAATGATGGAATTTTCAGACATGGCCCAGGAGTTTTATAAATAGCATAATTAGCATTTGCCTAAATTCAGAAGCAAGCTATGAAAGTTATTCTCATTAATAAACTATTTTTAACTAAAGAAATGAGTATTGAAGTATATGATAATTACTTTAATGTGTTTTACATTTTTGGTGATAAAAATGGTTTTAATGTGTTATACTCTTCTGGATTTTAAATAACTATTCACATATTATATCTCTTTTGCTTTAGTGCAAATATTATGCTTATTAGCCTTTAAAAATCTGAAGCAAAAAGTATCCTACAATTGCTTTAGGTAAACTTTCAAATGTAAGTTAAGTTTCAAGGAACAAGACACAGCAAATATTTGGTATAGTCCTCAGTTAAATATTCTTAACAAAATAAATGTGACCAAGAGGTAGCTGAACTCTGGGGAATTTTTGCCCAGTGATGTGACACTGAGTAATCAATTAGGAATAAAATCAGTCCCCAGGGAAATTTTTAGTTGTAAAAGCCAACTTTTAATATTAAAATATGCTCAAATTTCACAAACGTTCTCTCTCAAAAGCTGCTGATAAAAATTTTGCAATCTCTGGGCACCATAGAAAGTTGTCTCATGTGGAAGCCAATTTACTTAAGGTATATTTGTATTCTATTTGGCAGAGCATAGAATGTGCTTGATCAAACTAGTACTTAGCAGTGTGTGCTTTTGAAGCTGAGGGAAATCTGATCAAAAATTGCTTAACTCATTTAACAATGAATGTCTCTGGCATACTTATTGGTGCCAAAGTTACCTGAAAGGATTCATTAACTTCTAAAAGGTGAGTCACTTACTACCCACTCTCTAGCTGGATAAGGTCAATATTCATAAAACTTCTTCAATTGTCTTATTGATATTCATTTCCCAGCTTAGCTCATAGGATGGAAAATTTGGTACACATGCTTCTGGATAACTGTGCCTTATTTTATCAAGCTTGATGAATTGGCTCAAAAAATCATATACAAATGAATTCCTTCACAATTCCAACACATTGTAAAGGTCACAGGATTCCATATCCCTATTGGGTTGATTTGATGACCATAAGAAGGGGTCCTTTTATATCATGTAGTAATAGCATTGTTGTACAGAGAATAAAAATTTAATTCTAAAATAATTATAGAAGCAACTCCATGATAGCAATGATTTAGAAAATTATTCTCTTTGGGAAATTGAAATATTTCTTGAAGGCCTGTCAGAGATGAAACGGAAAAAATAGAATTCTGAATAGATAAAAAGCAAATATTGAACCTAGACACAGAGCATATTTCATGCAAGTACCAGCAGACAAGAGGTCAACAACACTAGAACCGGAGTCCAAAGCAGAGTTCACAAGTCAGAACAAAAGTCAAGCTAAGAAAGGTAAACAGCCCAGCTTAGAGTCTTCCCACACATAAGTATGAAACTATTAGATGAGCAGAAGAGCAGGGCAATCTATCTACTTCATGAAAGCAGAACTGACCAAATAGCCTTGGCCTTTGTATGATGCCAATGTGGGTCAATAGGTCACTCTGCTCTCACAGATCAAGGGTCTGTATCTGACATTTCGACACTGGCAGGACAATGTTTTCAATATTAGTTCAGCAATTTTAGGTGGAGCCAAATCTCTCCTTTAATGCAAAGCCTTCTTAGCTGATAAAAGCTG
The DNA here is from genome assembly GCA_008086735.1 of Cheirogaleus medius. Taxonomy (NCBI): domain Eukaryota; kingdom Metazoa; phylum Chordata; class Mammalia; order Primates; family Cheirogaleidae; genus Cheirogaleus; species Cheirogaleus medius. Next base: position 75,851,444 of record VBSM01000529.1, read on the forward strand.
CAGAAGACATAAAAAGTAGACAAAGCATGCAATCAGAAGGAGCGTTTGTTAAATTTGACTAATTAAACAGATGCGTAATAGCGTGTACTTAGTGTATATTTCCTGACTGAAGTCCAGGAGAATAGAGAATCCACTTACATTTCAGGTAATCACAACTTAGGGACTTTAGAAGCCATCAAACTCTAACTCTCACCCACAGAAGGAATATCTCTTTAAAACATCCTTGGTTAATGGGAAGGGAACTGGAAAAATTCTCAAATTTCCAATTCTGATTTTTTCCATTTTGTAAAATTTGAATAAGTAATATATTCACAGAGATCACAGTCGAAAATTGTAAAATGATACTGGTAAAAAGCCCCCCATGTCTTAATCATCTGCCCAGTGCTACAACCACACCACCAGCACCACTGCATCCCACCCTGCAACAAGGAACCACCAATATAAATATCCTGTTTATTCCTCCAGGGATGTTTTGCATATAAAAGCAAATGCAAATGTATTTATTCCAGTTCCACTTTTAAAGAGTTCCACTTACTAGAGAATATTTATTTGCCATAATTCTAATTTGGCTTCCTTTTATTGAACATAAAAGTTATAGCGATCATGTTCAAAGACATTAACTGGTATTAAATCTCAATATACATGAGTGTTTGTGCACTACTCTAAATGCTCTATAGATATTATACTACATTATCCTTTTTTAAAATGCAGGTACTATTGTCATAATAATGGTAGGAAATCCAACACCAAAAAATTAGTAAATTGTTATACAGGTTAGCAAAAAAAAGATTCTCTGTTCTCTCTTCTTCCCACCTTCCCTAATTCTCCAATCTGTTATCATGTCTTCTTCCTCCTAAATTCTGCCATCATCACCTCCAAGGGAATAACCTATCTAATACCTAACCTCACAGTTCCTTGACCTCCGAAGGGAAAGAGCATAGACTTTGAAAGCAGATAGATCTGGATTCGAATCAGGTTTCACAGATCACTAGTTATGTGAACCTGGATTCTATTCTTGCTTCTCTGAAAATAAGAAACTTGGGATGGAGTGGAATGAGTGTGAGGGAGCACAAAATGGAAAACACTCTGTAGGTTTGTGCAACCAAAAATGTATGATTCTCAATCAGAAATAGGCCCTCAACTTTCTTTAATTTTGTTCCTTTCTAAAATATTCTATAGTGACTAATCTTAACCACTGTCATTTTCTTTTTGGTTTTTTTGGTCCTTACTTCCTATCACCCTCACTCTTAGCATAATAACTGTACTGCCTACTTTACCTAAAAAACGTAATCCATCAGATAACAGTAACACCAATGCCTTCCCCTTCATCAACAAACATAGTTAAAAAGAGCCAAACCTGGACATTATATAGAAAACAAATAAAAGAAGACTGAAAGGATAGAGAGAAGAAAGCAAGGCAGCTAGGGACCTCAAGACCCCAAAAACAGCCTGGTTTTTTGGGTCCTCAAGACCCAAGGGACCTTGGGGACCTTGAGGGACCTCAAGACCCAAAAAACAGTTCACTGGATTTGTGTGTGTGTGTTTGTGTGTGTGTGTTGCACACGCATGCAACTCATGTATCTCAGACTTGGAGCTAAGGAAGCCAGCAAGTCAGAAATGCCAAGTTCAGACTGAAAAAGAACACAACAAAACTCCAGTTTCTCTAGGCAAAGGATCAGGAAAGGGGCAGCCTAGCAAAACAGAAAACTCTTGGACAATAACTACTATACTCTATTCAAACATCACAGGAAAACAATGGACCCACGCCAATCCACACAAGCAAAGGCCAAAGGAGTTATGAACTTCCATCCCACCCGGTAATAAGGAGATGCTCTTCCCCATCCCCATTTCTGAAGTTGTGTCAGAAAGCTTAGTGGAGAGTCAGGACTTTCACTGCCTTCAGTGGTAATGAAGTCATTATCCCTTCACTCTGTGCTGGGTGTCACATGGAAAACTCCTATCCCTTCAGCCAAGGAGGTATCACTAGAGATCTAGTGGAGAGATGGAATTCCCATCCCCATCCTGGAGCCAGCCCTGACACATGTCAACAGAAGCCTAGTGGGGAGACTGGACTTCTATTTCCACAGTAACAAAATTGCATCCCCCTTGCCCTGCTAGAGAAGTGCCCAAAAAAGCCAGCAAAAGATTTTAAAGCAGCCATCATAAAAATGCTTCAATGAATAATTACAAACATACCTGAAACAAATAAAATAGAAACTTTCAAGGAAAGTAATAGGAAATAAAAGATATAAAGAAAATCTAAACAGATTTTTAGATCATAAAGATACAACGATCCACATTAAAAAAAATCAATGTATGAGTTAAATAGTAGAATGGAGAGAACAGAGAAAAGAATCAGTGTACTGAATGATAGAATACTAGAAATTATTCTATCAGAAAACAGAGCAAATAGAATTTTCAAAATAAATAATCTTAAGGAACAACTGGACTATAACAATGGATCTAACTTTCATATCATTGGTGTTCTGGAAGGAGAGGAGAAAAAACAAGGCTGAAAAGTATTCAATAAAATAATGGATGAAAAACATTATTTTGACAAATTTGACAAAAGACATAAATCCATAGAATCATCAAGCTAAGAAAACTGCAAATAAGATCAACCTAAGAAAATTCACAAGACACACTGTAGTCAAACTTGTAAATACAAAAGACAAAGAAAAAATGTGGAAACAGAGAAATAAATGACACATTACCTATAAAGGAAAAACAATTTGAATGACAGTGGATTTCTCATCAGAAACCATAGGAACCAGAACAAAGTGGCACAATTTTCTAACCACAAATAAATAAAAATAGAAATAAATAAGGGAAAGATAACAGAAAAATATTCAAACCTGGAAACTAAACAGCACAAGAATCCATGAATGAAAGAGGAAGTCTCAAGGAAAATAAAAAAGGAAAATAAAAAAATGAGGAAAATTAAAAAACACATTGAACTGAATGAAAATGAATACATTGAAAAGAAAGTGCAAACTGAGTCTAAATCAATGAAAAGGAAAGAAATAGTAAAGATAAGCGCAGAAATCAATGAAATTAAAAACTAAAACAAAGGTAAGTGCAGAAATCAATGAAATTAAAAACATAAAAACAATAGGGAAAAATCAATGAAACAAAGAGCTGTATTTCAAAAATAACAATAAAATTGACAAACTTTTATAAGATTGACAAAGTAAAAAAGATAAAAGACATAAATTACCTGAAATGAAAGAGAGGTTATCACTACAGACCCTGCAGATAACCCAAAGGAAAGTAAGGGAATACTATAAACAATTCTACATACAAAAATTTGTAGATGAAATGGGCTAATTCCTTAAGCTTCCATAACTAACCCAATATGAAATAGATAATTTAAATGTGTCTATAAGTATTAATGAAATTGAATTCACAGTTTTAAAACTCCAAAGAAAGAAATCTCTAGGTCCAGGTGGTTTCAATGAAAAATTCTACCAAATTCTAAAGGACAGTTAGCATGATTCCTACACATTCTCTTTCAGAAAATTGAAAAGGGAAGAAGCTAATATTCTGTAAAGTTAATATTACCCTGATGCCAATACCTGACAAAGATAGTACAAAAATAAAAGCTACGGATCAATATCCCTCATGAACATAGATATACATAATTTAAAATAGCTAGAAGAGAATAGTTATAATGTGCCCAAAATGAAGAAAAGATAAATGTTTGAGGTGATTGATATCCTAATTTCCTTGATTTGATCATTATGCATTGTATACATGTATCCAAATATCATGTGTATCCCCAAAATATGTACAGCTATGATATATCCTTTAAAAATACAAAAAGGTTAATAAAGCTTAGAAATTAACAAAAAAGTTATTCATACAAAACAGCATGACACCTAATGTTTAATCTAAAATTATGCCGATATTATAAACATGTACTTGTTTCACAATTTTTATTTTAACCACATTCTTGAGATTAAATACTCAACTTATCAATGGATGCAGAAAAAAGCATTTGAAAAAATCAACATCAGTTTATGATTAAAAAAACTTTCAGAAAACTAGAAATAGAGGGGAATTCCCTCAATTCAATAACATCTACAAAAAACTTAACAGTTTATAATGGAAGACCAAATACACACCCTCTTCTCTCCCTGCCCCCAGATCAACAACAAGCAATCATGTCACTATTGCCACCATTCAAAATAATTCTAGAAGTTCTAGCCAGTACAATAAAGATGAAAAGAAAAGGCATAGAGATTGGAAAGAAAAAAATAAAACTGCCTCTATTTTCAGATGAAATGTTTGTCTATATAGAAAATCCCAAGGAGTCTGCAAAACAACTCCTAGTACTCATAATGAGTTCAGCAAGGTCACAGGATATAAAATAAACATAAAAATCTCATATTTCTATATACTAGCAATGAATACATAGACACTGAAACTAAAAATACAATATCATTTATAATTGTTAAAAAAAATGAAATAGGTGCAAATCTAACAAAACAAGTACAGTACTGGTGAAAGTACAGTACAAGTAAAGCACTGGTGAAAGAAATCAAAGAACATTTAATAAATGGAGAGATATATAATAGCATATTCATAAATTGGAAGACATATTCATAAATTGGAAATACAAAATGATGTCAAATCTCCCCAAATTGATATATAATGCTTAACACAATTCTTATCAAAATCACCAAGATTTCTTGTAGAACTAGACAAGATTGCTCTAAAATTTATATGAAAAGGAAAGGAACTAAAATAGTTAGAACAATTACAAAAAAATATATAAAGTGAAAGAAATCCATCTACTTGAATTCAAGACTTATTATACAGCTATATTAATCAAGACTGTGTGGTATGATTGGAAGAATAAACACAGATCAATTGAACAGAACAGAGAGCCCAAAAATAGACACACACAAATATGCTCAATTGATTTTTGACAAAGGTATAAAAACAATTCAATCAATGGAGGAAAGATTACCTTTTCTACAAATTATGCTGGCACAATTGGACGTCCATATTCAAAAAAACAAAACCTTAACCTAAGCCTGATCTTATACAAAAATCAACTCAAAATGGATTACAGACTTCAGTGGAAAATGTAAAATTATAAAACTTTTAGAAGAGCACATAGTTGAAAATCTTCAAGACCTAGGACTAGGTAGAATTCTTAGACTTGATATGAAATAAAAAATTGATAAATTGGACTTTATTAAAATAGAAATTTTTCTATGCAAAAGATCTTGTTAAAGACAAGCCACAGACCAGGAGCAAATATTTGCAAACCACATATCCAACAAATGATTGGCATTTAGTAGCTACACTATATAAAGAATTTTCAAAATCCAACAGAAAAAACATCCAGTTAATAAATAGGCAAAGACATGAAGAGACATTTCACTGAATAGGATATATAGATGGCAAATAAGCACATGAGAGGATTTTTTATGTCATTAGCCATTAGAAAATGTAAATTAAACCACAATGACATTATCATTACACACTTATCAGAATGACTAAAATAGTTTTACTAAATGCTTCCAAAGGTGCAGAGAAACTGGATCATTCAAATTGTGTTACTGGGAATGTAAAATGGTACAACTCTTCTGGACACTTTGCCAGTGTCTTCAAACACTAAACATGCAACAACCATAACATCAGACAGCAATTATACTCTTAGGTATTTAACGCATAGAAATGAAGAATTTATGTTCACATAAAAGATCTATCCATGAATGTTTATAACAGTTTTATTCATAATGGCCCCAGACTGGAAATATCACATGGCACTTTGTGTACTGGAATTATAAATTTAGAGCATTTTAGTTATTTGCTTCCATGTCCTTCTCCCCAACTAAAATTTGACGTGTTTGAGATCAGAGTTTTTATCTACCTGTGAGATGTGTACAGAGTGTTAAATGATGCCAACTCTGGAGCCAGACTATATAGTTCAAATCCTACATGCTATTTGGCCTTGGACAAATAATTTAATTTCTCTTTGTCTTTATTTTTTTCATCTGTAATAATGACAATGATAAGGCACATATACCTGCAAAGTATTTCAAACAATTCTTGACATATAGTAAGCTCACACCACAGACACATAGCTTCTAGCATCTAACCCAGAGGATGGCAGAGTAAGTGACTGAATCGATGTTGGTTGAATAATTGAATGAGTGAGTGAATGAATTCTTAAAGTGATGAAATATTTTCCCCACAACTATTTAAATTGCTGATTCCTTTCTATGCCTATTACTATAAATCTAATTAACCCCGTATCATGTCTCATTTTATTAATATGATCAACTCTGACCTAATAAGTGAGATAATGCCTAGCATACTTAACCCAATGCCTGACACAAAATAGATACTCAATAACTGTAGCCATGATTAGATTACTGTAGCCTTTTTGTGCTCCTTCACAATTCTGTCACGGGGAATTATTCTTCACTTGCTACCATACTAATAAAAAATATAAATATCTTAGCATAACATTTAAACTCTTACAATCTGACTTTAGCCTAGTTTTATGTACAAAGAAATGGCTCAATAAATAGTAGCTATAGTTACATTTACTATCTTTCTCACTAGATTCTATTCTACATCCTATATTCCAATTCCAAGTTACTATTAATATTTCCTGAGAAAGTCATGGCTCTATTTGGAATGTTCTTCCTCTTTCCTTATCTGACAAATATTTTCCCTTTAATAAAGGCTTCATGTCATCATCTATCTCTGCCTAAACCCCACCCATCCATCTATCCCTCTAAATCGCTCTCCAATCATTTATTAATTATCTTTTTATTTCCAGGGCTAGCACAGTGCCTGGTACATAATAATGCTCCTTAATGTCTGTTGAATTGGATTGAGAAGAGAAAGAAATGCTAAAGCCACTTGTTTTCAAATCTCCTAAAGCCTACCCTGGTTTCTTCAAAATGTAATTATAATAATTGAGTGTCATGTGCAATGCTTGGTAAAGTGCTTGAGTTTCTAAGAAATAGGGCACTTACTTTTAAGATATTATAAAAAGTTGCCATATGAATCTCCTAGGAAACCCTGAGTGTGTTTCTCTATGGGGTGTATCTAAGCTGGGTGTAAAGAATGCACCACTAGTCTGATCCCTCCTCCCCTGCTCTCTGCCCTCTGGGAGCCCTCTTCCCACCACTGTACCCTTGTGCGGTCCAAAGCTCCCAAACACCCACATCTGGGTCCACATTTCTACTATATTCTTTCCATCTCTTTTGGTGATCGTCATTCTCCTTCCCATCAAAAATGCCAGTTCCTAGGGTCCTATTCTCAGCTACTTTAAATGATATTAATAACTTGATGACTAACACAACTCACAGTTTTTCTTCTGTATGTATCCCTGTCACTTTATTTGAGCCCATGAGTATTTGAGGTAATTCCTGGTTTGACTTCATAATCCCAGCCAGGAATTTTACCTCATTCTTCAAATTACTGCCACCAGATACAGTGCCAATGATGAGAACAGAGGCTTCACAGAACACTGAGACCAACTTTGTAGAAACCTGACTTCATTTGCAAAAACTAAAATTTCTATTTTAAAAGGAATGAATTCATATTTTTTATATAATTAAATCAAACAATTCTTAGAGTAAAGGTACCACTGTCAAGATACATGAATCTACTAAATACTTTTATTTACTTACTTTTCTATGTGGTAAAGTTTTCTGACAAGAGTTTGACAGACTTTTCTAAATAGATTTTTCTGTCAGAATTTTCCCCACTTCTTTCATTAGCTATTTCCTTTCTCATTAATAATTCACGCTTGACTAAAATTGATCTATACAGCCATAGGGTGCTCTTTCCCTGGACAGTTTTAATCATTCTTTCACGTTAACCCCCGATTTTACTGAATCCTCACTCTTTTACCACTTAGGAAACAGAAATATAATCTAATTTTAATATCTATGCCTTTGTTTTCTCTTTCCTTATATGCATGATATCAAGTCTGATCATAAAAACATATTTTTCTCCTGCAACCTGAGTACATTTCACAGGCTCCCACACATCTTAACATCATAGAACTTCCAGCCCCAGGCAAATTCCATACTCCCAAACTCCCACCTACCCAAGGCCTGGGATCCACAGGTCACCAGTGTCTCTGAGGTGCTCTATGGCTCAATGGGGACAATGTATCTTTCCCACTTGAGTTCATCTCTAAAGGTGGGAATCCTCAGAGGTGATTTTCAGACTTCATGGTTTATACTTATAGTGAAATACATTTTTCTATTTTTACTTATTCCCTTTCCTTGTCAAAGGACAAAGACCGTGCTTTCATGTTCAGAATCGTTTTTCTTCTTCAATGTCTAAGGCTTTATGGCTCAGCCAAGCATGGGGTCTGGCTCTCTTTGCTTTTGGATGAATTTTCCACCCAGACATGCTCAGCCTGTACAAATAGTTCTGTCAATCGCCCCACCATCTCCTCAGACATATCCAGCATGCCTGAACCCTGGAAGGAGACAAAGCCCTGGCTAAAGTTGATGCCCCACTACATATTGAGACGAAGTTAAGGAATAGGACAAAAATGAGTTGTATTAAACCTTCTTGAAGATTTTTTCATTTCAAAAGAGAACATCTGAAAATGTAAATTCTTTAACCCAAAGAAACAAATGCCTAAGAGCAAAGCTTCTGACAGTAAGTGAGGGAATATTTTTAGAGATTTTTCTCTCAAATTACTCTTCAAACAAGACCACAGGAGCCGTCTCCTCAAAAAAATCAGGGCTTTCTTAACAAAGGCAGAAGAACACTCTCCATAATTATGTGGGCTTATCAGACAACCTCGAGCCCTGAGTTCTAAGTGGCCTGGGAGGTACCCTTCTCCTGTCCCTAAAACACCTAAACACTTGTACTCAGGAGCTGGCCAGCTGCCACCCACAGAGAAAACCTTCACACAGGTTTACTGTAGTGATTTTAGGATCCAAAAACAACCTGACATTTAAGTTTTTCCACAAATTAACAATCAACCCATTGTTTTCTAATACCACCTCTAGTTTCTTTCATTTCCATCCAAGCTTTCTTTTTGAAATAAAAGTTATTTCTCACCTGACTGCTTTTGCTTTCTATCTGTGGATATTTGTGAAAATCTTTCCTCTAGATTTATTTTTAAAACCATCTAAGACTGGTCTTTATTCTGTTTTTAGAAGGATTCTTTTTCAAAGTTTGTGGACAGTGTTTGATAAAGTAGTTATTAGAGCATTCGCTCAATGTTGGGAAGAGAGAAGTGGGGTATTGACATTTTTAGAGCCAGGCTCTTAGGGATGATTTTACTGGACTCTTATGGGTGATTAGTACTGTGTTGCCTTCACTTTTCAGAAGAAAAACAGAGGCACCAAGAGGGGAAGAAATATGCTCAAGGTCAGGCAGCTCTTAAGGCACACAAACTGGGTTTGAACTCTGGATCTATTGAACTCTGGATCCTATTCTCTTCCCACATACCAAAGCCTTCCATGAGTCAGAGAGTTCCATAGATAGCTCTTACCATACCAGGCAGGAACCTGCTTTTAAGTACATATAGCAATCCATTTCTCAACATACCTCTTAATAGACATTCTTGTATTCACCATGTAAAAAGACTATTTCTGCCTTAAGTTTGTCTCCAAATAGGTGTCTCTATTATTTTGTCTCATATTTGTATTTTTTTGTATCTCAGAAATGTACAGTTCTGGAATTAATCTATATTTTTTTACGAAGTCCTAGCTTTTACATGTACTCCCTCTCTCTCCTGAAAACCACTTGTTTGGATGAAATTACTTGGGAATATTTAGCCAAACTACAGCTATTATTGAGGTATGAAATCAGGCTGAAAGATTTAAATCTGCAATCTCAGAAGATCTTGTTTCTGGATGGTGGGGTTAATTATTATCTCCTTCAATTAGCTGGAAAAGTTTCTTGATACAAGATAATTTTGGCATGATTGATTGAGAAAATAGTGAGCCTTAAAGTTTATAACAGTTTGATAAGCTACAATAAAGTGGGAGATTAATGTTAATATAAATTGGTAAAAACTGATCAGACATATTAGATAAAGGTTACATAGAGTCAAATATTTGTATAGAACATGTCTGGAATTCTGGGTACTTTCCTTTGTAAACATTCCTGAATTTTTATTTGTGTGGGCAGCTTTGCTAAAAAATTCTACAAAGAAATACTCAACCAGTGAGGTCAGTTTGGTTACGTGTCTATAAAAAAAATGAAAGGTGTATTCAAGAATGTAAATCATTGAGCCAACACTGCTAGAGAAAACACAGCAGCTGTACACAAATGCAACTAGAGAATTTCTAAATCCTAAAGTAATTTGCAATATGTCATCTGGTTATAATGGTCTACAACAGCATCTTGCATATAAGGGACATAATGACCAACATCTTGATTTGGATAAAATTCATGCCATCTGCTTTGGGTTGATTCTTATTGAAACAATTGAAGTCTGCAAGGAAATAAAATGATTATTTAAAAATTTTTTTTTCTCTTTTCCTTATGTTGGAAGCAGATCAGTGGTACATCAGCCCACACATTCTCAGTAAAAACACTCCCCAGTTTTCTAAAAGACCCCCTCTGCTGGAAAATGTTCAGTTACCTTCAAAACACACAACACAAAACACCATCTCCTGTTCCTCGTACTATACTCATTGGAAGCATCCGTCACTTGTCACATGTTATCTTGTATTATTATTTATCTTTCTCAACTAATTATTTTTATCTTACATGCATGAACTTTGCACACTAACAATTGAGGGTACAGTCCTAGAAACAGGCTGACTAACCATCTTTACAGGCTCCTCAGTGTGTAATGGGCCTTTATACATGTAGTAGATACTCAATGCAGGACTACTGACTTACCTAGCACTCATTTTCTGAATTTTAACCAGAGCTTTCTTCTTCAATAAAAAATAAAATATTTTAGCTAAAATATTCTACTAATGTGAAAAGCAGAATCAGATCAAATTATTCTTTAGTTTATATATAGATATCTTTACTGCAACTAATATGGATATATATTTGGTGCCAAGAGAGTAATTCATGAAAATCTAAACATAATGCAAGAATGATAGAATTAAAATTCCAGAAGAGGAGGATATTGGGAAGATGCATGACCTCCACTGGGCTGGGGAGGGAGTGGGCAGAGCAGACACTTTCCTGTGCTGTGCCCTGTAGCTGGGTGCCGGGCTCCCCTCCCCACCCCCAATGCAGGCTGAGCATAGAGGGCACCTCAGGCACCACAGAAACTGCCTGAGAGGCCTTGCAGCTCGGCATCAGCAGTCTCAGCAGCAACAGTGCTGATGGAACTGTCCTCCACCAGAGAGGCTCAGTATCTGCAGTGTCAGCACTGCCACCAGATCAGCCCCCAACCTGAGGCTCAAACTCTGCAGTTCCCATACTGTATCTAACCATGTGGCCTCACCTACACAACTCTTGCCCTGCCTCCAGGCCTCAGTTCTGGCTCTAAGTCTCCTGCTGTGCCCAGGGTATGCTCCCAGGCTTTAGTGAAGCTACTGTGACTGCACCACACCCCTGAGGTTCCAGCATTGCCCTTGGGACTGTGATACCATGCTGAAGTCCAACACTCTGCCAGGGACCTCCCAGCCTCAAGTCAACATTACACCCAGATGTGGTTTGAGCAAATACCCACAGCCCAGATACCCAAGACCACTGCCTAGATAGGCTCACCCAGCTGCCGCTGCCACTGTCACTTCTGTAGGGAGACCCCAGACAGAGCAATTCCCCACAATGCCAGCCTCCATGAAGAGAGTCTCACCAAGCCCCCAACTCAAGCTTCCAATGATCTGGGGAACAACCCACCACCATTCATGAAGATCATTCAGCACTGGTTTAAACTGTAACAATTACAGGTGAAAGGGACAAAGCAGAACAGCTGTGCTACAGGCTCTCAGTGCACTTGCCCCTCCCCTGTCAGGTCAACATTCCAGAAGACACAGCGAGGGACCTCCTTTTCTTCTCACTATGTAGGAGAGTTTCCAGCAAAGGAGAACAGTTGTATGCAAACCTAACAGCCCTGAGCTGAGAGACTAGGATTCAGATGAGAAAAATCAGGAAAAGAACTCTGGAAACACAAAAAATCAAAACAGTTTTACACTCCCAAAGGATCACAATGGAGCTACAGTAGTGGAACCCAACCACAAGGAAATTGTCAAAATGTGAAAATTGGAATTAAGAATATGAATGGCAAATAAGATGAATGGAATTGAAAAGGAAGTTGAAAGCCAACAAAAAGAAGCCAAAAAATTTTCAGGAAATCAATGAAAAAATGAAAAAGTTGGTAAAGAGCTAGACAACATAAGAAATGGCATAATAGAATTTAAAGAAATGAAAGAGTCATTAAGAGAATTTCAAAACACAGAAGAAAGCTTCAACAACAGACTAAATCAAAGAGAAGAAAGAATCTCAGAGTTTGGGAACAAGGCTCTTAAGTGAACCCAGTCATTCCAAGAGGCAGAAAAAAGAATAAAGACTAAGCGAGTACTTAGAGAGATATGGGACTATGTGAAGTTAACTAATATATGAATTATAGGTATCCATGAGGGAGAAGAAGAGCAAAAAGCATGAAAAATCTATTCAAGGGAATTATTGAGGAAAACTTTCCTGCTATCACCAGAGATCCAGATACAAGATGGTCATCGAACACTAGGAAGATTCATAGCAAATGGGACATCTCCAAGACATGTAATCAACAACCTGGCCAAAGTCAAAATGAAGGAGAAAATTCAACAAGCAGCAAGACGAAAGCAATAATCAACCTACAAAGGAAAACCCATCAAGCTAACAGAGGAATTGTCAGTGGAAACTTTAAGAGCCAAAGGGATTAGGGCTCTATCTTCAATCTTCTTAAAGAGAACAACTGCCATCCTAGAATTTTGTATCCTGTAAAACTAGGTTTCATGAATGAAGGAGAAAAAAACACATTTCCAGAAAAGCAAACACTAACACTGAGGAAATTTGTCATGAACAGATCTTTTCTGCAGGACATATGCAGAACTGCATTACACATGGATCAGCCCCAAAAGCTAAAACTCCTAGCTTGTATAAAACAATAGTGCAAGAAGGAAAACAAAGCAATAAGGTGCTACCCAACATTATGAAGAGAACAGCATCCCACATATCAATTATATCATTCAATGTTAACGGTCTGAATGCCCCACTCAAAAGACATGGGCTGGCTGAATGGATGAAAAAACACAACACAAGTATGTGTTGTCTCCAGGACATACATCTAACCCACAAGGACTCATACAGATATAAGGTGAAGGGATGGAAAAAAATATTCCATGCAAACAGAAACCAAAAGAGAGACGGTGTAGCCATTCTCTTATTATATAAAATTGACTTTAAATCAACAATGGTAGAGAAAGACAAAGATGGTCATTATATAATGGTAAAAGAAACAAGAAGAAGACAAAACAGTCCTAAATGTATATGCACCTAACATGGGAGCTCGCAGATTCATAAAGCTAACTCTACTAGATCTAAGCAAAAAGATAAACAGCAGCATCAGAATTGCCAGGGACTTCAACACCCACTTACAGAGCCGGACAGATCATCAAAGCTGAAAATAAATAAAGAGACATGGGGTTTAAATGGGACCCTAGAACAAATGGAACTAACAAATATTTACAGAACTTTCTGCCCAAAAACTATTGAATATACATTCTTCTCATCAGCAAATGGGACATTCCTCCAGGACTGATCATATCTTCGGCCACAAAACATCTCTCAACAAATTCAAAAAAATCAAATTTATAGCATGTATCTCCTAAGACTACAGTGCAATAAAACTAAAAATCAATTCCAAGAGAAATATCAAATCTACAAAAAGTCATGGAAATTAAAGAACCTACTACTGAATGATCCTGGGATCAATGAAGAAATTAAGATGAAAATCAAAATATTGCCCAAACTAAATGACTAAGGGGACACAAGCTATCAAAATCTATGGGTTTTAGTAAAAGCAATCCTAAAGGGAAAACTCATAACCGAAAATGCCTACATCAAAAAGACACAAAGATCACAAATTAACAACCTAATGTCTCATCTCAAGGAACTAGAAAAATGAAGAGCATACCAAACCCAAAGCCACTGAAGAAAAGAAATAACTAACCTCAGAGCAGAACTAAACAAAATGTAAACAAATCAAAAAAAATACAAAGGATCAAGGAAAGAAAAGGTTGGTTCTTTGAAAAGATAAAAAATAAAAATAAAAAATCAATAGACCTCCTACTAGATTAACCAGAAATAGAATAGGAAGTACCCAAATAAGCTAAATCAGAAATGAAAAAGGAGCTATTATAACCAACACCACAGAAATACAACATATCATTCATGAATATTATGAAAATCTCTATGCACATAAATTCAAAAACATAGAGGAAATGGACAAACTCCTGGAAATGCGCAATCTCCCAAGACTCAGTCAGGAAGAAATAGAGCTCCTGAACAGACCAACATTGAGTGGAATGATTGAAGCAGCAATAAAAAACCTCCCAACAAATAAAAAACTTCAGACCAGATGGATTCTCAAGGAAATTCTAGCAGACCTACGAAGAACTGGGACCTATGCTACAAAAATCATTCCATAACATTGAGAAGGAATCCTCCCTAATTCATTGTATGAAGCCAGTATCACCTTGATACCAAAGCCAGGAAAGGGCACAACAAATAAAGAAAACTACAAACCAATATCACTTATGAATATAGATGCAAAAATCCTCAATCAAATACTAGCAAACTGAATTCAATAGCACATCAAGATAATAATCTACCACGACCAAGTGGGCTTCATCCCAGGAATGCAAGGATGGTTCAAAATACATAAACCGATAAATATGATTCACCACATAAACAGAAGCAAAAACAAAGATCGTATGATCCTTTCAATAGATGCAGAAAAAGCATTTAACAAAATTCAGCACCCTTTTATGATAAGAACGCTTAACAAAATAGGCATAGACGGGGCTTACCTAAAAATGATACAAGCCATATATGACAAACCCACAGCCAAGATTATACTGAATGGGGAAAAGTTGAATGCATTCTCACTAAGAACTGGAACAAGATGAAGGTGCCCACTGTCACCACTTATATTCAGCATAGTATTGGTAGTCCTAGCCAGAGCAATAAAGAGTATCAAAATCGAGAAAGAAGAGGTCAAATGATCACTTTTCACTGATGGTATGATCTTATATCTAGAAAATCCCCAAGACACCACCTAAGTACTCCTAGAATAGATAAATATATCAGCAAAGTCTCAGGTTAGAGAATCCAATGTACACTAATCAGTAGTATTTCTATATACTAACAACAGTAAGCTTAAAGTCAAATCAAAGACTCAGTACCATTCACAATCGCTACAAAGAAAATAAAATACTTTAGAACGTAATTAACCAAGAAAACGAAAGATCTCTATAAGGAGAACCATGAAATATTCGTGAAAGAAATCACAGATGTCACAAACAAATGAAAAAACATTTCATGCTCATGGAGTGGTAGAATCAACATTGTTAAAATGTCCATACTGCCCAAAGTGATTCAGTGCAATCCCCATGAAAATATCAATGTCATATTTCACGGATCTAAAAAAAATAATTCTATGCTTTATTTGGAACCAAAAAAGAGCCCAAACAGCCAAAGCATCCTTAATCAAAAAGAACAAATCTGGAGGCATCTCGCTACCAGACTTCAAATTATACTACAAGGCTATATAATTAAAACAGCATGCTATTGGTATAAAAGTAAAGATAAAGACCAATGGAATAGAACAGAGAACCCAGAAATAAAACCATCTACCTATAACCAGCTGAACTTTGACAACGCAGACATCAACAAACAGTAGGGAAAGGAAGCCCTATTCAATAAATGGTGCCGGGAAAAATGGGTAGCCACATGCAGAAGAAGGAAACAGGATCCTTATCTCTCCCCATATACAAAAATTACTTTGATATTTATAAAAGACTAAAGTGTAAGGCATGAAACCATTAAAATATAGGAAAAACTCTTCTAGGCCTTGGCCCAGGCAGAGAATTTATAACTAAGACCCCAAAGGCAATTACAGCAATAACAAAAATAACTCAGTGGGGCTTGGTTAAATTAAAAGGATTCTGCACAGCAAATGAAATAACAACAGAGTGAATAGACAACCTACAGAAGGGGAGAAAATAGTCACAAACTGTACATCCAATAAAGGAGTAACATCCAGAATCTACTAAGAACTCAAACAAATCTGCAAGAAAAAAACAAACGACCCCATTAAAGAGTGGGCAGAATACATGAACAGAAGTTTTTCAAAAGAAGATAGAGAAATGGCCAACAAACATATGAAGAAATTCTCAACCTCACTAATCATCAGAGAAATGCAAATTAAAACCACAATAAGATATCATCTTACCCCTGTTAGAATGATTTTTATTAAAAAGTCCAAAAACAATAGATGCTGGCATGAATGCAGAGAGAAAGAATGCTTACACACTGTTGGTAGGACTGCAAATTAGTACAACCTCTATGGAAAACAGTTTTGAGAGTCCTCAAAGAAATACAGACTTAACATTAGACCCAGAAATCCCACTACTGGGTATCTACTCAAAGGAAAAGAAGTCATTTTATCAAAAAGACCCCTGCACTCAAATGTTTATTGCAGCACAATTCACAATCACAAAGATATGGACTCAACCTAAGTTGCCATCAATTCATGAGTGGATTAAGAAAATGTGATACACACACACACACACACACACACCATGGAGTACTACTCAGTCATAAAAAGGAATAAATTAATGTCTTTTGCAGCACTTTGGATGGAACTGGAGACCATTATTCTAATTGAAGAATCTCAGGAATGGAAAAACAAACACCACATGAACTCTTTAATAATTTGGAACTCATCAATGGGCACATATGGGCACAGAGAGAAGTAAAAGTCATTGGAAATCAAGAAGGGAGGAAGCAGGAGAAGGGAGGAAAGAAGGGGTAAAAACCTACCTAACAGGTACAATGAACACTATTCAGGTAATGGGCACATGAATAGCCCTGACTTAAGCATTATAAAAGCTATCCATGTACAAAAACTTTTGTACCTTCTTAATATTTTGAAATAAAAAATAAATTCCAGAACATGCCTTGAGAGATTGTCAAATCATCATTCTGCATCAACATTTAGTGATCTTTTAACCATTTGTTTCAAAACACAGGATAAATTTTATAATGTCTAAAATTATTTTTGTCATGCCTTTGATATATCATATATGTTATTCATTAATAACTCTGATCTATTATGTTTTTTGATTGACATGTTTTGGTATATATAAGTTTTCAGTTAATGCTGCAGCATAAATCTTTTTAAAGCTTTGAACCTTCCAGGCACTGGTTCATTTGCTGCTTTGGCAGATCTATCAAATGTTCCCTAATTTTATTATTCCATTTCCTCTTCAATGATCCAACGCCTTTTAGATTTTTTTCATCCTAATATTTTGACATAGAAATTCAACTGACATTCAGCATGTACTTAATTCTGACCTTTAATAATCTGTACAGCAAATATATGATGAGATTGACAAGAATCTCCAGACCTTAACCAAAATTCTGACATTCTTTGGAAGGCAGAGGAACTATATATATATAGCATAGTAGTACCAAAAAAATGTCATACTAACAGATGAAAATGATAATTTTTTTATTTTAAAAAGATATCAACTTTTAACAACTAAAGTAATAAATTTTGAATAAAAGCTAAAAGTTTTCTCCTGTTTCCATTATAAACTCAGACCATATCCAGTTGTGGAATTGGCCTCATGTTAATTCAAAGCCTAATCTCAGGAGGCCAATACTGAAGCTAACATGGCAGACTCATAAATACTGAGCAGGAAATCCAGCATTCAATCTGGTGGCCAAACTTTTGCCCAAATCTCTAGTAATCATTAACCTCAAGTCCTGGTTCCATTTCTGAGAGAGATTTATGAAACTTCAGCCCCATGGGTATATTGTGAGGTGACCAGATTTGGGAAGAACTTTATTGTTTGTGAGAGAACCTAATGGACAACTCTGAAGAAGGAAATCTGATTTCACAATTGATCTATCTAACCCTGGAGGAGTTGAGACAAGAGGACA
>VBSM01000529.1:75869579-75885034 GCA_008086735.1 Cheirogaleus medius
AAGAGGCCACTTTAGTGAAGATAAAATCCCAATGGGCAGGAAGAAAATGGGAAATGGAAGTGAGGAAGCAGAGAAAGGGAAAAGGGAGGAGGCCACGGCCAAATCTGAGAACTCTGTAGGAGGTAGGAGGGCAGGTAGTCCTGACTCTCTGCTTTCTGAAAGCCACCTCCCACCCAACTCTCTCTCACACACACACGTGCAGACACACACAAAGCCCACACACTCTCAATAGTGCTAGATCACCAAAGAGTCGATTCCAATAACCCACATTGAGATGCTTGGCTAAGCCACGGAGAATGGCAAGAGAACAATCCTTGCCCTGCCCTGGAAGTCGGAGGGTTGATGGAGGTGAAGAGATCAGGACAAAGGAGTCGAGCTCTGGAAGGGGAGCTTGGATCAGCACCAGAACACCTGTCAGCATCTTCTGAGCTAGCATCTGCCTACCTGGCAGATTGGAATTTTCCCAAAGCACAGTGTTGCTCATCATGACTGTATGAGGGGATGCTGCTCCACAGGTGAAGTCATCTGTTTGAGGGGTACTATTACCCCTTCCCTAGGAGATAGCTATTTCTAAAGTCTTACTCAGACATGAATCATCTTTAGACAAATCTGACAAAGATTTATTATTACTACTACTTTTTATAACATGAAAGGTAGCATTCAGATATCCCCAATTTAACTTAATTGAGTAAACTTTTATGTTTCAGCATCCTCCTATCTGAAAAAAATAATAGCTAAACTATGTTCATTAATAACCCCAAAAATGCAGATTTTAATGCAATCAAGGGCAAAACTTTGTTAGAGAGTGTGACCCAAAACAGAATAGATTAATAGATTACCTTTAGTGAGACTGAGGTAGGTCTTCACTACTTAACTTGTTCAAGCAGAATATAGGCCTTAATAAATGATTAAAGAAGATTCATAAATCAGGCAGTTCAGTGAAAACAAATTATGTGCAAGATGTGTGTATATGTGTGTGTATACAGAGAAATAAAGTAAATACGGCAAAATGTTAGCAATTATTGAATCTAGGTGGAAAATATGTGGGTGTTTATTATGCTTTCATCTTTTCTGTATGCTTGATCATTTTTATGATAGAATATTGAGGGAAAAAAACTTATTCAAACTTCTGATGTGCATAACCAGATCATCTTTCAAATTATATTATTATTCAAGTGTTGTTTTGTGACCTTTTCTCACCAACTGTATCCTGAATTCTTCTTCAAAATACATTTATGTTTATCATTTATAATAGTAGTCCATGGAATGGTTTTGCTTTTTATTTTTTTAAACTAATACTCAAATACAGATATTGAGATTGTTTCTATTTTTTGTTATGTTAAGTAAAGAAGCAGTGAGAACCTCACATGCATCTCGGCTTGTATGTGACTATGCTTTTGGTGATCCCTAGAAGCAGAAATACAGAGAAAAACGAGCGCACATATTTACATTTGGATACAATGGTTTCAAAATTTCTTTTCCTACAGTTTGTACCATTGTACATTCCCTTCACAGTATATAAGAGGGCCCATTTCTTCAGTCTTACCGAACATCGGCTATTATCAAATTTTAAAAAAGATTTTCCATTGATGAGATAGTAAACATCCTTTTAATTTTCATTTATTTTTATTATTGGTGATATTTACTTTATTTTATATGTCTATTGGCCACTTGTACATTTTCTTCTGTTTTTCTCCAGAAGTGTTCACTATTTCCTTATTGATTTTATATACCTTTTTATTAATACAATGTCCCTTATGTAATAAAGGCATTTATTTGTTGTCTTTCTGCTTTGCTTATGGTGTTTTCTAACATAGAGGACTCATGGAGAAATTTTTTCATTTCCATGTAACCAATCTATGAATTTTTCTTTGGCTTTTGGCTTTAGATGGCATGTTTAGAAAGTTCTTCCCTATTCCTAGATTATGAAAATCTTGCTTAAATTTTCTTCTGCTACCATTATACGTTATTTTTTACATTTACATTATAATCTATTTGGAATTTAATTTCACATAAATAGCCAGGCCTTTTACTTTGTTCTGGTTTTCCCCAGACCCAGTAGAATAAAGATTTTTCTCTCGTGGCTCCATGTCTTTCGTAGGTGTCATTTACTAACACTGTTCAGATTACTAAATCAGCAATCTAATTGAGTTTACATAAAGCTCTACTCCTAGATTTCTTGTAAATACGGACAGTTTTAATTCAAAAAGTATTACAGACACAAATGTTCATACAGTGACATTTGGGGACATTCATACAATTTTCTGAAGTTCTGAAAAATCTTTTCAAAACCACCAAGTACCACTAAAGTATCTGCTTTTCTGCCCCTCAACTGGCAGGAAATGGGCTAAGCTCCTTTAAGAAGTCTCTGCTCCTTTAAGAAGTGATTTGAGTAAAAGGCAACATCCCTAGCAGTCTGAGAGTCCATCAAAGTCTCCTGCGCAAAGAAGGACTGGATTTTCTTCCACGCCGCTATCGCTTCCTTTGCTCTACACAGACGACAAGTCAAAGTGTGAGATTTTTCTTTACAAAGACTTTTGAGGGGGCCTCTCATCACAGACCTGACATTAGAAACACAGGGAAACCTGAAGACAATGAATGGTAAAGAAAAGAAATCTGTCCCACTAGATTATCAAAAATTGGTCTCCCTTTTCCATTCAGGTCTATCCATAAAGACTTCCCCAGGACTCTGTGACAGTTGTGAGTCTGAGGGACTGAGGTGAGAAAAGGCTATTCTTATTCTTACAAAATAAAGTTTAAGGATCTTTCCATTTTTTTTCATCAAAATACTATAAAAATAAAGTACTTTAATGATGTACTATGAAAAAATAGATTTTCATGAACTAGGCAGATAAAGATTTGGTTATTTCTAAATCACAATGGCTCCATTTTCTCTCTCAACTGAAAGCCAATAATCTCAGTGTTCTCACATCAATGAATTTGTTTTCTTTTGAACTCAGCTGCTTTAGGCCTAAGGTTAAAAATCCTTCTGTGAGTGTTAATCCAAACTTTATTTCTTCTCTTCCAAGCAGGTCATAACCTGTCCTTCTAACAACACCATTCTCCCCTTTATCCACCAATTCCCCCAGGGAACAGGCATCAATCTTGCATTTATTAGTCTTTTGTTGTATTTTTGCCCAGTCACTAGCATAGGATGAAGTCATCTGGTTAAACAGGTTTATTTCTTCCCAATCAAGAAAAACCAGGCCAGCCCCTTTTATAGGATAGCCACTATGAGCTGTGGTCATTTAGAGATCTATTACTGAGTATGTGACCTATGAAACTGAACTAGAAGGCACTAGAAATGTTACCATGTTCTACTCACATGTTTAATGACATAAGCAAGCATGGAGGCTATGAAAATTAATGTTTAACTTCCATAATCCAGTTGCATTTATGGAGTTCATTATTTGAACCAGGGTCCATGGAGGATAGAAAAGTTAGCATAAAATAGGATATTTCATGATATATTTTTTGAAGTGTAAGCTATAAGCCAGTCTATTACTCTCTGTACACCTGATCTGTTTTTCTCTCTTTGGTCTCTGCCTAAACAGTGTCAGCCCAGATCGTACTGAAAGATTGGCAGTGATACAGAAGATAGTTGGGAGGTACCACAGCTTTTGAAAGCTATGATTTAGCCATGTGGAATCCACCCTGTCTCAGATAGGGAGCTTGCAAGCTTTGGCATGTCTCCCTGTGCTGGTCTGCCAGCCTCCACACATTATGTTTTGAAAGCACTTCCTCCAACGGCTGCTGAATTGGCAGGGTGGACCTCCTGTGGATCAGTTTTTCCATTCTCTCAGTCCTGCTTAAGCATGGTGTTCTGTTGTCTGTCAACCTTCTATTCTAGAGCAGGACCTGCCCTTGGCCTGCTGAGAAATCTGGGAGCTGCTGGAAAAGCAAGAGCCGTGTTAATGGTGCATGCCACACAGCCAGGCATCTGAGCCTTCCCCACCTCAAGCCACATCCCACTAGCCACATGTCCCTAGCAACAGGCAGGGACAAAGAATAAAGCATGTCATAATTTGGTTTGTTTAAACCAGATACTTTTACTGAATGTGTGCTGGGCACCTCGCATATCCTACACACACGTGATATGGGGCCAGAATACCTTTTGGTCTTCATGAAGCCCAGAGATCATCTCTCTTTGAACCCAGCACAGAGCTATTAGTGATGTCTCATGAGCTGTCCTTTTGATCCATCCCAATGGAGGAATGTTATTTCAATCATCTTTCAAATAAAAAGTGAAATCAACAATTATTTTTTTACCACCAGCTCTTTGCCCAAAACCATCTAGGTGGTACAGATGTGGTATAAGGCATGATCCTTCTCCTCAAGGTACTTAAAATTCTCTTAAGGAGACAAGATCACACACCCAGAGCTGTGTGAGAGAAAGACTGGTGATAAATTAAATACAATGGTACAGGTCTTAGTAATTTGAGTGATAAAAATTTCAAGAAAGGAAAGATATGAGTGACATGGAAGTACTGGGGAATACCTCATGAAGGAGATTGAACATAAAGGATGAATTTATAGTGCTCAGCTTTGTAGAAAAAGTCAGAAAGTAGAAAAAGTGAATGCATCATAATGAAAGCCTTTGATGTTTTCCAAGGACAAATGAACAGGAAGTATCTTTTGCCAAAGAATATAATGATAACAGTAAGAGTTACCACTTAATGAGTACTTACTATGTGCAAGATACATAGTATAATGTCATATATGATGTAATGTATAATGGCATTTAATCTACATATTAATAGTAAACCCAGATACTTTTATTAGCCTACTTTAAAAGATAATGAAACTAAGATTTAAAGTAGGTAAGTAGTTTCTCAAAATCATAGTAAACACCACTGCTAAGATTCAAACATAACCTTATCGGACTCCAGAACCAAGACCTTGGCCAGTTTCACCAACACCTCATGCTGTATTAATGTTGCCAACAGAAAAGACAATGCTTGGATACTAGTTGTTAAAAAATCCCCAGTCAGAGCCCATGCTGCTCAAGGTACCTAAAACCTCCATCTTTGAAGGATACTAGTTTAGAGAACTATATTAGCAAAGCCCTCCCGAAGACAGGTCATTGATTTTCTTAGTAAACAGATTGCAAGGCCCTGTCGGTGAAAAATGTGTTTTGGGGGGCCTAAAAGGTGAAAATGCTGTTCACTGTAGTGCAAGGCAGTCCCAGAGTTTACAGCCTAGCTTTAGGTGATCAGCAATCCAGAAAATCCCTTGAGTTGTATAGGGACAGCACTCACTTAAGTCCTCACCAAAACCATATAGATTCCCTGGCTTACCTTAAAACAGACATAAATACTTCAGGCCCACCTTCTTGTGACTAGGCCCAGGCAAGACCTCCAAAATGGCTCCACTATGGGGCAGAACACCTGGACCACCCACCATTCCCCTAGGCCAGCTTTGATGTAAACTTCAACAGAGTCCACCATGGATGTATCTAAGTCTTCCCTTAAGGCCCAGGTAATAATAATTTATTCATTTATTCAACAGATATTTATTGAATGTCCACTGTGTGCCAGGCCCCATGCTTCCACACAAGTGGTATCAGGAAAACCTTCTTTTTCCTTGTTTCCCACTTTATCCTTTGAATTCCTATCCCTAGTTGTGAGTGGGATAAGTTTCCTAACCTAATAACATTAAAGTTATACTGTAAGAGGTGATCAGTATTACCAAGAGAGGATCATGGGCTTGCAAGAGTCACAGTCTGATGACTTTAAGGTTATTTCTTAGTTTTCCTAGGAAAGAACCACTGGCCTTGGATATATCTTGGTGGGAGCAGGATGGAATCAAAGGTTGGAAAAGGTGTATACCAGGAAGATGGAGAATTATCGGGGAAGATGGAGAAGAGTTCCAGGGTCCACCTATATTAGTTATCGAGAGATACGTTTACAAGTTACCCCCAAAACTTTTCAACTTAAAACAACAATAATTATTTGTTATCTCTCAGGGTTTCTTTGGATAAGGAATTCACAGGATATATTGGGGATGGTTTGTCTCTGTTCAAGGCATCTGGGTTTTTTTTAGCTGGGAGACTCAAAGGCCGGGGGCTAGAACACTTGTATGTAGCTTCTCCTTGTGGCCTGGGCTTCCTCACAGCATGGTGGCTGGGTTCCATGGGCAAGTACCCTGACAGAGAGAGACATTCACACAGACAGAAGCTGTAACCTTTTTAATGATCTATTCTCACAAGTCACAAAGTCCACCATACTTGATCAGACCCCAGATTCACAGGATGAGGACATAGGACCCACTTCTTGGTGGGAGCAGTATAAGTCAAACTATAAGAACAGCAAGTAGAAGTGGATAAACATATTTGTGTGGCCATCTTTAGAAAATACAATCTGCCATACCACCTATGGCTGAATCTAAATGGACTACCACATGATCCAAGGTGTATAGTAACTAGATGTTTCTATACTCTTTCCTAAATTCCAGGCATGTTGGCATTTTTTGGTAGTAGACTATACCTATGTGCCCTTCTACATGCTATAGGATAGTGTTATTGTGGTGAATCATTCTAATATTGACATCATTAAGCGGGAAAGCAAGGTTCTCAGAGTCCCCTTTCCTATGTGGTTCTAGGTTAGAGTTGGCCAAAAGAGAAGCTTGTGTGAGATTTGGTAGGTAGAAATAAAACAATAGACATTACTCTCTGGAAGTATTTGCAACGAGATGTAGTGAGGGGCAGATGCAGAGTTGACCAGTAGGTTCCAGCTTGTCTTTGCTCTCCCCCAATATGCCTCCAGCTTTTCTTCCTGACTGCTGGCCCTGGTGACCAAGTGTGGCCTCGTGCCCACCACCAGATGCTTGGACTCACAGAGGCAGTAGCTATACAGATGCAGCAGTTCTCTATAGACATATACATGAGTTCCTGTTATTATTCTTACTTCAATGGCTGGGCAAGCTTAGCTTTTCGGATTTGCCCTATAAATCCTGACTTCTCCACCTGTGAAAGTGCTTTAAGAGGGACAGTTAGTGACTCTTTTCTCATCTTCCAACTTCCCCCTTTTTAACATTCATTTGCTCAGCTCCTCCCATAGTTTTTTAAGGTCTGACTCTTACAATAAATCCTTGATCCTATAACACTCATAGGATCTGCTTCTCTGGCTGGACTCGGACTAATAAAGACCCATATGGGAAATTCATGGGAACATCTGGATCAGTGATATTAGCAAATCCATTTCCTGCCTGTTATGACAATATGAACACTGGGGCACAAAATGGCCTTTTCCTTCAATTGTGTGTATCTATATCATATAAGACCCCAAGCCAAGTGTTAGAGTATCTGCTGTTTATCTTAGCCTTGAACTTGAGCCATAGAAAGAAAAGTATTTAAGCACATAGGTTGCAAATAGGATATATTAAAACTGTTTCTCATGTATTCTTACCCTCCTGAGGCTAAGTACTTATATTAACATCAGAGAATGGGAAATAATGAATAGGCTGGGGAGACTTACATACATGATTCCTCTTTTTCTTTTTAATGATAAATTAATCCCACAGATGTTTATTAGGAGCATCTTTTGTCCATCTCTGATTAAACTCTGTCAAAATCAAACAAGGATGATAAACAAGATATGAATCCTGCTCAGAATTTACAATCTAGTAAACAAGATATCTAAAATGTAGATAATTCTAATGAAAGGTAAAATATTTTTTAAAATGTGATAAGAGAAGTTCAAACATGGTAAATAAGCACTAAGAACAAAATGGATTGTTTCTGGAATGTTACTGGGTTCAAGAAGGACTTTCTTTAGTATTTGAGCAGGACCATAAAAATTTAATAATATCTTATTCCTTTAGCACATATTTTATTTATCTAAATGTTTTCTTTAAGGTATTTTACACCAACATGTAATCATATTTTATATAGATGCATAAATATTATCGTACAGCCACACCTGGAGCTGTGACTTGGAAATCAGAACCTTTATTTTGAGAGTGTTAGGAAACCAACTAAGCAGAAGATAAGGTAACATTATGGGATTTAAGGCCCTATAAAGCTAGGAAGATCTAGAATCAAGAGGAGAATAAGTATGTCTTGGCAATGAACAAGGCTACAGTAACACTGCTGATCATGAGCAGTGTGTTCTGAAGGGCACAAAAGCCACACCTGAGTTCACACGGTCCATCAAATCCAAAGTGGAGAAACACACTCCCAGACTTTGAGAGGATGACTTGCCTAACAAAACAAGCACAACAGTAGCAGTCTGTTAAAAAGAGCTTCCTCTATAAGACCAAGAGAACAAGAACAGAGCAGCTTCTGTTCCAAGGGCAGGGTCCCTTTGTGAAAGGACATGCTCACCTTTGTTTTCCTATCTTTCCAATCTGGCTCTGCTTCATCAGACTGAACGTCTTTGATCCCTGCCAGCAGCATCATTTAGAGCTGCCGCCTTCCAGACATCCCACTGAGCACTTTGTATCATTGTCCCCTCCTTATAGTAACGTAGCCAATGTCTACCACTCATTCAGACATCAGCCCAAGACCAGAGGAGCTCAGTCCTTCTATAGGAGTAGAACTTTTATTCTTCAGTGCAAAATAAAACTCCCAAATCAAAACCAAACTTCCATCTTAGATTTTCTGAAAGAATGAGTAGAGCACTCAGGAAGGGGTTAGATTAGAGAACCCCTAATGCAAACAATCACTTTTCTGGCCCAGCCAGAGATGTCAGAAGTGAAGAACCTTTCACAAAACAACCTCAGCCTCCATGTCCTTTCCCTAGTACTGTAGCTTGACAGAAATGTCTATCAACAGTGGGCTGGGCACAAGTGGCATTTATTAAATGAAACTATTTGTGAAAGTGATATCGTCTCTTAGAGGCAGTTCTGTCAGAGGGATTAGAACAAGAGAAGGTCAAGGACAAATCACAAGTGCTCAAGCCCACTACTGTTTATAGGCTTCTGATGCCTTCCAGAACATTCTTCCAAGTCACATATGCTCTAAAGCCACTAACATCAAAATCAGACAACATCATTTTGACATGCTTGTTAATTAAATGCACTGAAAATCCAGTGCTCTAACAATATATAGTCTAAAACAAGATATACTAGATGCAAAATCAATTTAAATTTTTCTTATGTACTTTAAAAATCAAGTACTGATTTTACCTGACCAGGGGTGAGACATGTACAAAAGAAGAAGAGACATTCATAGATTAGAGCAGTAGTTCTCAATTTTGTCCCCCAGTGTATATTTGGCAATAACTAGAGACATTTTTGGTCATCACAAAGTAGAGGGAGTGAAGATGCTACTGACATATAGTGAGTAGAGGCCAGGGAGGTCAAGTTACATTTTAAAAACATCAACAGAGTATAAATTCACTCTAGATCAGTAGTTCTCAACTGGGGATAATTTTGTCAACCAGAGGACAATTGGCAACTGCTGGAGACATTTTTGGTTGTCTCAACTGGTGGGATAAAAGTGCTACTGTCATCTAGTAGGCAGAAGCCACAGATGCTGCTAAATACCTTAAGAGCAGAGGACAGCCCACTACAAGAAAGACACATCAGAATAAATCAGAAGAATATTAATATGTAGAGAAAGCTTTTAAAAGGAATAAAGAAAATACCTAAAATGTGATAAGTACCAACATTTTTGTTAACATTTTCATTGTCAGCAGATTTCTCATCAATAGGAATAGATGCCAGAAAATAATGAAATAATATCTTTTAAACTTAGGGACAATAAAGTTCAATCTAAAATTTAATACTCAGGCAAACTATCTTTCAAGAGCATGAGAAAAATAAAAATAATTTCAGAAATAATAAGAATATTCATAGACTATATAAACAAGGGTTACTTTTTGTGTGTAGAGAGAGACAAAGGTCTGTGCATATATGTAATATATGCACATCCTTACATATGTACACATCCTTACATGTATATTTGTATATGATCATTTACATTTCTATGAAATGCATGTGTGTATGTGTGTGTAAAATTTTAGTTTCTAAACCAGGAAAGGAACAAAAAGAGGAAGGATATATAAAACTCTATCTCTTTAACAGAAAGAAAAAGACAAAAGGAAGGTAGGAAGAAAAGGAGGGAGGCAGGGAGGAAGAAAGGGGGAAAAAAGTAGGGAAAAAAAGAAGCAAAGGAAAAGGAGATAACCAGAAAACACAATTAGATGGTAGAAAAAGGGCCAAATGTACCAATAATCATAATAAATGTAAATGGATTAAATCACCCATTAAATAACATAGATTATCAAGGAAAATATATATATATACAGTTTGCAAGAAACAATTTAAAGTAAAAGTATACAGAAAGTTTGAAAATAAAGGGCTAAAAAAGACTTATTATGAGAATAACAGCTGCCAAAATAGTTCAGTTGGGAGAGCATTAGAATGAGAATACTAATCAAAAGAAAGCTCATGTTTCAAACAAGAAAATATATTAAAGGGAAATAATAAGGAAAATAGTGAGCACTAAATAATAAAAAAGGATCATTCCACTAAGAAGTTACAATAATAAACATGTACACATCTAAAACTGTGTCCTCAAATTTATAAAGCTAAAACTAACAGAATAATGAGAACCAAACAAAACAACAATGATAGTGAGAGATTTTATTAATAAAACACCTCTATTAGAAATATGCCAAGCAGGAAAAAAAAATCAAGATTTAGAAAACTCAGACAACATAATTTGACAAGCTTACTCTAATAGACATAAACAGAATCCTGCACCTCACAAATAGGAAACATCTTTATGCATATATGAAGTATTTGCAGAAAAAACTCTACAGAATATTTTATTAATCTAAAGAAGTATGCATTAAAATTTTTATATGCCTGGCCATTATCTAGAGGGGAGAGAATCTTGAGAAAAGGTGGTTAGAGGGAAGACAGAGGCAAAACAAACAGATACTAGTTTATTTAGTTGACAAATACTTGTGGAGCATCTAATATGTTAAAAAAAAAAAAAAAGGCTTCCAAAATACGCACCATGTTCCCTATCCACTCGCCCAGATGCCTTTTCACCTTCACCAAACAAGAAGTAGAGATTAATTTTAAAGGATTCTCTCTTAATAATAGATTGATAATTCTTGTATGTATATTATGGGTATTATTATTTTAAAGTACAGCAAGTTTTAAGGGACAAAGGGGTCACTACCTCATTAAAAGGCTAATTGATTTGCTAATCAACATTAGTGGTTCTGGGTTTTGCTTAATTGCACGAGCTCTGATTTGGGTACAGATACATTATTTTAAATTATTTTCCCACCTGAAAATCCACAAAACCATGCATGTGATCAAAAGCATCTAGGGGGCTGAAGGGTAGGGGCAAGGGGACTTTAGCTACTTCCATCTTCTCTCAAAGGCAGCAGTAGCATAAAGCAGAAATTTGGACATGAATCTGACTCCATTGTTTTTCAGTATGCAACTTCTAGCACATTCTTAACCTCTCTGAGCATCAATTTCCTTCTCTACAAAATAGAGATCATAATGCATTACATGCTAGTCTCTCAGGATTGTGTAAAGGTTAAATGACATAATGTTCAGTGTTTAGCACAGGTCCGGTATATAATAAGTACTCAATTTATGTTGGATCTAAATTTCTTATCTTGAAACAGTAGGCTGTAAGATCCCAAATCAGCTAACAACTGTTACTTTTCCTAGGGACACCTTATCCTGTGATCTAGCCCCACCATTTCCTGAGTTGGTGACATCCATTTCCTGACAACTTCATTATTTCCATGCTGGCAGCTTCCTTCCAAATTGGAGGCTTAGATTCAGGGGGAGGAAAGTATGTATTCAGTATTTTTGCTTACCATTATTAGGTATTCAGGGAATTTCATATGTGGATTACGAAGATATGGAAACTAAAATTGGAGCTCCATAACCCTGGGATTCAGGAGAGAAAGTTATACTTTTTTCTTTATGTTCCATTCTCATCCGTATTTAATGTTACTGGTGAAAAACAGTGGAAGAAACAACTTCCATCACTGAAAAATCTAAGGGGAGACCTGCTCATACTCTTATTTATAAAGTGTAGTAAAATTCTAAAATCCTGCCAGATGAAAAAATATAAAATGTAACATGTAATTACAGCTTTTAGAAATTTTAAATGGAAATACCTTAAATTCAATCCAGTGGTTTATAAATGAGTCTGAATACTTCAATTTATATTCTGTAACATAATACTCCTGTGAAAATAACATTCAGCTACTTTTGGAAAGGCAAAAATAGATCACAAATATGAGGCAAAAGATGGTTTTGACATTTTATGATATATTAGATATACTGGGTGCCAGGCCCTTTGATATATTTTTTTCTATTTGTTTGTTGGTTTGGTTTTTCTATCTTATCTTTTGAAAGATTCCAAACAGGTATTTTCTTTCACTAGCAAGAAAATAATTCCCATGTTTAGCAAGAAAATATTTCCCAGCATCTTCTCCCAACTCAGAGTCAAAGCAGCTGCCACTCTGAATCAACAGTTCCCAAAATCCTGGAGCTAGCACACAGGGAGACATTGGCTCTCACACCAAACTTACATGTGAATTTTAGCAAGATGCCATCTGCCCCAGCTGCCTTTTGATGTAGCAAGGAAAAGACAATGCTACTTCTCTCCTAGGAACTGGGAAAAGTGTTAAAGGAAATCTTCTCAATGTAAGAAAAAGGAACACATCACACATATCTTCTCTACTGCTATGTCATAAGCTCCATGAAAATAGAAACCATGTCTTACTGCCCCACGCCTGCAAGGAGAACCAGCCACTAGAGATGACATGCACAAGCTGCAACAGTGCCTGTGTTCTGAAGGTAAAAAGAACATGGGGACTGCTTCATTTTCACCCTCCAAATCTCATGTAAGTTCACACAGTCAAACCCAGAATTATGCAGTAAAGGGAATTCTGAAAAATATAGTTCAAGTTTAGCTAACAGAGTACAAATCCACTACATTCTGCCATGAAATGAATGCCTTGAGCCTTCAGCTCAAGTTCAAGCCTCAAATCAGTGCATCGGATAGGAGCCTCTAAATCACATATGGCCCTCTAGCTGCAAGGGAGTCTGGGCAATGCAGTTCTTCAAGCTTTACAAGGAGGCACACTAGAAAGAGATTGGAAGAGATGTTTAGCCAGCCAATATATGATATCTGTTATGCTTACTATGTACTAGGTGCTGTGGTTAATATTTTGCATATGTAATTTAATCTTCACAATAGTCTCACAAAATCTGCATTATTATTATTACCATTTTTCCCTTACATATGTGCCAACTGAGGCTCAGAGAGGTTAAGGTGACAAAAGACATTCTTTAAACCAGCCGTCTTTCTCCAGAGTTCAAGCTCTTAACCACATTGCATTGTTTCTAAGTTTTTGTCTGATTCATTGATACACCATCACTTCCTAGCACAGTTCTTGATACTTAATATGTAATTATTGAATTGAATACCTACCTCCACACAATCACAGAAGGCTTTGGCTTTTTTAGTCCTATTTCCCTGTCCTATTTCTTTTTATTTCCCAGTAGTAACCTAATATCGTACGGACACAAGGCACACGGTAAGTGCTTGGTGACAAATAACACTCACTGACCCAGTCAAACCTAGTGGAGCTTAAAGAGTTGTCAGCATTTAACAACTATAAAGCTCTTAGAATCAAATTCTTGTCCTTGAAGTTCCACCCTGGGACTCTTGGAAACTCAGGGTATGACAGCAGTTTTTAAAGAATTCAGCATAATTAAAAGACTTCCTTGCCCAGAACTCCACCCTCTTCCCCATCCCAAACTAGACTAGATAAACTTTCACAGCCAGATTTGGTGGAACAGGGAGAGCTGAAAGGGAAGCAGAGGCAATGGGATATTCCTCAGAAGAAGAACTGGTCTTGCACTCCCTGGGTTGAGTCTCCTACAATGGGGGAATTCACAGAAACCCAGATTGGTTTGGGAAATTCAGGAGCAAAGAAAACCTTCACACTTCTGGAGGGAGGGGTATCCTGTAGAGGTAACAAGGCCTAAAGAGTTTCCATCACCAACTAAGTAAAGTTATAGTGGAGAAGAGATAGTTATGTGAGGTGCTTAGGCAAAAGAGACTGGCAGAGTGAGATGTGCAACATTTGGGGGATGGTCACGCTTGAAGCTCTGCCTCGAGGGGGGAGGGAGGCATGGGCAATATATGTAACTGTAATATTTGTACCCCCATAATATGCTGAAATAAAAAGAAAGAAAGATAAAGAAAGAAAGAAAGAAAGAAAGAAAGAAAGAAAGAAAGAAAGAAAGAAACTGGCAGAATTCTCTGTGGTCTACTGAGGCATTGGAAGAACCAAGTGTTTCCTTTGTATACAATGGGTACATTCAAGTAATCAAGGGAGCTGGAGACATAAAAGCCATCAGTCAGGATGGGTAGATGGCATAAAAATCTATGCTGTGTGGACCAATGACCAGGAAGCAGATAGGCATGAGGATGCCTAGCTGATGCCAGCATGCCCAGACCAGGAATAAACTCTACTGCACTTGACCCCTTGCCTTCAAAATATCCCCCAAAGTTAGACTTGCATTTAGGAATTGGGAAGAGAGACACACTGACAGATATTAAGTTTGCAACTCCTGGTAGAAATGTCACTTGAAAATTCTGTTCTCAGGCTGGGCACAGTGACTCATACCTGTACTCCTAGCACTTTGGGAGGTAGAGGTGGGAGGATCATGGGAGGCCAGGAGTTTGAGACCAGCCTGGGCAACATAGCAAGACCACATTTCTATAAAAAAATAAATAAATAATGATTTTTTTAAATTAGCCAGGCACGGTCCCAGCTACCTGAGAGGCTGAGCCAGGAGGATTGATTGAGCCCTGTTGGAGGTTGCAGTAAGCTATAATTGTGCCACTGCACAGGTAACAGAGCCAGACCCTGTCTATAAACAGTAAAAATAAAAATTCTGTTCTCATAAAATAAAGTAAATGGTTTTTTTACACATATGAGTTTTGGAACAAAATTTATATCTACCACAAGAAGTTGAACAAAGTGGTCTACTAATACTTAAATATTCAAATAAAATGACTTTCAAAGATGCCAACTTAAAAGGTAGAATTGTCCCACTTTTTAAGGACTATAAAAGAAAATCTGTCAAGAAGAAAAAAAAGAAGAGAAAGAAAAAGAAAGCCATACTGGTTATTTTAATATTAAATTGATTGACTAACACTACTATATTTATTAGAAATTTTGATGCTAATGAATATGAATCTGTTTTAGTTCCTCTGGAATGGAGAATATTAACATTGCCTCAGAAATAAATGCAGAGTATCATTGCAAGCCCTCCTTCCTTCATTTATCCATTTAACAAATTCTATTGTGTACTTATTATGTCAAGAACTAAGTAAGGAGACAAAATATCCTGGCAGCTGAAAGCAATATAGGAATCAGAACTCAAGACTAATGAGAAGAAAAAACCTCCGGAGCGAACGGTCTGGAGATCAGCGGCAAGGGTAGGTGGAGCGG
>VBSM01000529.1:75885134-75912603 GCA_008086735.1 Cheirogaleus medius
AAAAAAAAAAAAAGACTAATGAAAGAAAAAAGAAAACAAAAAAAAACAGGGCCATGTATAATCTATTATTCATTATTATTATTATATTGTATTAACATTTATTGAGGACCTACTAAGTACCAGGCACTGTGCTAAGTGTATACATGTATTATGGAAAGACATGCCCATGCCCAGATCACTTTAGCAAGTGAAATTATTTTAGCTTTGAACTGCTCACTTACACTCCCTTGTGCAGCTTCATATTCTTCTGTTTCTCTCTTACCAACAAGAAGTAGAACATGACTTATAAGCAGCTCTCTTTACTGTATATCAAATCAAATACCATTGTGATAAAATCTTGAGTTAATCCAAATTCATTTACTCTGGAACAGTCCACTAGCATTGTCATCATATTGGAAAGAGCTGGACTCCATCTGGATGGCAATTTGGTCAGGCACACCTGATTGTGTATTTCCCTCCCTAGAACCCAGCCCCAGACCCACTCATCAGCATTCTCAGTCCTAGAAATGTGCAACGTTCCTCATAAACTGCAGAATACGGTTTTACTGAGGCCCCTATACCCTCCCAGGATGCTAGAGGTGTATCGCAAGAGAGCTCCTGAACCCACTTGAGGCTGTTCATTATTGAGATCAGTCTTGATACCTTGGTTTTACTTCCAGTGAAGGTCAAATGAGATAGTCTATGTGAGCAGGCTTTTTAAACACACTACACAATACCATATAGATGTTTAACCTTTTAAGGTACTTCTGCACCAAGCCAGGCTGGCACCTGGCTCAAGATCGAAGTGATCTCCAACTTTTATTGAGTTGAATTTGACCTCATCTACTATTCCATGTGTCCTCACTAGCCTCCAAGTGATAGGAAGTAAAGAAACTGGTACGCTTCATTATAATGGCTTACAACTGTGGGAAGCAATATATAGTTGCACAAGGGCCATTTCAGGACAAAAGAAAATTTATGTAAGCTGCAAAAAAAGTTGTTTAAAAAAATGAGATTTTCTACAGGCCTTACAACTGTCCATTCTGAGCAGCAGCTAGAATTAGCATGTTTCATTTAAGGCAACATATACTGATGAGGGCTCAGGAAAGAAAGATGAATGAGATGAGCCCTCCATCTTCCACATAGCTTTCTCATGGGTATAAGATCTTCATTCTTCTTGGCTGGATCATGCTGCTAGGAATGACACCACTGCTGCCAGTTTCCTGGAATGACCATCCTCTCAGGACGGTTGGAGGCCAGCAGCTGCACAACTCTCCTGTGGTTCCTGATACCAAGGGGGTCACATAGGATCATGGCCCAGATCTGCCACCCAGGGTCCTCTGCTCTGAAAACTGCACCTCTGGCTACCAAACTAAGAACCAGCAATTCTTTAAAGTTACTTTCCTGGACAATCCAAAGGCCCTCCTCTCTAATTCCTTTTCTTTATATTAATTGAAAAGCAGTATTTACATTGGTTTGAGGTAATAAAACTTGAGGGCCACTTGCTCAGGTTGCTGGTGGCTTCTAAGAGGACTAAAGTTTTTAAGTCCAATCACACACAATCTTAACAAAATCCAGCACGGAGGTCAATGATCCCTGCTGTATTGTTGCCACTGCAGTGTCAGAAGGCAGCACGGCACAGACCATAGGAGAAAACTTGGCATTATCCCTACTTACCTGTGTAACGGGAAAGAAGTCCCTTAGCAACCTCTCTCATCACAATATTTGAATTCATATTGCCAACATGAGGACCCTTAGCAATCTTCAGTGGCTTAGGGGAATTCGATTTACCTGAAGAATAAAAACAGGTTTAAAAAAAAAATCTTAAAAAAAAAAAAAAAAAAAAGAGTATCAGACAACCAAATCATTGGAAACCAACAGAAACATATTGAGGATTGAAATCTGAGAAAGAGCATTTATAGAAGGAGTCCTTTTATGAGTATGACGAAAACAGTGACCACAGAGAAAGGATCAATCCAGCCTTACAGCTTGAAAGAGGACGAGTGGGAAATTCTGAGGGGAAGGTGTAGAGGGGATGGAGAAACTTTGCAATAAAAATGACTACATTTGAAGGTGTCAAGGGAAGGGGAAGGCAAAGAAACTGAACCAAAAGAAACTGAGTGTTTTCTCCACAGGGAAAGCACACCATTTCTTGGAGAGGCCCAAAACTTCACAAGAAAAAGGTTCTTGTTGTTTGCTCTTTCCGATCACAGCAGCCTAGCTGGAAAGTGAAGTCAGCTAGAAAAACACAATGCAAACTTCTGTTCTAGGGAAAGTGGGGGGAAAAAAACGAAACCCAAGGTTGCCTCCTTCTTACCCACTCTTGAGGCACATTTTTATCCCATTGTTGGACTTCGAGTTTTTCCTCTGGTTGCCATGGCATCAGAGAGACAAATGCCTTGCTTCCATTTTAAAGCTGAATTCCCTTACAAACAAAATTGTTTCCATTTGAGGATATTCTCACCCTCACACGCCACCAGAACTGCTTTCAATAAAAAAAAAATGTCTTTTTAAAATATGGATGAAATGCATTGCATTCTCCTGGTTATAGAAGGAACATATTTTTGTTTTTAAAAACGCAGAAAAATATTTGAAAAATGAAATTGAATTGCTTTATGAGCACTTCACCTACAGAGGACCATGGCTCACGTATTTATTTCAGGTCATTCATCTGTAGATGCATTTATATTTTTATTATACATTGCAAATTTGCAGCCTGATAACATATATAATTATGCATGCTTTGTTTTCTTCACTTTATATCCTATAGACCTTCTGAAGCAGGGCTATGAAACACAGAGATGCTCTTTATAGAGCTTTAGCATTTTGCTCATATGCATCTTATGCATTCTTATGAAAAGAAGAATTTAATAAGACAGCAGTCTGGCTTTTACGCCTTCATGTATCTAAAAGTTTGAGAAACATCAGCAGCAGGGAAGGATGGGTTAACTGTGGTGGGAAATGCTTGCAAAACCCTTTGTTCTCCATTAATTCAAGAAAGAGCACAGATAGCTTCATATATTGTCCTGGGATTGTTTCAAGAAAAAAAAATCTGAGAAGATAACTACAAAATGTCATGATTTTTCTTTCAATAATCACATATTCTTTACAAGTACAAGCATAGTTTACAATTAGTAATTCATTAGCCCATTCATTCTTACAAAACAGATCAAGATTACTAGGCTAGTCCCATAAATCAGAAAACCAGACTCTGAAGGTGACTGCATATAAAAATATGCATGAAGACAGTGTGCTCTAGTGGAAATTATTAATAGATGGGTTTTGCATCAAACAAAAGTGGTTTCAAAACTAAGCCCTGTAGTTGTGTGACCTTGAACATGTCATTATCGCTAATATCGAGTCTCAATTTCCTTATCTTTAACAATTTGGATTGAAAAAGTGCCCAGCCACAGGCTTGCACTGAGAATGAAATGAAATGAAATTTGAAACAAAAGCTTCACACAATGCCTGACACATAGTGCTCACTCTTCTTTCAATGGCAGCCTGAGCCAGAACTTGCAATTCTACTCTAGAATGACACCATTTCTGTAAGCGATGATGTTTACATTTTTCACTATATAAGTGGCTAGGGATTTTACGTTGTTTTTCTAGTTCTACATTAACAAACATTCTTGGCAAGCACTGCCTCCAGTCTCCTATTGGTAAAAGTTATGTGATGCAAAAAGTGTTTTAATGAAACTTAAGAGTCAGGAAGAACAGGAATGTTCATATTTCCAACAGTTTCCTTTTTCTGAATTCCCAGCTCAGAAGAGGAAACAAGCTAATTCATGTACCATCAAAACCAGAAGAGAATAAAAGGCTTCCTCTGTTCACTGTTAAGAAATCTCCTTAACTATTCTACCAGGGCTTCCAGAATCAAGATTAAAAAGAAAAAAAAAATTATGTTTCCACACATTTCATATAATAGAAGGATGTTGAAATTGTTGCTGGTAAACAGAGTCAGGAAGCAAAAGCCACATTAGAACCTAATTGTTTTATAATTAACCACACTGGAAGTAGGTGTTATCATGGATTTGTTCAAGATAATTTTGAAGATTATGAGATCAAATTAGACCAATTACTTACTGAATCTCTTGAAAATAAATAGCAGGCATCAAAAAACATTCTCGTTAATATTTCCAGGATTGATCTAAGGGCCTAATAAATAATAAAAGTGTGGGGTTTTTTTGGATATTGGATTTCTTTCTTTTTTTTTTTTTTTTATTTTTTTTTTTTTGGATATTGGATTTATTTCTTTAGCATATTTTAATCAAGGTAACTAAAATCAAAACTATTTGTATAAATAAATCAATATCACATTAGAAACTGGAACAATAAACATCCCATATTTATATTCACACTAGGTACTAACTACTACTGCTAAGAAATAGATAATGGGTAGATAGATTAGATAGATGATAGATAGATAGATAGATAGATATAGCAAAATACTATTTCTGAACCATTTAAAAAATTATTTAGACACATAGCTTACTGAGGCTGCTGAGATAACATAAATTTCTTCCATATATTAATGTCAATTTATAGATGAGGAAAACAATGCCTAGAAAAGTTTTATGATTTGGTTAATCATCTAAAGACTTAAAATTCAAAACTGAAATGTTTGTATTTTCTTCCTGGGACAATGATGAGTCATTTAAAGTTTTTGATCATGAAAGCTATATTGTCACTAAAATGTCTTAGGAAGATCATCCGGAAAGTTGTTTATAGAATAAACTAAAGGAGGGAGAAATTAGTGTCAGGAAGGCAAATGGAACAATAGAGCAAAGAGGTTATTTTAAAAAGAGTGGTTTTGGACAGGTTTACTTCTACTAAAAGGAATTTTATTTGGTTTGGTTAGGTTTTGGTTTTGGTTTTGGTTTTAGTGTTTTCTTCCTTCTACCCCATTAGTAAAACCTTTTCTATTGTCTTTTTTTTTCCTGAAAGGAAATATGGCTGCTTTCCCACCCAACTCCTTCCCTAACACATTTGCGGAAACTTCTGCCTTGGGACATCCCATTCTTGCTGTAGATTCCAGCCTCTGGTTCTCTGTAAGTATAGGAGCAAATGTCAGGATCAGCCACAGTGTTCCATATTCACCCCTGCA
Source organism: Cheirogaleus medius (assembly GCA_008086735.1). Classification (NCBI taxonomy): domain Eukaryota; kingdom Metazoa; phylum Chordata; class Mammalia; order Primates; family Cheirogaleidae; genus Cheirogaleus; species Cheirogaleus medius. The sequence continues at coordinate 75,890,221 of VBSM01000529.1, forward strand.
ACCCACCACTCAGGACCTTGCAGAATAGTTCCATCACCTCAACTTTTTCCTGTGTATCCTCCTTGTAGTCAACCACTGCTCCACCCCACCAACCTTTAGCAACCACTGACTTGTTTTTTTATCTCTATAGTTTTGCCTTTTCCAGAATATCATATGAATAAAATGTTATGATATGATATGTATCCTTTAAGAGCTGGCTTCTTTCACTTTAAGATTCATCACTTTGTTACATGAATCAGTAACTCATTCCTTCTTACTGCTGAAGAGTGCACCAATGAATGGATATACCACAGTTTGTCCATTTCCCTGCTGAAAGATATCTTTGTGGCTTACAGTTTTTAGTGATTATTAATAAAGCTGCTATCAACACTTGTGTGCAGGTTTTCTTTTTAATTTCAGAATATTATGGGGGTACAAATATTTTGGCTATATATAATGCCTTTGCCTTGCCCAAGTCAGAACTACAAGCATGCCCTTCCTCCATACAGAGCACTCCGCATCCATTAGTTATGAGTTTACCCACCCTCACCACCCCCCTCCCATCTGACTGGCACCCAATGAATATTACTTCCATGTGAGCAACTTAGTGTTGACCAGTTAGTGCCAATTTGATGGCAATTACATGTGGTGCTCATTTTTCCATTCTTGTGATACTTCACTTCAAAGGATGGGCTCCAGCTCTAACCAGGATAATATAAGAGATGATAGGTCACCACTGTTTTTTGTAGTTGCATAGTATTCCATGGTATATATATACCACATTTTATTAATCCACTCATGTATTGATGGGCACTTGGGTTGTTTCCACATCTTTGCAATTCTGAATTGTGCTGCTATAAACATTCTGGTGCAGATGTCTTTATTATAGAATGTCTTTTTTTCCTTTGTGTAGATGCCTCGTAGTGGGATTGCTGGATCAAGTGGTATTTCTATCTTTAATTCTTTGAGATATTTCCAAATTACTTTCCACAGGGGTTGTACTAATTTGCAGTCCCATCAGCAGTGTAAGGGAGTTCCTATCTCTCCACATCCATGCCAACATTTATTGTTTTGGGACTTTTTGATAAAGGCCATTCTTGCTGGAGTTAGGTGATATCTTATTGTGGTTTCATGTTTTTGTATGAACATACAAAATGTTTGTATGAACATAAATTTTCAGTTCACTTGGGAAATACCTAGGAGTGTGATTTCTGGGTCATATGGTAAATATATATTTAACTTTTCGAGAAACAGCCCAACTGCCTTCCAGGAGGTTTTAAAAATATAAAACAGACTACAGATTGAAAAATCATTCTTAAACTAGTTCGACCATAAAATTAGATTGTAGCATTAGTACTTTATTAACATAATTTTTAAAACTATCCTAGTTAAAAGCTCCTATAAAAATGTCAACAACTACTAGTGACTGGAAGTCTTTAGGCCAATTATCTGTGAATAGTGTTGTATCACTCACAAAAAAAAATGACCAGTTAAAGCAATCTTTGATTTGAGGATATTTGTGGCCAATGTAGCTAGTTCACAAAACAAACTAATTTCAGAAAAAGAATATGGTAATTTTCTACAAAGCACATTAAAAATGTAAATGTTAATGAACAACTTGTTTGTCCTACTTTACAGCATCATGCTCTCAAACATAAGAGCACTAAACTATTAATTTTAAGAAAAATTACATAATGGTCTCTCAAAACCTTAGTGAAACCCATCTTTTGTATATTATATACTTTACATGGCACCTTTTCCATTGACCTTCTTTTTCAGGTAGAATTATTCCAAAAATATTGGAAAGTTATCTTCATATCATCCTCAACTTTCTTCACTGAGTTCAATCATACATTTTCTTGAGTATTTTCCCAAATCTGTTTGCTGAAATATAATCTAAATTGTCATCTTCAAAAAGAAGATTATGTCTTTTATTTCTTCCCTTTTCCCTACAGCTCCAGAAAGTCAGAAGACAATAAGTAGACATTTATAAATACTCAAGGTGTAATTTATGTGCAACCTACCTGTTATCCTCTCCCCTAAAGAAACAAAATAGAAAAATAGATTATCACTTTAAATAAAAGGCATCTTCACATTCCTATTACCTCCTCTGTCCATGATGTCATGTGTAGTTTCCATGATACAGTATGTAGCTTCAATAACAGGCTAATTATGAACTCTAATTCTCCTTCATTTATTAAAATAGATATCTCCCCCTCATGTCTTTAGCCTTCCTCCCCAGATTTCTAGAGCTTATCTGTGCCTGCAAATACCATGCAAACTAAAATTTTTAAAAATTTAATGTGAACTTTTCTCTCCACTCTACAACCTATTAATGGGTATAAACTATCAATCTTTATAGCAAGCTACCCTCCTCAATGTAGATCAATAAAGACAAATTGAGAGAGGTAATTCTTTTTCTGCGTTCAGGATCCAGGACCAACTTCAAGATTTGCATCCTATTAATATGTACAGCTGCAAAGACCCCCACTTGGTTTAATGCTCTCCTGTCTCTGTCTTGATATTAATACGTTTTTAACAAAGGGTCCTTCATTTTGATTTTTCACTGGACCCCACAAGTTGTGTAGCCAGTCATGTCAGAACCGTGTTCCAGTCACTAACCAAGGCAATGCAAGAGCACTCTGTAGAATTGTTCATACTGTTTCTTTCTACAGAATCTATTTTTAGGGTCATAGCCTCCTGAATCAGCCAGCTTTGTTCTGCAAAGACTACAGTCTATAAATGCCTCTCTCCTTGTTTGTCAGGGACAAGGCGGGGACGGGGGGTGGAGGAAAAGTGGGGAGGGGCATTATAGTAGGAAATCTTCTTTGCGGTTTTTATACTCAACAAACCCTTTCTAATGGTCCAAATAAAGAGGCTTATGATTTGTGATTTGAAGTTCTATACCTAGTAATCCCTCCCCCATTTCCCAATTAACTCCCTATTTTCTGTACCAAGACCTGGAATTGAGGGAACAAGGTATAATGGATGAGATTTGGCATTGGACAGATATGAGTACAAATCCTATTTTTACCACTCATCAGGCGTTTGATCTTGGGCAAATTATTTAAACACTGAGGCTCAAGGTTTTTTAATGTATGTATTGTATTGTATGTATTGATGGGTACAAAGTGATGTTATATTGCATACAATGTAGAATGATTAAATCAAGCTAATTAACCTGTCCATCACCTCAAATACGTATTACTTTTTATGGTGAGAACATTGGAAATTTACTCTCTTAGCAATTTTGAAATATAAAATATATTATTATTAACTACAGTCACAATTCTATGGAATTCATCTCAAAAAACTTATTTCTCCTATCTGATTGAAACTTTGTACCCTTGGACCAACATTTCCCCATTTCTTATACCTCTCAAGCTCTGGTAATCACCATTCTACTCTCTGCTTCTACCGTGTTTCCCCGAACATAAGACCTACCCATAAAATAAGCCCTAGCAGGATTTCTAAGCATTTGCGCAATACAAGCCATACCCCGAAATTAAGACCTAGTAATGGACATGGCTATGCTGCATATCTGCACAACCCATGCCTTTCGTAGCGGAGCAGTAAAGAAGGCGAGCAGCCCTTCTCATCTGCCCCATGAGAGCTCTATTGCTCGACATGAGAGATTGGGGCCAATGGTTCTAAAGGAAATAGAGTCGCAAGAAATTCAGGATGGAATTTGGGGTTTGGAGAGTTATGATGATGTTCCAGAAGAAGATGACTTAACTATATTTGAATAAATGTAGACTGTTGTACTGTGCTTAAAAAAAATGACACATCACCTAAAAAAAAGCCCTAGGGTGTCTTCTTGAGGAAACATAAGCATAAGACCCTGTCTTATTTTCAGGGAAACATGGTAGGAGTTTGACTTTTATAGATTCCACATGTAAGTGAGATCATACAGTGTTTGTGCTTCTGTGCCTGGCTTATTTCACTTAGCCTAATGTACTCCAGGTTTATCCATGTTGTCACAAGTGACATAATTTCCTTCTTTTTTAAGGCTGAATAGTATTCCATTGTGTATACATAGCACCTTTTTAATCATTCATCCATTGATGGTCAGTTTTTTTAATTTAAGTAACAGAAATGCTATCTATCTGCAGATTTTTCAAAATATTTTTTTAAAAACTAGGAAGTGATATACGCTTAATAAATATTATTGTGTAACTATTTCCTCTATAAAAATACACACCCTTGGGTGATTAACACTATAAAGATTCCTTAGGCTTCCTCCCCTTGGACCATTCTCAGTTCAAGGCTCTTTTCTACCTTGTCATGTTGCCATCAAAAGTTTATTACACATATCCGTGTCCTGGCTGAAAAACACAGAGGGACAGAGAATAAGTGCCAGCATACATCACTGTTCCTTACATTTGGCAGACCCTTATAAAATTGTTGGGAAATTAATAAAAGGAGAATGGGGACTACATCAAAAATAACCTTTATTCATAATTTTTCAAGAGCTGGCCCAGCTGCATCCCCAAAGGCTATAAACCTACATCTCTCCCCCTCAGTCTGATTGCTCAAGGTTTCTCCTTCTGCTTGCTATTTAAGATATTAGAAATAAGAAAAGAGTTTTTCAATCTAAGTTTTGCCTATCACTTTTTATTCCTCTTGTGAAAAAAAAATTATCTATTTTTTAATTCATCATCATTCCTTGGAACACTAAATAATATGGTTTACTCCAGGAAAAATAATATAAATTTTTACTGTCTTCATACTGAAGAAATCAAGTTATGAATTGTTCCATGCAATTATCATCACCAAATGATGTGACCAAATTCCAAAGGGATATAGTCACAGAGGACAGTCCATGTTGAACTTTTTCAGAGCTGTTTATAATTTAGTTTCAGTTGATGAAGATAATAAATAATCTAGATGCTTTGTCAAATTCCACCATTAAAACTTTGCCACAATCACTTAGGCATTGAAACTGTGACTCAGTGACTTTATTTGTATATACTTGATTGTTGACATTGGCCTTTGAGATGAAATTACATTAAATAAGAGATTGGTGTGCCAAGGTGCACAGCCTTAGAGCCAGCCCTTTCACCTTCTAAAAAAGTTCAATTCACTTAAAACTGGTTAGAAGATGAGTTTGTCCTGTAAGACTCTGATCAAAGTTCTAAAGTTACAAAAGGTCATTTCAATCTATTTTTAAAATTTTTTCATTTTAATATGGGTCTATATTACTTCCCAGAATAACAACATCAATCCTGTTATTTAGTAGCCTATATTCCCATTAAAATCATCAGTGAATTTTAGACTTAGTACCTTTGAGATTATCCATCCCCTTTATTTTTCCAGAAAACAGAGATCAAATAATTTAAGTGATTTGCTCAAATCTTGCAGCAATTTAATGGCAGACCTGAGGCTAGAACCTGTCTTCTGACTCCTGGGTCTAGTGTTCTTTTCACTAAGAAGTGAAGCCACTCCGTAATCTCATCACACTGTCTGTGTCCTTACAAAAAACTTCCTCTTGCTCACTTCCATCAGAATCTAATCAATATGTCAGAGAAATAAGGGACTCAAATATGGATGAAAACCTCAGATACAATAAGAATATTTATGATTAGTATATCTCTAGATTCTTGCCCACACTTAGGTAAAAATTAGGAAAAAATATTTTTTGAAGTAATAAAATTTCCCCCATTAGATATGCAGCACTTACAGGGTATCACATGTCTAAACATCAACAGAGTACAAGGTTAGGGGGCTGATATCAGCTGCCACACACATGAAATGGCACACAGCAAAGTAATTTCCAGATGGCTGCACCAAATTGGCAAGATTTAAACTTCTTTTCCTCATGTCTTCATCATCTCATCAATGGTCTAAATATGCATTCATTCAAATAGGTTTTTTTCTTGCCAAAACCAAAATACACATAATATAATTTCAAGATCTTCCTGGAAACTCATAAAGCTAATCCTAGCCTTAGCAGTGTGTGCAGCACCAGGCACAGGGAATCCATTCAAATATTTAAAATGCTAGGTCCTTTTGGAAGTGTCTCTCCCCCAAATCCCACCATTACCATGATAACATAATCAGTCCACCTGGTTCAATCCCCATTCCCCATCCTTAGCTCAACACTAAAGGTCTTTGCAGTCTAGTATCACACAGAAATGTGTTAGAAAGGGACTTTCTGATGTTCTACCTAGACCTTTTGAATCAAACTATCAGGAAGGGACCCAGCAATCTGTGTCTTAATAAGGCCTCCAGGGGATCTCAATCACACTGAGATCTGAGAAGCCCTGACCTGGTCTATATCCCTTCACGTTAATAGTCATTGGTAATAGGAGAGAGAACCATGAGGAAATAATAAGGATTTGATAAAACTAAAAAAAGTCTAAAACTACTGCTGTAAGAAATTCAGTGAGGACTATATAGGAGTCGAACATGTCGGGTTGGGGGGAAGTCCTGTAATAACAAAGATTCAACTGAATTTAGATAGTTAATCCAAGTTTTTTATCTCATCTTGCAATCCTTGCTGTTAAGAAGAAATAATTTACAAAGTGGGGAAAAGACAAAATACGGACTTGTATGGTGAGTTTGTACTGTGTCAACTGAGCTAAATTTCCCAGGATTCCCTTCCCTGAATAGAACCAGGTGACTGTGAAGCACAAGACATTTGGAAGGCAAAAGAGAAGGAGCGGTCATTTTTGTGCGCTGGGAAGGCCAGCGCGAGGCTCACCGCGCTGTGGCAGCCCATGCTGGTACACAGTGCTGCTGGTGTCCTGCTCACCTGGTCCGCACAGGGCCACAGCCAGGCACACGGCTTCCCCAGCTCCTGCTGCGTCCCACTTCAGCTTCTCCAAATCCAGGGCCAGGCGCATGTTTAGCGCAGTGACAAAGGGTGACAGCTTCTCTTGCAAGATATGCCCATCAAGTTACAGGCTTAGAGTCCCAAAGAGATTAAGTCCATGCCGGGCTGTCTTCGTGACTAGTTTGTGTTTTCTTCACTTCCCACCTGTATGTTTTGCACACTTTGGGCTCCATTACCAGATATAGAAACAACAGCCTCAGATAAATTGTGCAATCAGCTCCTATAATTGTATAAGGTAAAATCCCTAAATCTCTTCATAGTATATGTGTGTACATTGATTTTTATATACTAAGAAATATATATATATATATATATATACACACATATATATAAAATGGTTCTCTGATCAAACCCTGGCTGATACAGATATTTTGGTACCTGGAAATGGGATGCTACTACAATAAAAGTTTTAAATGTAAGGGAGTGATTTGGGATGGGGTGACAGGCAGAAACTGGCAGGACCTTGAGAAGAATGTTAGTGAGAGCCTAAAAGACTTCAGAGAAACTGCTAGTGAAAGCCTGATGTGTTTCAAGGAGGCTTTCAGTGAGGGTTTAAAAGAAAATAAGTGAATGGATGACTAAACTGTGGCCCATCCAGGTAACGGAGTATTATTCATCACTAAAAAGAAATGAGCTATTAAGCCATGAAAAGACAGGGAGGAAAGTTTAAATGCATATTACTAAGTGAAAGAAGCCAATCTGAAAAGGCTACATAGTGTATGCTTCCAACTATATAACATTCTGGAAAAGGCAAAACAATGGAGACAGTAAAAAGGTCAGTGATTACCAGGGGTTAGAGGAGAGGGAGGGGTAAATAGGCAGAGGAAAGATGGTTTTTTGAGCGGTGAAAATACTCTGTATGATACTACAATGGTAGATACATGTCAATAAACATTTGTCCAAACCCACAGAATGTACAGCACCAAGAGTGAGCCCTAATGTAAACTATGAACTTTTGGGCAATAACAATGTGTTAATAGAGGTTCACTGATTGTAACAAATGTCCCACTCTGGTGCAGGAGGCTGATCATGAGAGAGGCTATGCATGTGTAGGGGCTGGGTATATATGGGATTTCTCTGTACCTTCTGCTCAACTTTGTTATAAATCTAAAAGTGTTCTTTAAAAAAAAAAGTCTACATTAAAAGAAAAAAGAAAAGGGAGTGAGGAAATGTGACTGAAAGCTGGAGGAAAGGGTGTCCTTGTTATATAGTAGCAGAAAATTTAGTAGTATTGTTGCCTGCAGTAATGGACGAGGTAGAAAATGTGCCTAATGAACTAGGTGATCTAGCCTAAGGAGGTTTCCGGACAAGGCGCTAAAAGTGCCACCTGGCTACTTTTTGCTGATTACAGAAAAACGTGAAAGGAGAGATGAGCTGAAGAAAATAAATATAAACAATGCAGGATTTGCTGCGTTCAACAATGAAACTGCTTCTCATTCTCAGCCCTTTCAAGATTCTCAAATTAAGAAATGACCTCAGAGCAAAGACCAAATCCAATGGAGAACTATAAGATCCTTTGTTACAACCTTAGAAAGATCTAAGGTAGTCCCTGAGAAAACCATTCATTTAGACAAAAGGCCCTCTATGGCCCCAAAACTCAGTCTCACAAATTTACTCCCTTAAACAAAAAGCCCTATAAGACTTTAGAGGTGATGTTTCTCAACAGTGTTGCAGGAAGATCACAATAAAGGGGAGTCTATCTTGAAAAGATGTGTATGTGTGGTTTTTGTCTAATGAAGTGAAATATAGATCAGTTCATTAAAAACTCAACAAAATTTTTAAAAGAATTATATTAAGCTGGTAGTGGTAGTTCATGCCTATAATAATCCCATCTACTTGGGAGACTGAGACAGGAGGATTGCTTGAGCCAGGAGTTCCTTTAGAGGCTGCGGAGGGAGGATCACTCAAGCCCAGGAGTTCAAGGCTGCAGTGAACTATGATTTCGTTACTGCACTCCAGCCTGAGTGACAGAGCAAGACCTCTCTCTAAAAAAAAAGAAAAAGAAAAAGAAAATAAAATTTTTTTAATTTAAAAAGAATTGGGTCTTCTTGCATTTAAGGGAACTGAGGCAGTACAAAATAAGAGGTTTTGGGATCCCTGATCTACTATGGGCAAGAAGCAGGCTTATAAAACTACTTAGCTGCAAATACTGGCCATTTATAATGAAAAACGAAGAATCCAAAGGCAGAACTAATTGCTCAGAGGGCAGAGGTAAGAACCTTAAAGGATCATTCCCATGCAGTAGGGTTGAACCCCAATCAAGAAGTTGGCAATATATGCTTGGGTGGATTTCAGAATTGCCCTGGATCGGTGATTGCTGTGTGACTCCTGTTTTCTCTCTTTTTGAAGAGTGTGGATTGCTATTGTCCTTTGCCTTTCTCATAATTTGGGGGTGCTGGGTGTGTGGGGGACAGATAACTTGTCTCCTTAGTTCACGGGTCTTCAGATAAAGGAAAAACATTCAAGGATCTATATCCAGGTCTGACTGAAATGATCCAATGTTGGACTTTGAGCTGATACTGTAATAGCATGATACTTGGGGAAGGAAATCTATATTTCTTTTTAAATAGGAAAAATATGAATCACTGGGGACCAGTGGGTGAACTATGATAATCAGTCTCAAAATAGCCTCCAATGAGCCTCACTTCTATGTACTCAGACCTTGTACAGGCCCCTCTTATAATAAATCAGGGCTGCCCCTGTGTGGCCAATACAATATGGAAGAAGTTTTGGTGTGTGACTTCTAAGACTTGGTCATAAAGAGCATTTCAACTTTTCTCATGTTATCTTGGTTCCTTCACTCTAGGAAAAGCCACATATCATACCATAAGGAAACTCAAACAATCCCATGGAAAGCCTCATGGCAAGAGGAACTGAGGATCCTGGCCAACAGTTATATGAGTGAGCCATCTTCGAAGTGGATCTTCCAGCCCCTGTCAAGCTTCAGATGATGGCAGTCCCAGCTGACAGCTGACTGCAATATCATGAGATGCTCCTGAATTCTTGACCCACAAAACCCTTAAAGGTAATAAATGATTATTCCTATCTTAAGCCACTAAGCTTTGGGGTGATTTGTTATACAGCAATAGATAACAAATACAGCAGGCTGAAAAGTTAGGAGATTAGATAGGGAAGGGACTTCAACATGATAGGTAGCACATCTCTGATATGACTAACGACTGGGTCCAGGCTACATAGGAAAGCAAACGATAATTAGAAGGAAGGTCATGGTTTTAATAGAGATGTTTAAAATGAAGTATAAGTATTCCAGAATATTCTGGCATTCCCTAATGAAGGTACTGAAATGGCATAAATTCCGATGGTTAGAAAAGTATGGTCATGGTGACAGTCATTCATTCAGAAATGATTTTTATGCGCAAATACTCTTAATCGTGTGTCTGGTGCTTACACATTTACTCTCACATCCTTTATCATGTTCAATTCTCACATTAACCTGTAAGATAGCTATTATTAATTAAGTCACAGTGAGAAAATGGCAGAGCTAGGATTGAAATTTGGGTCTTCCAATTCAATGCATGACTGTCCTTCCTTTGGTCACAGTTGCCCTGTGGTAGGTACAAAAGAAATGATAAGTCTTGTAGTGCTACCTTCTTGGAATTTAAAGCCTTGTTGAGGAGAAAAAGATATAAATCTACAGAGTAGGCCATTAATGATAACTAGCACTTTATTCTCATGGAAACAAAGAGAAAATGTAGATAGGAAATACTACAGGAATTTGGAGAAGGAGGAGATTTGTAGTGGCCAAAGAAAAGCTATATGGAAGGTATGGGAGTTTTAGTGGAGGAATGATACTATTTGCATAGTAGGAGGGGAGGGCTTATTTTCCTCAAAAGCCACAGAATAAATCATGAGCAAAGCTTCAAGTTGGGAAGCACAGCACATTTAGGAAAGAGAAATGAGACTGCTTGGATCTAGTAAAAGATCCAAAATTGACCCCAAAAGAACTGGAGATGAGGTATCTTGGAGGCTGATGTGAAGAATGAGCTGGAAACTGTATGCAATGCAAAGTCTTTGGAAGCCAGGAGTGGTGGCTCATGCCTGTAATTCTAGCACTTTGGGAGGCTGAGGTGGGAGGATTGCTTGAGGTTAAGAGTTCAAGACTAGCCTGAGTAAGAGTGAGACCCAACTATACAAAAAATCAAAATTAGCCAGGCACAGTGTCATGTGCCTGTAGTCCCAGCTACTCAGGAGGCTGAGGCAAGAGGATGGCTTGAGCCCAGGAGTTTGAGGTTGCTGTGAGCTATGATGACACCACTGTACTCTAGCCTGAGCAACAGGAGGAGACCCTATAAAAAAGAAGGAAAAGAAAGGAAAGAAGGAAGGAAGGAGAGAGAGAGAGAGGGAGGAAGGGAGGAAGGAAGGGAAGGAGAAGGGAGGGAGGGAGAGGAGGGAGGAAAGAAAAGAAAATAAGGAAAGAAGGAAGGAAGGAAAGAAGGAAGGGGAAAGAAAGAGAGAGAGAGGGAGGAAGGAAGGAAGGAAGGAAGGAAGGAAGGAAGGAAGGAAGGAAGGAAGGAGAAAGAAGGAAAATCATTATAGATTTCTGGGCAAGGCAGTGACCCACAGAAATGTATATTTGTATAGATAAGGCCTTCGTCCAGCTTCTACCATAAATGCAGTCATATTTCTTTTATAGTTGCAATTAGTTGCTGGAAAGCACATTTGTCCTAGCAGGAAGTCTGGAATTTCTCTCCTAAAAATATCACCCCATCCTAACCCTGAAATGTCCGAGAATCCCAGGGGCTTTCACAATTTAATTCAAGGCTCAGTTGTTCTTCCAAATGCTAGGAGAAGGGAGAGAATGGAAACGCCCCCGTCCATAGCTTGCTTCACTGTCACAGAGTTCCTGTACTACCTAGGAGACAACTGTCCACTATTCAGGTGATGCCCATACTAAAGCAGATAACAGGGATGACCACACTGCATTCCCAGCTTCTTTCTCTTTAATTCCCACATGCTTAGCCATTGTTCTGAGAACACAATTCGTGCTATGGCAGCTGGATCCAAAAGGGCATTCACTACACACTGTTCAATATCAGTCCCTCTCCCCTTTAACTTTTAGCCCATGTGTGGAACTCAAAACAACGGCCATTCAGCCCTCCCCTTGAGGTGATGCCAATAGGACCTATCCCACCAGGTAGTTCTGAGAGTTAAGTGTGTCTATATATATTAAGGATCTACACTGGCTGCTACCTAGCAAGTTCTCACTAAATGTTATTATTGCTATTATTTTACATTTCAGAATGTCTACCAAGTGGTGGAAAACTTCTCAGAGATACAGGCTAAGTATATTATTGTTTTCAAAATGATTTCTAGTTCTTAACAGTGCCTTAGAACTAAAATTTGGTCACTATGCCTTTCCCATAGCAAAGACTGAGCACCATTGAAAGACAAATATTTATGCTTAGGTAGTGATTAAATGTAAGAATGGATGAGTCAGGATTTCCAATCCACACTGAGCTGTGTTATAAATAGGCCTTTTACAATAGAGGGAGCAAGTCAGAGCAAGGCAACTTCAGTGAAGGAAAAAAAAAAGAAAAATGATTGTTGAAAAAAAATGCTCCAGTGTTGTAGAATAAGGGATGGAATCACTTTATAAAAGATAAAGTACAATTAAGGTACCATATGTGCTTTCAGTACTGATAACATACAAAGCCCTTTTCATGTCATGTCTTCCAAGCTTTGCCCAAGTTCTACACATTAGTGTCTATCAATGACACTCTAGAAAAGTGTATTACTTTATGTTCTGTACCTCTGCCATTAAGAACCACAAAAGGGACGAGGATGGGACAAGATTCCTCGGAGAAATCTGAGTGGGCACATTTGGGCCATTGTGTTCTAATCGTCTGCTTTTTTCTTTTCTTCGTTTTTTTTTTAATCAGCATCTCGCAGGAGCAGTAATGACCTCCACAAAGGGTAACTCCTGAGAATCAACCATCTGGAAACGGGAGGATCTTAGGAGCTACCGGCTCTTCCTCCTCCTCTTCAGGAAATGCCAGGCCCTTGACAGCTATTACTTAAATAGATCTGCCCAAGTCATTTCATTTCTAATTAATCTCAAGTCACTGCACTTACCTATGCACTGAAACCACGGTTTAACTTAAAAATAGTCTTCTAAATTCTTCTCTCACTGTTTTCCAAATCTGTTCCGCATCACAAAGACAGCAATATTTAGTGCTGAGAAACCTTGGACCAAATCATCACTTCTCTTTTTTGCAGAATTTATTTTCCTTCATTGGGGTTCTTTCATGGCACATCATGACTCTTTCCTTTATGATGTTTCACCAGGTTTCAGGAATAAAGCTGCCTCGGTAACGAAGAAAGCTATACTATAATCAAGTGTGACTGTGGGCATCTGTCAGTCATACAGAACAAAGAAGAACCCTCTGGAAAATAACATGAAACTGAACGAGTTCCCCCTGCAGGTAGCCTGCCTCCATCCCACTGGTCCCTCACGGAGACCATTGTCCTGCCTGTGCACCGGGTCCGGCACCCGTGGCTTTGTCATCTCCCTCTGTCGCTCCTATGGCTCCGCAGGACTCACGGCAGGGTTCACGCATCCTCCCACACTCTGGCTACCGCGACCGACCAGCTGCGAAGCAGGGGTGACTGACAAAGAATGGAAAACGCTATGTTTCAGAAGGTGTTTTAAATTTCAGGGAAATATCCGTGAGCTGTAAAGGAAATACTGGGTGGCCAGCACCCGAGGAGCAGCTGATCAAACTCTCGATGTCGTCATGGTGGTGTGTCATCTAAGTGACAGGACTGAAATAGCTAGACTCTCTGGAACCAGAAGGTCAGAGTCAGGCAAAATTAGCTCGGCTTTCCGTCAGAGTCATGGCTGTAAGCTTTTGCGATCCCTAGAGTGCTTTATAGTCAACGATCTTAGCGAGAGTCTGCCAACAATTAATCCCAGTAGAGGCCTGCAAGGTTCAGGATGGACAATAACACTCATTTACCTTTTTCAAGTCCATAGTGTGCTCTCCCATGGAGCTGCCTGTGAAGACTGAGTCTATCGAACCACATGCAGTGATATTACACCATTTAATAAGTGATCCTGTCAGGGATTCAGTGGTCCATGCTGAGTCCAAAAGTGGAAAAGCACGTAGCAGAGCTGGCTGTAGAACAACGCCTTTATCAAGAGTGGGAAACGCACCAGCATCTTGCCACCAAACTGTCTGCCAGCCCCAGTTAGTAGCTTGAAATCCACACACCCAGAAACTGGGTCTGAGACAGAACTGCTTTCTATGAAATGTGCTGCAAGCAGAATACTATTTTAGGTTCAAATCACAGTTGTGCGAATACAAAAAGAGACAGAGAGGATAATTCTATACGTATGGTGAAAATGACACAATTTTCTCAGGAAAGCTTATCATCAGTAGTTCTCATTTTGCCTGGAAAAGAGAATCATAGAATCACAGGATTTTAGAGCAGGATGGGATCTTGGCTATCATCTAGATCTATTTCCTATTTTGCAAGGAAAAAAAATGTAGTCTAACTTTTTCCCCCAATGATCAGCCAGTTAAGAACAAGTTTCGGTTGAAGGGGAAGGAGCCAGGTAGATCCAGGGTGTAAGGCACTTCCCGAGCAGGGCAGAGCTCTGTGGGTTTCCCCAGGAGCAAACCAGACACTAGATGCCATAAGGAGAAATAAGAATGCTAGAAGGGCAGATAGAAGCAAAACAAAACAGACATTACAAATTATAATGTGATGCTGAATAAAATTGCCACATGTATTTCAGGGGAGCCTTGAAAGTATTCTCACAAGATAGGGCATTAAACACGTGCCCTTTGCCAAAGGCAGGCCTTTGCCCTGTGTTCTCTCCTATTAATGTTAAATAAGACACGAATGAATAGAGAATGAATGAAACCACTCTTGGGGGAGGCAGAGGCTCCTACAAGCTTTTTCACGTGAGTTTAGAACAGTAAACTGTATCATTAAAAATATATATTATTTGACATTTAAGGAGTGTCACTTCCCAAAGTGTCACTTCTGACAATGCTATATTCTCACTCTGCTTCTCAAATTCCTTTCACAGTTGGCTCTATAGAAGTTTACATTCTGCACTATTCTTAGCTCTCAGCTAGGTCGACAGCAGTTGGAGAATTCCGGGGAGTCCTCAATGCCAAATTCCAGGACATGAAGCTAACACCACTGTTTCAAACTTCTCTTTTTAAAATAAATGCATGATTTTAGAAGATTTTGGTTGTTAAAAGAATGCTACTTTTAAATATAAAGTAGGCTAAAACAAAGATTTTTCTATAGCAAACTCTTAACCACTTCAATGAAAGCTTACAATAGAAGTGACAATGGGGCTGATTAATATTTATATATATATATATTTTAAAAATAAACATCAGATTTAATAAATGATTCCAGTACTAAAATTTCAAAGAAAATTGATATTTCACGTAGTAGAACAATTTGATCAGTAAATTTAATAGACAATACTGAATGCATGTCTCAATTTCAGATTAATTCATTGATCAAATACTTACTGAGCACCTACTATGGGCTAGCACTAAATGCTTGTGAACAAAACAAAAAATTCCAGACTTCATGGAGCTTACGTTCTAGGGGGAAGAGACAGTGAGCAAAAAATAAACATTTTCTAAAGTGGACTCCTGTAGTTTAAAAGGCAAGACTTAGGCACTGTGAACCCCATGAAAATGCTGAATTTTAACCCATGTTATTAGGTGTAAAATCCAGAAGGCAATTCTTGGAAGACAAGAATCACCAGTCCTCTTAGTCAAAGAAAACTACTTGTCTAACAGAGGCACCTCAAATGTGACATATGCCAAAATTGCATTCATTCTTTTCTTCTTCCTCTTTTTTTCCTCTCTCATGACAGAAACACCAGGTAGCCAGTTGCCATAACGATACAAACCAGGTAGCCATACTACACTCCTCCCCCCTTTCCCAAATGCATGTCCTGGAGCTCTGGCATGCATATAGTTCACTTTTCCATCCAACTTAATTTTGATCTTCGTTGCTGAACCCTGTCACTCCTCCCTGGGATCCCTGTAATAGTTTCCAACAACCACCTGGCCTCCCTGCCTCCACTGGGCACTCTTCCATCTCCTTTTCCTCCCTGTTGCCCAGTGATCTTTATGCAATGTGATTATATCACTCTCTTATTTAAAATCTTTCAGAGATGTCAAGTGATTATATGCATAAAGATTTGCTCATTTTTTAACAGGGATTTTTTTTTCTTTAGTCAAGGTAATACAGATACAAGTTAAAGTTTTAAATATTACCAAAGGGTCTATTAAGGATCATTTTCATGAACTGTAACTTTTTCACTCATCCCAGACCCCTAGGACTCCAAAATAAATAAATAAATAAATATAAACATTTTTAAAGTAGGGAAATTATATAGTGTATTAGAAAGTAACAAGCACTATGCAGAAACAGAACAGGGTGGGAAGATCAGGGTAGAGATGCTATACGATTTTGAATTGGGTTGTTCAGGTGTACCTCATTAAGAAACTGATGTTGAGGAAGGCTTGCAGCAAGTGAAAGAACTGGTCTTGCAGGTCTCCAGGGGAATAGCATCCCAGTAAGAGGCCTGTGCAAAGGCCCTGAGGTGCAGCATGCCAGCTTGTGTGAGTAAGAAGGGAACAGTAGTAGGAGATGAGGTCAGAGATTGATGAGGTCTCAGTTCATGCAGGTTTTCTTGGCCACTGTCAATACTTTGGCTTTTACACTAAGGGTTTTGATCACAGGAATGACATGATCTGCCATGCTTTACAAGAATCATTCCAGCTGCTTTTGTTGAAACAAATGGTCAGAAGCAGGAATGGAAGCAGGGAGACCAATTGCGGGTGAGTTACAGGAGTGGGTTCTACCAGGGTGCTAATAGTGGAGATGATGAGAATTAATCAGATGAAGAATATAGTTTATATGTAGGGCAAATGGTATTTTCTGACTGATTGGAGGTGGGGTATGAGAACAAGAGAAAAATCAAGGGTAACTCTAAAAATCTGGCCCTGAGCAATTAAAAAGGTGATATTATCATCAACTGAGATGGGGGCAATAGGGAGTAAATAAAGTATTGTGAAGTCTAAGACTAGACATTCCATTTTGGATATATTAAGTTTGAGACATAGATAAGCTCTTTTAGTGGAGATTTCAAGAAGGCAGTGGATAGAAGCAACTGTTTCAAAGAGTTTTGCTGCAAAGGAAGGCCCAGAAATGGGGTGGTAACTAGCAGAGTCAGCAGAAAACTTTGGTTTTCATTGTTTTGAGATAGGAAATATAATAATACATTTGCATATTGATGGCGATGTTCCAAAAAAGTGAAAAATTGATGAAGCAGGAGAGAGAGAGGAGATTGCTGGAGTATTGATCTTTAGTAGGTAAGAAAAGATGGTGTCTAGCACACGTGTGAAAGAATTAGCTTTCTCTCTAAGAAGAAACAATAGAAAGAAGCACAAATAGTAGGTCTTACAAAGGTGACTCTGGTAGATGGATAAATATGGTAGCTGAAGTCTGGAGAATTCTCTTTCCGTTGTGATTGAGGATAATGGAGGAGGTGTTTGAGGTTTGAGGAGAGATGTGAAAAAAAAATAACTAGAAAAGTAGGAAAGTCGATAGACTAAGGAAACATAATTTCTTGGCAGCATTAAGGATGAAGCATAAAGTATCAGAAGCCCACCTCAAGTTGGTAGTTGTTCATTTACAGCGGGACAAATCTGTACAAATTTCACAGAGGAGCAAGATTTTCTATTTTTCTCTAGTTTTGTTCATATTCATTGGTGTAGGTATGGTGTAGACAGAGAGAGGGACTTAACTTGTGGCTTTGGCAAGGAAGAACACTGAAGCCAAAGCAGGCGGGGAGTTGAGAGTTATGCAAAGGAGAGATTAAAATGATTGAAAATGGAATTTAAGCTTGGTCAAGAGGGAAGAGAGGACATCAAGAAGGTAACAGACAGTGAAAAGGTAGTAGGATCGATGGATTAAAGCTCTGGGTGGGATCAAATTGCTGGGATCGTGGCCATGCCACCCCTGTTGTAAGCGTTTATTGAAATGGTTGTTATTTTAAGAGTTTGCTGTAGAAAAACCTGTTTTAGTCTACATTTAAAAGTAGCATTATTTTAGTAGATAACTAAAATCTTCTAAAATCATGCATTTACTTTAAAAGTGAGCTAGAAGATAGGAAGTTGTCACAGAGTGGGAAGAGATTATGGAGATGTTGCAATTGTGGGTAAAGACAAAATTTCAGGATAGTAATCTTTTTATTTAGTCAGGGAAAGTTATTGTGGAGGAGAAAATAGAATGTAAGCAGGAGAAAATGAGAAAGGATTAAACACAGAACTGTTCACAGGGTCGGCAGCTTTTCAGAAGTGGGCTGCTAAGTATCTCCTTTGGGCATCTTGTGGGTGTGGAGAAAACAATGACAGGTGGCAGCCTGTGGAAGAACAGGGCACTGGGAAGACCTCATTTCTCAAAAAAAACTGCCTGCAATGACTTCACCAATTAGAGGTTTACTGGAGCAATGACACTCTTCTTTTAAAAATGCATGAGTGTGACAGTCGTCTACACCTCAACATGAATTGCAATAATTAGACTATCCCAGTGCTCTCTGACCCCTAACTCAGAGCCATACAATGAGGAAGTGGGAGTTCTGAGTGGAAAAATGAAAAGATGAATATGAAACGTTGAGTGATGTCCCTAGCAGCATTATTCATAATAGCCAAAAAGGGGAAACAACCTAAATGTCCATTAACTGATGAATAAATAAATAAAATGTGGTACAGCCATACAATGGAATATTATTTGGCAATAAAAATATAACAAGTTCTGATATATGCCACAACATGGATGAACCTTGAAAACATTATGCTAAATAAAAGAGGTCAGACACAAAAGGTCATATATCATGTGATTTCATTTATATGAAATGTCCAGAGTAGGCAAATAAATAAAGATGGAAAGTAGATTAGTAGCTGCCTAGGGCTATGGGTACAGGGAGATTGAGGGTGACAGCCAAGGGGAAGGGGTTTCTTTCAGGGGTAATAAAAATGTGCTAAAATTGATTGTGGTGATGGATGCACAACTCTGTGAATATACTAAAAATTGTTGAATTATACACTTTCAATTGGTGAATTATATCTCAATAAAGATGTTTTTGAAAAAAAAAAAGAAACTCTGAGTGAGTTCAGGTGGGCTTTGGGCAGCTGAAGGATAGCATTAAAATAGACTGCTAGAAAGAAGAATTTGGGAAACACTAAAAGAAGCTCTACCTTTTTTGAAATTTGACCTGTAACCCTGCTGATAAGTCATACACCGTGGGTATCTCTTCAATCAGCTCCACCACCACCTTGGGCCCGTCTGCCCAAGGTTGCTGACACCTCCCCAGCAGAAACACACTGACCAAACCAGCCTAGAGTTTTCAGAGCACCGTGATTAGAGCTCAGGCTCTAGATTCAGGCAGAAATGAGTTGAAATTCTCACTCTGCTGCAGGTTGTGTGTGTGTGTGTGTGTGTGTGTGTGTGTGTGACTTTGGCCACGTTTCCTTGTTGCTTTTGATCTCAATGTCCAGTGGAAATCATCAAAGTACCTGTCTTATTGTAAGAATTAAATGAGGTAAGAAAGGCAAAGTGCTTATTGCAATAGCTGGCACATAATGACTGCTTAATTATAATAATTACAGAACTTTAGAAATGTAAAGAGAGGTGGCTACAGATTATAATACATTTTAAGGTGCATACTCCAGCACTCCCCATTTACGCCTTTTCAGAACAGTCAAATTGAGAAGAAAGAAGAGGCGTGCATTCAAGGGAAGTGTGTTTCCCCATTCCTTCTCTCCCCAGCCAGCACTTCCCCTGTGACAAATATTCAGGCCTGGGTGAAAATAGTCCTTGCTGTCAAGAAGAGATGATAATATTGCAGGGGCAGCTACATTTCCATCCAAATATCCAGACCCAATGAAGAACAAATGCTGTGTTGTTACCTTTTGTGAAATGAATCAGGCCCAATCCCATCAAATGGCCTTTGTAAACCTATCAAAAAACTTCTCCAAAAATGGAACCTGCGGCCTTGGGGCCACATGTGGCCTTCTGGATCCTTGAGTGCGGCCTTTTGACTGAATCAAAATCTGTGACATTTGGATTCGGTCGAGGGGCCGCAGTCGGGGATCTGCATGGCCGCATGTGGCCTTGAGGCTTCAGGTTCCCCACCCTAGCAAGGGAACGGTAAGTAAATGGGAAGAGTGTGGGGAGCAGGTAGGTGAGCACAGGATAAAAGGCTTTGACTACCAGGCCAAGAGGTTTGGGCTTTATTTTGTAATTAAAGGGAATAACCAACAATTTTGAACAGGAAAATGGTACAATGAGATCTGTGTTTAAAGGAGAACTGTGGGATATACCGTTTTAAAAAAAATATGTTATTTATAATAGCAACAAAAATATATAGCACCTAGGATTAAATCTAATAAAAAATTTTATGGCAAAGACTGCTAGTCGTCCCCTTATATCTATTTTTCCTTCTTTCCTGGTAACAGAATCTCTTGCCGGGCAGATCACGAGGCAGAATGAAGATTCTGTCCCAGTCTCCCTCAGAGCCCTGGAGAAGGATGAAATTCCATACATTATGCCAGGACAAGTGGTTAGTGACCTCCCTCCTCCCAGCAAAGGTCAATCTCTCCACCTGTGCTAGGAGACCCACTCCTCTTAGCTATCCCTTCTTTCTCCTACCAAAGCAATTGCTCACCTTCCACAGTATCATTCCTATTTACAAACATCTTCCAATATCTGCAGTCATTAAAAATGAAAACTTTTTTCTTTCCATACCTACTTCCAGCACTGCCTCATTTCCCTGCTCCCATAAATAGCCAAATTTCTTGAGTTTTAAATATATGTTTACTGCACTTTCTCATTTCCCATTCTCACTTTAATCTACTACAAACTGTCTCTGAACCCCAATATGACACTAAAACTAAAGAAACGGAAAAGTCACCTGAGGCTTCCATATTGCTAATATCCTTCTCCACTTTTCTGTTCTCTTCTGGTTGGACACAGTCATCTCCCTTGGTCCCTGCTGTGTCCCACTCTTGTTGGGCACACTTTCTCGGCGTCCCCCTACCTTTCTGCTTGCTCCCACTCAGTCACCTCCTCCTCTGCCTGATCCTCGATGTTGGAGTTCCTCAGAGCTTGGTCCTGGACACTCTCTTTCTTCTCTACGTTGTTTCCCCAAAACGATCGCTACTACTTCCATTGCTTTAAACTCATTTTATAAAAGATGATGACTCCAAAACTATTTCCAGCCCAAACCTCTTCTCTGAGCTCCTGTCTAGTATATCCTAGTCTAGCCATGTAAATGTCTCAGGTATTCCAAACTTATCATGTCCAAAACTACATCCTTAATTTATAAGCCGAACAAAGCAAAAGCATGCCTGTCCCTCAGCCCATCACCCTTTTTCACCAAGCAAGAGTCATCAAAGGTAAGTTTCAAGAAGTCATCTGTGGGAGCCATGGAGGTGCACCGTTCAGAACTCCCTTTCAAGGAAACCTGCTTCAGAAGGCGTGGTGACCAGCAACCTCCAGGAACCCACCTTCAGATCTATCCCATGTTCACTCCAAGGCAGTGCTTCCCCTGGCTGCTCCTGGGATGACTGAATGCAGTGGGAGTGCTAGATTCAGGTTGTTCCATTGTGGAACTTCCCTAACGGGCATTCTTGGTTCAGGGAGTCCCCATCAGCCTATCCAAGACTTTCTCAAAATTGCAGAGGCCTGAAGCTCTCCCTACACAATCTTTCCTTCCTTCCCCCTCTCGCATCATAGGAGGGAGCATGAGGTCAGCATCAATATCTATGTTTTGGAAACTATAGATTGGATTAGAGTACAAAATTGGATTAGAGTATCATTCTTGCAAGTTTCACACCAGAACCTAATTACCTATGTAACTGGTTAGAATGAATAAAGAAAGGTCAAGCAAGTTGATTAACGGTGAAGACATCAGGTGGGATATGTTTTCTGATGAGGCTGATGGCTCTGCCATAGGTGGGAATTACCTACATTTATTCTCTTTTCACATAGCCGACTTCTGCAAAGGGCTGAGATAACTTCTTCGGTAACTTCTTTGAGTAGGAAGTTATCAAAAAGTCATAAGTACATATGGAATTACTAAAAGCAAAGTAGCTTGTCATTGGGAAAAAATTCTATTATCTCTGAAATAACTATGCTCATAACTAGAGCCTCACTATTAAAGTCATGAGTCTATTTTTTAAAAAGTACCACCAAGTACCTGGAGGCAATTTTCCCTAGTTGTGAGATATTTACTGTAATTCTTAAAAGGAAATAAACTCTTCCCTGACTTGCAAGCTTATTAAATGTTTACATGGCAACAGAAAAAGAGGTTTCCCTAATTTAGAAGAAGCAAATAAAAACTAAATAAGTACTGTATTTAGCTAAATTTCATAAGTCCATAACTATGAAAAGAGGAATCTAATTCAGAAAGAATGCTGGGTTATTTGCTTGAAACAATTCAAATATTATATATGGAGATACCTTAAAGCGATACAAGTAGATCTACCATTTGATCCAGCAAT
>VBSM01000529.1:75915331-75930794 GCA_008086735.1 Cheirogaleus medius
AAAAAAAAAAAAAGCTCAGATTAGCAGCCTTCATTATTGCAGAATTTTACATGAAATAGAGAAACACTCTACTGAAAAATAAAGAAATAAGGTAGTCAGTGATTTGGGCTTCAGTAAATGCAGGAGAAAAGAAAAACTGAATGTGAATCAGCTAATATTTAGAACTTCTCTGTAGGAGTCAAGTATTTCTCCCAAATAGAAAGGTCAGCATGCTGCCGTGTAACATCTATTCTATCAGCTAGAACATTTTGCTCTTTAGTATAATGTAGCTTGTAAATAAAGCTAAGCTTTGAATTGTTTCCTAAGGGGAAGATCATGCAGTCTGCTTTGGTGGAATGTCGAGACGTAAGGGGGAAAAGAGATCATCAATAAACAAACACATAGAACTGAATCATGACATTATTGTGGACAAACCCGTCTTTATTTTGAGCCCTATGTTAGGGAGTCACTGCTTCTCTTCTTTATAAATAACTTGGCATTTAGAGGATACCATTTGTAATGGCGTGTAAGAACCTCTCTGCACATTTCCCAATTGCGCACCATTTGTTTACATTCCATTTGTCAGCATGTACATTTGTGCCTGGTAGATTTGTGGGAAGGGGGAGAAGACCCAGCAGTCACACAAAGCTCAACACAAAACGGACAGTGTTTACATTGCCCATTTGGAAGTGAGCTTACTGCCTTCAATAGCTGCAGGAAACACAATATGCACTTACTCCGTTAGGCCATCGTACAATGCATTTTTGCTTCCTCACACAGATTTGGTAAATTCAAAGACAGGAAAATGGATCTGCCCCACACCCCAAAACATTGTGATTTTTATTTCATTCATATTCATTTTTAAAAGGGATATGTAAATAAAAGAGGAGGATGAAAATATAGCATGATAAAAATTAAATGTCAAACGAGCAAACCATAGTAAGTTAATAAAGCTTTAGACAAAATTAATGAGAGATATTCATCTAGCTTGACCTTTGTTTTCCAATTCAATTACTGTTTTTACTCTATTCATGGACAAACTCTAGAGTGCTGATTACAATTGTGGTACCATAATAGCTTAGGATTTCATTTTTAAGAATTCTAAGGTCTATGAGGAAAGGAGTAGACTGCTCTTTGGAATTTCACTTAGAAGGAAATTTATACTTAAATTGTTTTTAGATTTCTCTTCTGAGGATTTTTTTTGTTATAAGATTAAAATTAAATCTACACAAAGGAATATTTTTGTTGCTAATTTTTTTTTAAAGTGAGTAACGGACAAGTGATGTAGGTATAAAGTGGCAGCTCTCTCCATCATTATTTGGGCTTTGCTCTAGGCCTTCAAATTTCACAGGAAATGAAGACTCTAATTAATCTCCAGCTCCAGATCTGAGTTCCTACAGATCTGTTTGTGGCAACTACATTTCTTGGAACCTAGTGTTCTCTTAAATCTCACCCCACCCACACCACTGCTTGACTGCATAATACAATTCTTTCAGTCTTTGCCCTGGGCATGCATTAAGCAACCTAACTCCTACAGTTAGAATCTCACCAAAAAGAAGAGAAGGGAGGGTAAGGAAGGCGAGAGGAGAAAAATAAAGACTACGAACCCCAAAGAATTTACTTTGCACAACAGCTCTAAGGATGAAATAACAAAGATATTTCATACTATGCTAAAATAGAGTAAAACTTCTAAATGGAAAATATTTGGTTTTCTTTAGTTTTTTAGTTTCCTTTTTAAAGCCTATCTAAGGCATGCAATAAACACTGGTTCATCTCTCCAAAGACAGATCCATTAAATATTTTGGAAGTAAACTTTCAGTTGGCATCTTTCAAAATACTCATTTCCAAAAATCTTCAAGCTAGAATTACAATTGTCTGGAACCCAATCTGTCAGTAAGTGAAACCTCTGAGCTTTCCCTCTTAATAGCAAAATGGGCTGAAGGGCAGACACACTGACAGCTGGCTCATTTCTTGCTTTGCCATGTAAATCCACTTTAACATAACTGGCTCACACCCTAGCTTTCAGAGTGGTGGCTCTGCATAGAAACCAATCTAATTGGATAAGCTTATAGAATATTTCCATAATGACAAAGAAGCAGACCAAGCCCTCCTAGATTTCCATAGCCAGTCTAATGGAAAGATTGCTGGACAGACAGTGTTACCATTTAATGAATTGGCTCCCTGCCCAAATCAGTCAGTCCATCTACGCCTCCGTTTTCCCATGTTGGAAATGAAAACATCTGATAGCATCTTGGTTCATGAGGAAGAATGAGACTCTGGTCTTACTCCTGAATAAACCAATTACAATATTAGGTTATACGTGCAGAGAGATGCATTTGGCAAATGAGAAAACACTGAAAGAAATAATAATGTACCTGTAAGATTTAATATACCATCCCTTTGTAAGAACTTGTCTTGTGAATAAGAAATAGTAATAATAATAGTAGTCATTTATTAAGTACCTATTATGCTCCATGACCACTTTTATCTAAATACACATTTAATCTTGATGAAAAACTTTTGTGAGGTATTTGTTATTCTCATCAGTTTACACCCAGAAAAACAGACTCTCTGATTTTAAGCTATTTTCCCAAGTTCACTCATCCAGGAATTGGAAAAGTTAGAAAATAAGCCCATGTCTCTCCAAAACCACCTACATTTATTAACTCTCTAATGGAAGAGAACCAAGATTTTGATGTATGTGAATTAGCTAAGGCTCATTAATAAATATAGAGAGACAAATATCATATGTATGTGTATACATGTATACATATATAATCTCTGAATTCCATATACCTTACATAATAAATGAGAATTTATAAGCCTGTACATGGACGATTTGGTAGTATGTCATTCCATCATCAGCTAAGGAATCTGCACCTAGGAAGATTATGCAGTTCATCTATGATGATGTAGAAATTCAGGGACTGTGACTATACAATGTCCCTCTGCTTCCCCACATCCAACTCCTGACTCATTCTTTTGGTTAATTAACTCTTTATTTGACCAAATCTAAAAGACTCAAACACTCAGCTCAGCTGTCATCTCTGCTAGTGTGACTTAGCCGAACTCTGGCCTTCCTTGCCCTGATTCTGACTTTGGTGACCTTTTCACTTTTCATGCAGTGTTTACCTATCTTCTGTTTACCTCATGTCTTCTCCACTAAAAAGAGTTCATTGTCTTATTTATCTTGGTCTCTAGTACATAGCATGATATCAGTTACACAGTCAGTAGATGTTTAACCAGTGTATGATGTATGGATAGATGAATGAATAAATGATCATATCTTAAAGTACTGGGCTTCCATGTAGTAGTGACATCCTTTTACAATTCCATATCCAATTCCCAAATTGCATTCCTGTGGTGGCCAAACTGTTCTTTGAAATCTTTGAGAGAATACAAGTATTTTAGATCTAAATATTAGGACCAGGAGTCCCCATGTCTAAATTTGTGAGTCTAGTAAAGCTATTGAATCAACAATTCTCTATGAGAAGATAGCTTCTCAATGATCAGTTTCAATTTCTCTATTTGCATTATGATCCCAATACAAACATAAGGGTATTTATTTTGCTATACCAACAAAAACTAAGATTCAGACTTAAGGAAAAGAAAAAAAAGGAATGCAACAAGTTCAGTAAATAGAAACTCAATATTTCTTTGTACAAATCTAGAGTAAAAACTTTCAACTACTCGAATGCTCAAACTTATACTCAGTTACTCCTTAAACTATAAGCACAAACTTTGAGAGAAAAAATGAGAAATAACTTTTCAAAGCAAAAAAAAATCAAAGAAGGCCCACATTTCTCATAAAACAGCTGTTCACACACAAAAGCAATCTGGATAATTTACACATCTAGTTTAGTATGCACTATTATGTATTATGAACACCATTCAAAATACTTTTGACTTCAGAAACATTTTTTGGTCCAAATGTTTTAAATATTATATTGAATCGACTGGCTAAAAATGAAAGTGTCAAGTGAAGGTATCACAGTGGAACAATAATTTTGAAAATATCCAAACCCCAAAACAATGCTGAGGGAAGGGCGGCTTCCTTACACTGCTAACAAAGGAAGGAAAGTGAATAAGGCAAAGGGCCCTCACCAAATGCTCTTACTCAAAACAAGTATATTTAAAGTTCAAGCTAGACAGACGGTCCTTTTCATCCGCCTCTGTGGTGCACACTGTACAAGGAACGAACGTCATGAGGTTCAGATGTGTGAGCAGTAAATTAACAGAAGAAAATGCACTGTGCTGAGGCACTTGATCTTTGTGGAGTGATAATTATAGAGTTTAGCCTCCAGTTTAAATCTTTGCTAATACTTTTTATAATGTTGATTATTGTCATGGCCATTTGTAAATTAAGACAAAAGAAACTAAAATATAAGATCCCAAATATGTTCAATATTAGCTTCTCATGTTATGAGAAGGGAAATAAATCACAGAACACTTTCAATTTGTTTGATAGGTGTTTGGGAAGATTATTTGCTGTGTGTTTGGGTTGTTAATAGGTTATTTTTTATCTGTGGTTATTTTTGATAGTGTATTAGATAATATAGTCTGTGCTCAGAAAACAGCTGCACCTTTTATCTCCAAAAAGTCAATTTGTTTAGTTAAATATCCTTTTCCACTAAATGGAGCAGCTGTTTGACCTCTAGGAGACTCTGAAAGAACTAAATAGATGTTTCAAAAGAAAGCAAAAAGAAAACACTATTCTACTCCATGCTAGTAGAAATTTTTTTTATTGGCGTACCAATGGAATACTTCACTAAGAAAAAAATTATAGTCCAACCTTTAAACAAATTTCTAAGAAAAAAATGGCTGTAGATTATGTTCATTCTTAAAAAGCAATTCCACAAATCATCAAAAGTATTGAATTTGCTTGTCATACATAATATATTATTCTAGGCATGTAATAATCCATCTGACATTACAACTGGGGAAAAATAGAGGTAGGATGTTATAGTGGACCAAGATAGAGCTTTGCATCCAGATAGCCTTAGATTTAAATCCTAGTTTTACTGTTTACTGAGCATATCACCCATTGGTGGGTTAGTTAATCTTTTTGAGTATCAATTTCCAAATCCATCAAGTAAGCCTATAAAGCATCTGACACATATTGGACAATCAAATGGACTACAGTGATCATCATTCAACAATTATTTACTTAGTATTCACTAGGTACCAGTCTGTTCTAAGCAGTTACAATACAGACAAAAATCATTCTCTGTGTGGAGGTTACATTCTAGTGAAAGAAGACAGACAATAAACAAAAAAAAATGCATTGTATAGTATTGTGGAATATGGCAAGGGCTATAGTAAAAAATAGAGCGAGATGAGGAGGATTGGTAGTATCAGAGGGGGTTTGTGGTTTTGTATAGTGTGGTCGAGGTGGGCCTCATTGAGAAATTGGCATCTGGGAAAAGACCTACAAAAAGTGAGGGAATGAGGCATTCAGATTTCTGGAGGAAGGCAGAGGTAAGAGCCTACAATCCTAGGACAAAAGAGAAGTCTAAACTGGAGATATAAAGAAATGCATGAGTCTTGGCCTCTAAGTGGCATTAGGATGAGACTAAATGAGATCTCTACGGAGTGAGTAGAGAGGAATAGAGAAAAGATCACCAACAACTGAGCCCTAGGGCACTACAATGTTAAGAGGTTGGGAAAAAGAGAAGGAACCAGCAAAGAAGGCTAAGAAGGAGAATAAAATCAAGAAAGTGAGGTGTCCTGGAAGCCAAGTGAAGAAAGAAGGAAGAAGGAAGGAAGGATCACGTCCGCCCAGTGCCATGGACAGTTCAAGTAAGAGAAGCACCTGTGCTGTAGGCTGTCATGAAGCCTACAGTACTTTTCCCCATTTACCCTCTAAACCATAAAGTTCAAATTACCTAACAAAGAAACATATATGTTACCAACTATATAGTACCAACTATATAGTGTACCCTAGAATGAAAATAAAACAGTATCAGGAATGTCTTATAATTCATGTGGTCACTCTACTCCGATATTATTTGTTATTTGCCTATAGTGATTAAATCCCATCCAGGGGTCTAATAGAGAAGGAAAGGATGAGGAAAAACTCATTGTCCAGTGATGTGGGAGAGAAAGAGTCAAGGATAAGAAGGGTAGAAACGGAATGGTTAGCATATGGTACATCTGAGGGTCAGAAATTTTTAAATGATTCTTTCAGAGATACGATGTAGGAAAGAAACTCCCTGTCCTTCGGCTGACACCACTTCTGGCCTCCAAAAGTCTGATAAGTCATAAAGAGAGAAAGAAGGAAAGAGAGAGAGAGAAAGAGGGGTCAGAAGGAAAGTGAGCACCCAGGTTTTTTAACACGAGATCTGGTTTCAAAAAGGCTCTAGAAAAATCTTTTCACATATACATTCTAGAAATACTTCCTGCCTTTAGCTTCCTTCAATTCTCATCCTGCCACTGTTTCATTTGATTTTATTTTTATATGGTTTTTTAATCCAAACTTCTATTTTGTACTTAATTTGGAACCTATCAAATTCTCAACCTTCTCTCCAGTTCAACCCTCTCATTGAAATGTTTTTGGACTTCCCCCTTATTGATCATTCTCACTGCCATCACCTCTGGGTTTTAACATATTTCTATTAGCACCGTAAGTCCTCCTAATCCACTTGCTTTCTCCTTCATGTTCATTCACTTCTTGGTCTCTGAGTTCAGACCTTCTGAGGCTAGGAAGAGTCCTGGGGATCTTTCCTTTATGGAACATGGGCAATTTTTTTAGACTCTTTCTACAGGCACTTACACTTCATATTTCCTATCTTCCTAATAGATCTTTCTACCTAATCTTTCCCTCTTTCTTTATGTTCTGAGAGAGCTGGCAGTTTTGTTCTCCTGAACTATGAATCTGATCTTTTCTCTCCCACTTTCCCTGAACAGCAAATTCTGTGTATGAATGTATATTTCTATCAATCTTTCTATCTAATTTCCCCTTTCCGTTCCAGGCAAGATAATCCCTTTTCTGAACCTTTAACACATTCTATGTTTTCCTCCCTTTCATGCTTAGAAATGCCATCTCTACTTTTAAGTTCTGCTTTCTCCCTGTAGTAGCTTTCCTGCAACTCTCATTTACCTCAGTCTTCTCCAATTGGTGTTACACTTAGTGCTTGTGATATACACTATTATTATTTACTTTGTGATACTATCCTGGTCTCATATGGTGCAATGGTTAGTGCTTTGTTTTATCAAAATATAATGACAGTTAGTTTACTATTCTTTTGTCCTCTAATTGTTTTGAGCATGTGTCTTATCTCTCCAACTGGACAATAAATTCATTGTAAGAAGGGGCAATGTCTCAGAATCTCTTACATCCCTTAACTTCTAATATAATGTCAGGTAATTGATTGTAACTTTTAACTCTTGCCATCTTCATTTACACTGGCTGGCAAACAATAAAATGTTTAGTAAAACCAGACAATTGAAAGCAGGTAGAGCTCTATTAGGTATCTATTTTACAAAGGCTGAATTTGGTCATGAATATATCATTAACATCTAATGAACAATAAAATGTTTAGTAAAACCAGACAATTGAAAGCAGGTAGAGCTCTATTAGGTATCTATTTTACAAAGGCTGAATTTGGTCATGAATATATCATTAACATCTAATGAACAGTAGTTCACTAAACAAAATTTTCTCTATGTCTAGAGTCTCTGAGACTAATTCTAGATACTTTGTAATCCTGCTAACTTCCAGAGACATAACAAATTTTATACATCCATCTGAGACTTCTTTCTTAACTCCAAACTCATATATCCAATTGCCTACTCAACATCTTCATGTGTATAGAATTGACGTGTCTAAAACTGGGCTCTTGGTACCCATCCTCTCCCTCCAAAAAGACTATTTCACCAACCCCCCTATCTCAATTGATGGCAACTTCTATTTGCTCAGACCAAAAGTCTCAGAGTTATCATGAATCCTCTCTTTCTCTCAAACTCCATATCTAATCTACCAGCAGGATTAAAAGATATCCATGGTTCAACCAATTCCCACCACTCTTGTTATTACCACCTTGGCCCACATCACCATTTCTCACCTGGATTACTGCAATACCATCCTACCTAGTTTCCCTGCTTCCATCCTTGCAAAGCACTTCTCTGCTCAAAACATCTGAATGACTTCTCACACCACACGGAGTAAAATCTAAAGTTCGTACAATAGCCTACCAGACCCTGCATAGATTGGGACCTGTTACATTTCTGACCACATCCCCTGTTTCTCTTCTCTCAGTAACCCCTTGTAACCACATTAGCCCATCCCAGGTATGGGCCATCGTGGGGCTTTACACAGACTTGTCTGGATATGATCTTCCCATCAGGATCCTCATGGCTAAGTCCCACCTCTCACTGACCACCTTAATGGCTGAATTCTAAATTGTAACCTTCTATGCTTTAACAGTCTTTATTCTCCTCTCTGCTCTATTTTGTCTCCATAGCATTTATCACTGTGGCCGTCATGAGTAAGTGCCTCTCAGGCATTGAACTACAGGAGCATAATTGACGAAGAGTACCAGCTGTTGCACTCTGAAATCCATCCCCGTGTTTGCATCAAGGCCATGCTTCCCAGGGCTACTCCCAGCCAGTGACTGAGTGTGGCAGGAATGCTAAAGTGGGCTCATTCCTGAGACACGCTGGACCACTCTGTTTGTAGCTGACAACTGATTGATATCATCATGTGTTCACTCATGTGCGTAGTTGATAATACTAATAATTGCCAATATTTTTAAAGCATTTGTTATTTATTCATTATGTGTATGTTTATTGAGCACCTGTGATATGCCAAGCACTGTGCTAGGTGTTTGGGATACATGGATGAACAAAATCCCTAATCTCCTGGAACCTATATTCTGGTAAACAATAAAATATAAATATAATATGTAAGTAAAATATGAGGAGGTTATTATGTTATTCTAGGACCTCTAAGCAACAAAAGCCCACATGGATCAAATGTGCAGGATTTTATTAAAGGTGAGTGTATAAGAGAAAATGGGGAGATAGGCAGAAAAGGCTGGAGCTGGGAAAGTCTGGGAGACCCCAGTGGAAGAGAGTAGGAGGGAAAGGTGAGTGCAAACAGCCTAATCTGCAGTGCAGTCTGCAGAGACCAGCAAGGCCATCAGAGAGTCCTGGCTCCAGGACTCCACTCAGGTCTCCCAGACTTTCCCAGCTCCAGCCTTTTCTGCCTATCTCCCCATTTTCTCTCATGCAGTTGTTTCTCATACTAAAGTCCTGCACACTTAACCCATCTTGGCATTTGTTTCTAAGAGGACCTAGGGTAGCATAATCACCTCCCCATCTACTATATTTTGTTTACTTGTTATATTTATTGTCTACCATAATATAACAATATAGGTTCCAGGAGAGCAGGAATTTTGTTCATCCATGTATCCCAAACACCTAGCACAGTGCCCGATACGTCACAGATGCTCAATTAATATGTACAGAATGAACGAATAATAAATGCTTTAAAAATGATGGCAATTGGCTGGGTGTGGTGGCTCACACCTGTAATCCTAGCACTTTGGGAGGCCGAGGCAAGACAATTGCTTGAGCTCCGGAGTTCAAGACCACCCTGAGCAAGAGTGAGATCTCACCTCTACCCAAAATAGAAAAATTAGCTGGGTGTTGTGGTGAGCATCTACCAGCTACTCAGGAAGCTGAGGCAGGAGGATCGCTTAAGCCCAAGAGTTTGAGGTTGCAGTGAGATATGATGATGCCACAGCACTTTAGCCTGGGTGACAGAGCAAGACCCTGTCTCAAAAAAAAAATTAGCAATTATTAGTATATAAATGAATGAATGTGTGATGGTATTAATCAGTTGTCATAACTCTGCTCCCTCCTAAATTCTCTGATCCTCTTATTTTATCTAGTCCTCCCCCATACTAGGAAACCCTTGGGTTTTCCTATAGCAGAAAAGAGATTTTAGAGGTAAATTGTTTTTAGGAAAAGATCCAGACTAATAATTGGATGACTGCCCATCCATTCTGGGCAGCAAATACACAATTCTGACTGTGATATTTATCACTACTGCTTTCTTGTCTTTAAATTCATCCAGGATCTGCAAATAAACAAAATCAGAACTTTTGAAGGCTTAATATTTTTTAAGTCTACATATCCATCCAATAGTAATAGAACTTGGCCCACACCTAATCATTTCTCCTATTCTCTAGTCTCCCTCAATGTCTCTTCTGGGGATGTATGAGCAAGGACAAATTACTATTTCAGACTCTTGAACCTGGTGGTTTTCACCATAGTGTGACTGGCTCTGGATGTGGGCTGTGTGGTTGGGGAGCTCCAAATGACGATATGAGGAAATCTTATCTAAGACTGATAGGTTTCTGCAGAGGAGGTCCCACAGGGTTCTGCCTGAGGGTTTTACGCCCAGTGTAATGTCCTGCGAGCTAGATGGAGGAGAAAGCTGGGGTCCAACTCTTCCTCATAAAGACTGATTTAACCTTCCACCCATGCCTCACCTTGCCCTGTGTCCTTGGGCAGGCCTTGATGAATGGCTGTTAAAAGTCAGATGGCTGAGGTCCCAGTCCTGGCTTTGCTATTTTTTAGACATGTGGCAAATTACCTTTTTGAGCTTGTTTCCTCATTCTTAAAATAGGGATAATAGCACGTACCTCTCTGCACCTTGTAAGATAAATAGGATGTTACACATTTGCCTATTCTCATACTCAACAACAAATATTAGCTATTATTATTACTCAAAGGAAATTAAACCATATGTTCAATGCTTAGGTTGTCTTTTTAACCTCTTCAGCTAAGTGTTAATATGAATGTGCTCGATAACAGCCAAACACATAATAACGAGGTAGATGGTAATTAATGTTTACTACATCAAAATTTAATTAAAGAACTGGTAAGGGAAAGAAAACAGACAAAGTGA
This sequence comes from Cheirogaleus medius, assembly GCA_008086735.1. Lineage (NCBI taxonomy): Eukaryota > Metazoa > Chordata > Mammalia > Primates > Cheirogaleidae > Cheirogaleus > Cheirogaleus medius. The sequence goes on from VBSM01000529.1 coordinate 75,926,226, forward strand.
ATTGCACAGCTTCCCGGCCTCTGCTTTGAACTGAGTTTCCCTGGGCTCGAAGGCCTTTCTCTAAAGGGCAAGGGACTATCCACACAGGGTCAGGCTGCAGGCAGTTACAGAATGTCTCATCACACTTTCAAAGGCTCACTCCTTTCTCTTGCGTAACTAGTGAGGTCAAAATGGGCACCTTCCTGAAAGCTGAGAGTGTCATTTCTGAACACGGTCCAAGAAAGAACTGCATTCCATAGAAATCCAAGTCAAGCAATAACACAGGGTGGCACTTGATGTTGAAGCCACACTGAACACCCCTGATGGGCCAACTTCTCAATATAGTCACGTTAACACCTTTGATTTCTCCATGACCTAAAGATTCTGAAGTCCACAACTAACTGCTGGAGGGGGGAAGGGGGGAAGGGAGAGCAGCTTATGTAAATTTACCACTATATGAAGTTTAAAGTAACCATAGAATTTTCTATTATTACCAAAGCCAATCGGAGGAAGAAAGGCAAACAAGTGACTTGGCATTTCTGCCCCAGTCAAGGTTGAGTTTCTCTCTCCCCACAAGCTCTGGAGCTAGAGAGCAGGTAAACGAGCTTAGTACAAACACACACGTCCAGGGCTGGCTGTGTGTTGCCAGAGCAGAGGCTGATTAAACACTCGGCATGTTGGCTCTCTGAGCCACTCCTGGAAAATGATGCATTGGGTAAGGAACAGTTAATAAGAAAATGCGCCTTGCTAACTGTGCACATTATAACAAAGAGCTGGCAGCTCCTGAAGGAAAAGGGCTTGTGCCGCTGCCGTTCAAACTTGTCAGTCAACTCGTGCCAGCAGCCTCAGCGTCTGCCTCCCCAGCACACCCTCATTACATGTGTCTGTCTGCCCTGATCTGTGCATCTGCTCAGAGACGCTCCTGACAAGTCGGAAATTTCTCCAGTTCTCCACTAGTGCAAAGAGCGGATTTCTCCCTGTTTCTCTTCTGTCACCCCTGCTCCTCTCTCCAAGGAAGTGCCTTGATTTATGGTAGCTTTGGATTTGCTTCACCGTCTGCCTATCCTTGACTTCTAGAATGGAAGAAGCTGAGCTGGTGAAGGGAAGACTCCAGGCCATCACAGTAAGTCTGCACACAGTTATAACTCATTAAGGTGGTTGCTTAGAGGAACGGCAGAACCGTTGCTAGCTGCCCCTGTCGCTGAGCCCCCGTAAGTGGAAAAACAGAACTGTCAGCTTTCACAACGGGAGCCTCTCCGCTTCTCTCTTAACCCTTGTGACCCTCTGAAACTCCTGGGCCTTAGGAACCTGAGTGTAGGGCAATGTTCTTGATTTTTGAAAAGACCGTGCCTACATGTTAAACAGCAATCAAAAGCTTTAAGGCACTTTGGTTAACTATCATTCACCTTCTGTGTGCCTTAGAAATGCAGTTTTCCCTTAAATTTATTTCTGTTTGACAGACATTAGATCAAAAAACAGATCCGCAACTTGGAAACTTTCTAAGGAATGAATGCATCAAAAAGTTAGGATTGTTTTAGAAGGGGGAGAGAAAAATAACTTAAACAAATGACCTGAAACTTTTTTTATTCATAGTGTGGTAGTATGTTCCAGAAAGCCTAACAAAATTAAAATGAATGTTAGTATACATAATCTAAGCATTAAACAAGAGAAAAGTAGGTAAAAGCACGTATCAGATTAATTCTAAGATATCAGTTTCCAGCAGAGTCACAAACTGAATAAGATCCTGATACAGGAATGCAGTGCATGCAATGGATTTGGAAAATATTTCGTTAATACTGGGAAGGATAATAGTGCATTTTTTATGTTTGTTCTGGGAAAGAGTCAAAGAAGAAATGAATTACTTTTCTTAAATGATCTAGCTTTTTAAAAAATGTTATAAACCCCTGTGGCAAAATCATTTATCATAGCTACAACTTTTAATATAATTGTTTTAAGAAAAAAAATCTTTGGAAATCAACATCCCAATTTCTCAGCATTTTCTGCCACTGATACTAGCTGTCAGGAAGAAATTAGTACTTTTTAAAAACTGATGCTAAATCATAGATATTTTTCTTTACTCTTCAAATTCTCATAGCATAACTAATAATTGCTAATCTCAATTTAGGATTTTTACTAAATGGATACAATGTCCCAGTTTCACCCAGAAAGGATTTAATAAATTGAAATATTTTTTAGCCCATGGTAAGGAACCAGAAGTCTATTGATAAGCTTGGCACTTTTCCATATGAGAATGCTTTTTAAAAAGTCTAACTCCTAATAATTACATTTTCCTTCCTTCAAAAAACCTTGGTCTGGATTGTTGTTTGTTTTGTTTTGTTCTTTTTGTTGTTAAACTCAGCTACCATTTCAGCTGTCCTGCTTTAAGGGACAGGAACTGGGCTCTGCTCTGTTGTTTTTGGCATTGGCCTTTCACATTACAGCTGTTGTCTAAAGGTTACTTTATTAGACTACGTGAGTTGTGTGGTCATAAGCTCTGCTTTTTCTAATGCTTTTATCTCCTAATTAACTAATTGAAATACACAAGTAGACCCTTGTTCCACATTTTCCTTTTTAAATTGGGGCACACCCTTCTTAAACGCTTATTACCTCCAGTGCACCTTATAATTCTCACTGCAGCAGTACATGTTCCAAAGATATGGCTGCATGCAGTTATTCAGGAAGACGAGGAATTTTCACTGAGGGTTCCCAATGCAAATAGAGATACAACATAGTCATAATGCCTTAAAAGCAGTCAAGAGAGTACACAGCTTCCTGAATATACAGATGTAAGCTTTTTTGATGATTAAAAAAAAAAACTTTTTGGATTATTCCATTAGCCTAAACATATCCCATTAGAAAGAATTAAGCAAATCTCCAAAGTAAGATCACAAAGTAATTCTAGCTTGGAAGTAATATACTTGCATAAAGATTGTAGGGAAAAAAAATTGGAAAAAGTTTATGGGAACAAATTTCCCATAAACTAGCCTACACCTCACCAGACTAAATCCAATCACATTTGTCACCACCTAGAGGAAAAATGGAGCAGTAGTGTGTCCATGGAAACAACACATCCACTCTTCTCTCCTGGACACCCTGGAAAATGCCAGCTTTCTCCACCCTCGCCTTACTCAGGAAGCCACCTCAGCTATTCTCCTTCTCCCTGGGAAAATGAAAGCACATAGTATTCAGAGAGTTTGCAAGGATCATCTTATTTTTGGAAGTACTTAAATTTTTCAGAATCTCTGACCTCAGCTAAAACTCAGAGAGTATCTTCTCATTTTAACTTTTTCCTCCTATTACTCTACACTGAAGGAATTTTTCTATACTTCAAGAACAAAATCACAAGGCAATTGTCTAATGTACCCAGACACAGCAACTCAAAGACTTCACTTTGGAAGAAAAAAAAAAACTTTTGCACTATAAGTGCTATTTGATTTTTATATTAAAACTTGTTTCTCCAATTCCTGACTTTGAAATGAAATAATTTCACTGTTGTATTCATTCTACCTTATTTTAAGTGTGTAAAAGTCACAATTTCCAATGTAAAGAATTGAAAAAATAATGTATATGCCTATAATTTGACAGAACCAAGTATAAGTCTTCTTTTTCTCAAAAAAAAAAAAAGATTAAACACATTAAGTTGTTGGAATGTGGCACTTAGGCTCTCAAAGTGAAAACATTATTGTGATGGTGCCATTCATTTCACATACCAATAAATTCTAGATTAATCAGAAGTCTTCCCAAAGATTTAAAGAGAATAAAGGCAAAATTATGAAAGCACAAAGAAACAATTTTTTTAAAAGAGGTTTTTCAGTTTGGATGTACCAAATATAGATTCTATTTTGCACAATTATATACTTTCATGTTCCTCCTTCATTACTTCATCCATGTACCAACTCTTCCCTTGCTAAATTAATGGTTAAAGTGATTCTCAGCCAGAGTTCAGTTTTCAACTATAATTTGAAAAAGGGCTGCTTTGAACTGATTAAATATTAGGCTTCATCTTTTAAAAGTCTCTTGAGGCTCTTTTCAAGTTCTTGCATACTTTAACAAATAGCTGATTTTTATACAAAAGAAGAACTAATTGAAATAGACTAATAATTTGAAATTCACTTTTAACATTACTGGAACTGACAATACCCGTGTCTCCAGCGTTCTGGAGAAGAGTGGAAGGAAGGACTGAATGTATCACTGACAGAGTTGTCCCTCCTGAGTTCCTCTCTGGATACGAACATGGCCCACACCAAAGAGCAGGCAGAGGCGCAGGTGGACTTCCCACAGAAATAAAAAGATCCCCTAGGATGAGTCACATTCCGTACACTCTTGACATCCTTCTCCACAAAGAACACATATTCTTATCTTCATGCCTACGGTGGGTGATATCGGAGAATACCATTACTAACTAATATAGAGATACTCAGACTGGAGAACTAGACCTTAACCCGTCTAGAGATCGTAGACGAGCAAAATCTGGACTGTTTGAGTGGTGAACTCAGAAGAATCCTGAGAACTAGAATCAATTTTCAGAGATCAGATCGAGCTGAGGAAAGGAGAGGTAAGAAGAAAGCTGACATTTTTTTTTTTTTTTTT